>NEWO01000093.1:712456-815534 GCA_003013225.1 Phalaenopsis aphrodite
TTTTAATTAAAATTTTCAAAGTAATAAACTAAAACGCTCAAGTAAAAATTAAATCACTAAAAACTAAAAGCAAATTTCATCCATCCTTCGCAACAGTTTACCAAGAGTGGCAAATTCAAAAGGGTTTATGTCATATTAAGTGTATTTTTTTATTCATAATCAAAGCAATCGCATGTCGGTGAAGTTGTGGCCCGAGTCCTCTGTCTGTGTGGTTTCACTATCAAATGACACCACAAAATAGTGATTACAACCAGAGCTCTCTGACCGGTTAGTTGTTGTCAAATGACACAATTATATTACAATCATAGTTGTAGCTCATGTGTTCCCCAATGGTTTTCTACCCTTTGAGTTGCAAATCATAATGGTACAATTGATTGACACAAAACTTTTTTCTTAGCTAAGGTCGATGTAAATTTGTCCCCTTAGATAAACATCCACCCCAGATCAACAAGGAATTCTTGGATGACACAACCCATGACTGCTGACATTCTGTCAGATTGGTTAGATCAGAGAACACGACAACCCGTGATAACGGAACCATGAGATCTTCCTCCACCATCCGCTGTAAGCTTCAAGTGATAAATTTTACAACTAAAATCCTAAGTTGTTGTTATTATATGTTCAATATTAGCCTTAATCGAAAGTAATCTCCTGTTATCAGAATGGGGAAATTCACCATAGAGGCCAATGGGAAACCTCGAACAACATATCAAAAAGTCCTCACAAAATGAGGGTGAAATCTCTGGCTAGTGTTTTATCTACCATTCAATCCGTCTTCTGAAAATATGACCTTCCAAAGCACTCTCAACAAACAAAAACAAAAATAAAATGTAGAGTCCCGAGGAGCGGTCAGAATTTTCGGAGCCCACATATAGATACTATGTATTGTTGCCAATCTAGAGCTGCTTGAGATTGAAACCTACTCCAACTAGATCAGGAATTTCTCCAGAAAACTGATTGTTTTCAACTCTGATGAAAGCTGTCAGATAAGGACCATAACCTAGAAGGAAAACTTCCTGAAAACATATTATCCTGCACTTGAAACCTCTGAAGACTATTGCAGTTGCTAATGCTTTCAGGAACTGGACCAGAAAAGAAATTTTCATGGAGGCTGAGCTCCACGAGCGCTCTGTCATAGCAAATATCACCAGGAAATGAACTAGATAGCATTTTCTGAGACAGGTCCACAAAGAACAGCTTTGTCATGCCCAAACCTAATCCTTTAGGGATTCTGCCAATCAGATTATTCTATCAGAGATACAGAAACTATAGCTCGTTCAAACCCTGAAATGATTCAGGGATTTCACCATAAAAATCAGAGATTTGCAGAAAAAGCTTTCTCAGCTTTCCAAGTCTTCCAATCTCAGTGGGAACTCCAAAACAACAAACAAAAATAAAAACAAAATGCAGAGAGTCCCGAAGAGCGATAAGAATTTTCAGAGCCCACAACATGGCACTCAAATATTTAATATTACATCAAAAATAACACTATTATCGCCACATTTTCATGCACAAGTTTAAAGCACCAAAGTGCTACCTATGAAAACAGGAAAGCTTAGGTGTGAGCTATGTAAATACATAAGAATTGTGTGCAAGCTATGTAAATTTACCTATTTTGTAAAAGAAAACTAAACTTAAAAAAGAACGAATAAACTGACTTGTAATATGGACTTCCTGATTAGATGCTTCATCGCAGTTCCTGCAAGAGCTCAAACAAAATTTTCATCACATGGTATGTGGTACTGGACAAAATGGTGAGTTTTGTAATAAATGGATCATACAGGTCTTGCATGGGAGCTGTAGTTTCATCTATCTTGCACTGCATCATGCTCGAGTCAAGGCAGTCGTCAAGCCATCCCTCAGATGCCTGATCCCACGCCTCTGAGTTGAAGGCACAGCTACCATCTAAAATGAAATAAGTGAGAATTAAAGTAACTAGAACACTTTTGAGGTTTTTTTTACTTTCTTTTCTAAATAATTTCACATTATAAAATAAGTTGGGGGCTGTTTAATTGCCTGCAATACTAGTAGATACTGCAAAAGGAATGCAAGAGTTTTCCCAATTTCAACGTTTCATTGAATGAAAAGAAATGCCATGTAAGATTTTGGTGAATTCATTTTGGGGAGTTCAAAATCTGGCCTCTTTGGCCGACTTCCAAGCACACCTCACAAGTGGTAGCCCCTCACAGCCTGCCGCCATCGGTTACCACTATCATAGACCTGTCACTCTGCTCGATAAGAATATCTACAACATCTGTCAATAGGCTTTACATTGATTTTATTTTACTTCAGATCAAACACAAATAATTTGCTACAGTTATTCTGTACTGAACTAAACAACTCTAAAATATTTCAAATACATTATATTTCTATTATAATGCGTTCAATTTACTCGGCATTCCTTTTCAGCTATAAACAATAACCCCTTAATTTGTTAGAAAAAATATAAGGTTTGAAATCAGAGAAACTAACCTGACAATCCTGTATCCCGCTGTGAGCTCCATTCGACATTGACCGATGATGATGGCTCTTCATCATGCATTTGTTCATTTTCCCTCTCCTAAATAACAAGATCAGAGAGAACAAACAACCACCATCACCCTAATAGCCCAAATGCTAAGGGTTTGTTTGGCATAACTTTATTTTTCTGTTTTTATTTTTGATTTTTCTTTTATTTTTAAAAACATATTTGATTGATACAATTTTTATATGTTTTTATTTTATGTTTAAAAAAATAGACTTATTTTTAAAAATATGCAAAACACCTAAAAGAAATTTTAAGTGTTTTTTTTTTAAAAAAAACCAACTTAATTGATCATGTTATAATTTAAAACAAAATATGATCAGAATAAAAAACAAAACAAAATATTAAAGTGATACCAAACGCCCACGAATAAATTATTTAATTCAACAATCTGTGCTACCAACCTTGGATTTAAGAAAAACAGAAGTACGTTGTACATTACAAATAGAACTCTCAGTAGTATCATGAGGGAAACAAAGCACACGCCGCCTCTTTTGCTGTGAAGAATCTCTGCATTCCTCCAATAACTTGTTCATATTTTCTAATACACAATATTCTCGTTAATAAACAATTATATTTTTTACATTACAATCACCCTTGCATAATTGAAACCATAGAGGCACACCTTCAATATCAGCAGTCTGATAACCAAAATCTGAACAATCTTTGATAGGTGTTTGTTCCTCTAGCAAGTATATCAAGCTATCCTCACTTTGATTCACTTCATCCCACAAGCAACGAGAGAGATCTTATGGAATAAAAATATATCTTATAAGAACCAAATATTTATAAATGTAAACCAATAAATTAGAAAAAAATACATACCATTCTTTGTCATCTCATTTAGATGATAATCTTCTTCTTGCCATTCCCACATATCACTGATTCACGTTGAACAAATGAAATGTTACAAAAATGAAACAAACAAAGCAAATGGAACTGTAACGAAGTGATTGATTTGGCTCATGAACCCACATGACTCGACTCAAGTCTAGAAAGAACTCTAATTAGAAAAGTTCAATAATATTTATGTAGTATAATTATGTTATCCATTATTTGAATTAGATTGAATTTATGTTACAGTAATTTTTTTATAAATCTGAATTAGATGATAAGCCTTGATTTGAAGTTAAATTACAAATCCTAGTTCTATAAATAAGATAGATTGATATTATTTTTAGATTCTTGAATTTAAGTAAGCACTTATTCCTTGATTCCCTCACGGCACTCTCCACTCTATCCTCTCTACTTGTTGATTCCCACTTTAGCGGTGCTTGATATTGATATCCAAGAAACCGAAGTTCCAAGTTATCTAATTTGAATTGATTTCATTGACTTGTTTCCAAGTAATAAAGCAGTTCCAGATAATTTGTTGAAGGTAAGCTATGATTCTATCTACTGACCAGGAGAGCAAAGTCTAGCCCCCACTTGATCTACAGGTCTTCACTTCTCGATGGAATTTGAGTGATTAGCTTTGTAATTAAAGCTTGATTGGCTGGACCAAGTTAGTCTCGTAAGGTATTTTGTCATTTTTAATGTCGTATGTATGAAAGAATTCATTTTTTTATCGGTTTGAGAATTAAAAAACAACACCTCTCACTCTGAAACCAAAGTTAACTCAAATCACAATAGAAAAAACAAATATTGTTATTGAAAACAAATAAGCGATTACAATCAACTCACTTGAAAGAGAAAATACAACAACACGGAGCCTTGAAATCTGAAATAACAACAGACACGACACAAAAAATCAAACTATAATGGGATCTCGGGGTGGGGATCGGCGGGAGTTTAGAAAGTGGCTGTAAGGTGGGAGCATGGAGCAAGTCGGCAGAGATGACAACAGAACAAGAGGTCCTTGCTGTCCCGGGTAGCAGCAAGGTGGAATTTGGGTTCCCAGGGGCGGGAGCAGCGGATGTGGCAAAGAAGCGGTGCGGGAGAGCTGGGACAGCAACAAGGTGACAAGGACGTGGCCCGTGATGACGGGGACAATAAAAAAGATAAACATCACCTCGGGACAATAAAAAAGATAAGCACCACCCAAGCCCTCAGAAACAACTCTCGAAAGAAGAAAAAGGACGCCAACGGTTGTCCTGAACAAAACATAAAAGAAACTGACTTACAAACCCTAACACAACACAAATAGAAAATGACAAAAAAAATTAAGGATAATAGAGAAAAAAAAAACATAAGAAAGGAAAATGGGATTATTTTGGCTCGTCTCCCAGGATAACTATTATGCGGCACGGTAGTAGGTATAGTGTAGCTCCCGCGTTGAACTCTTCAACAAAAAAGCATGTCTCCCGAAACTCCCAAGAAAATAATAAAACAGTTCCCTTACTCTCACTTTGCCACAATTCTTATTCTTCTTATTATCCTGCGTTTCATTTTAGCTCTTCCCTATATATATGTATTAGGATTCGAATTGGTAGTTTTTGGTAAGTTCTATTTAAGATTTCTGTTAGGATATCCACCGACGTTCGTTTTCCTTTTCGAAGGCTATATCCAAGGGATTCAATGTTGCTCCGGCTGTATCTTTCTCCCGAGGTGGTTATTATCTTCCTCATATCTTCTTTCACATCCTCCTTCGCCGCTCCCGGTCGCTATAACTTGTTGCAGCTGGCCATAACTGCATTTCTTTTGTTGTTTTTGGCCACCTCAACTTCCCAACTGCTCCCACTTCCTTCCAGCATTGCAGCCGCCCAAACCGCACCTCCTCTTGATGTCTCAGCCTTCCCACCACACCACTGCCGCCCAGGACAACTAGGGAACACCTCCCTCCTGCTGTCCCATCACAATCTACCCCCACTCCTCACTGCCATCATTCAGGACAGCCTTCATACTTGTTGTCCCTCCATTTCTTCACTTCCCCTTTGTTGCCACCAACATTCATTTACTGCCGCTACCCTTTCCAACCATCTTGATCCACCTAGCCGACCTCCACCACCCTAAGAAATGCTTTAGGGGAGTTTGCTTGTGTCGTTTTATGTTTGTTATCACTTATTTCCTATTTAAAGACTCATCGTTGTAACCCCATTTGAATTCAACAATAATATTTCTATTTCAATTGGGTTTTAGGTTAGCTCCGTCATCATTTTGTATCAAAGCTAGTCTAACTCTGATCCTATCCTAAGTTTCCTAGCATCCGCCATAAACCCAAAAAAAAATCTTTCCTACCAACTATCAAATCATAGCCAAATTTTGACCTAACCCTAATTTTTCTTTGATGGCTTTCAAAATTAGCAACCCCAAATAATTTTTTTTTACACTTTCAATTAGTTTCAAGTTCCCTCTTTCACCTTTTAAAACATATTCATGCCACCAAGGAGATACATGCCCGAGCCTATTAGAGAAAAGATACAACGAGAGATCCACCGACTTCAGCAGGAGATTGGCGGAATTTGAGGATGTCACTTAGGAGGGACTTACTCTCCATGGTGATAAAGAAAGCCAAAGATGAGAAAAGGACAAGAATTTCAACCCTTCCCATAGGGAAGATTTCAGTAATGAAGAAAAAAGGTCACGACACTTGGGAATTCGACATCAGAGAAGGTCAGATATGGAGGACAGGAGAATCTGAAGATGGAGCAGAAGATATAGTGTGAGTTTCTACCAGCTTACTACAAAAAGAAACTTCAGACTCTAGCTACAGAAAGGGATAGACCACATCACCAAGCAATCACTCCATCTTATAGGCAGAATACTCGTCTATCTACAGTGTCAGCTCGAGTTATGCCAAAAGAAGATGAATACATATTATATCAAAATGTGCTTTCAAACAATAATGCCAATTTGATCGACCTATCAGAGGACTACAATATCTCTGCTACCTTCAACTTGATAAACTTGACTGTGCTATGAGTAACCACAAGCTTCTACGAATGAAGTCAAAGCTCCCCCAACCCTAGAAGATTACACAGGAGTATTTTCCAACACAGTTTTCTCGCTATATTGTAGCTACTACAGTACCGCGGGAAAACATATAGAGAGAGACAAGCGTTGGTCAAGCGAAATAGTCCCATTTTCCTTTCTTATTCATTCTTTTCTATTATCCTTCGTTCATTTTTAGTTCTTCCTAATCTATGTGTGTATTAGTTTGAATTAGTAATTTTTGGTAAATTTCATTTAAGATTTCTATCAGAAGATCCATCGACATCTATTTTCCCTTCAAGGGTTGTATCTGAGTGATTGGGTGGTGCTCCAGTTGTATCTCTCTCCGAGGTGGTTATTATCTTTCTCCTATCTCCTTTCACATGCTCCCCAGCCGCTCCAAGTCGATGTATATAGCTGCAGCCGGCTACAACAACCTTCCTTTTGTTATTCTCTGACGTCCTAGCTACCTAGTCAACCTCCCACTTCCAGCATTGCAGCCGCCTAAACCGCACCTCCTTCCTGTTGTCCCAGCCTTCCCATTGCGCCGATGCCGCCCAGGATAGCCACATAACACCTCTCTCCTGTTGTCCCATCGCTATCCACCCCACTGCTCATTGTCATCACCCAAGACAGCCTCCATACTTGTTGTCCTTGCATTTCTGAAGTTGCCCCTTGTTGCCACCAACATTCCTTTACTGTCGCCACCCCTGCCAACCATCCTAATCTACCAAACCGACCTTCACCACCCTGGGATACGCTTTATAGGTGTTTGCTTATGTCGTTTTATGTTTGTTATCACTTATGTCCTGTTTGAAGAATACTTATAACCCTATTGAATTCAACAATAATATTTCCATTTATAATATGATTTGGGTCAACTTCAGTACCAAAAGGCCTTCATGGTGTTTTACAAATGAGCTTTTTGCATACCTTTTGAAGGCCATAACTTCTTATAGATTGCATCATTTTTGGGCTACAAAATGTGGTAAGAAAGCTTTCTAAATTATCTTTCTAGTAATGTAGTATGAGCCTTAACTGGCTCGGTCGTTTGAGAGACATGGGCTTTATGTGAGATAATTTTTTAACTAGTTTCATAGCAAGAAAAATAGCCATCAAAAGTCGGTCCATTTCAATAACAACTTTTCCGAAATTTTGCTTTAAAATAGCCGCCTTTAGGAAAGCATAATTGAAATTGTGGTTGGAAAAATAACTTAAGAAAAAAAAGAAAAGAAAAAATCCTAAAATTTAAAGTCCTTTAGTGTAATATTAATTATTAGCTGCTTGAGCCATTCAACGTAGTTATGATTCAGTCAATTTCACTTAATAAATTCAGCCGCTCAAACTTTGACTGTGAACCAGCTATTCATTGAACCCATTATATTAACAAGGCCAACCATAAATACCGCGGATAAAAAAACCTTCACCTAGACTCTTGCAATAGTCTCATTGTTTTCTGAAAAACTGTTTGTTAATAGGTGGCTTGCACAAATTAAAAATAAAAAAAAATTTAAAAACAAAATATGATTAAACTTCTGAAATCAAGATGATTCTGAAGTACAAACAAAAAGAGAAGATATCAGTCAACAACATAACAATGAACATTACCCAAATGAATTACAAAATCTTTTAATGTTATTTATAGAGTGAAAATAAAAATTTTGAAAGAAATTTATCTTTAAAGAGTATTGTTAGACAATTTTAAAAATAAGATTGAAGTTAACAGAATCTACGTCAGGAAATAAAGACTTTTATTTAGCTTGTGTTATCAATGTGTTGACCTCGCTTTCGGTCGAGGTGTAGTTTTCCCCTTCTTAGTAGCCTAGGATCTAATCGTAGGACCTTTCTCTTGACTACTCCTAGAAAACTAGCGAAGGAGCCCTCCCGAGATACAGCCCTAGAACAAGGAAAAAGATTCCCCATAAGAAATCCGAAATCAACTTCACAGCAGAAACTACCCTAACTCTCTAAAAACAGTAATATATAGACTACGATTGATTAAGAAAATGTAAAAACTAAAGAAGGAAACATCCTACACAACAAAGAAGAGGTGGGGAGTTAAGAAAATAAGAAATAGCCATTAAAATACTTCCATACGAAAAAGAGGCGGAACTGGAAGGTGGATAGAGACACAAAAGGCCATTCGCCTCGTTAGGAAGCTCAGCCAAGCCTCTCGGCTTGGAAACCCCTTGGGCCGGTCGGGGTCGGCCCATTGCTCTCGTTCACGCGGGAGCCGTCCCGCACCCTTGCCCCAACCACACGGGGTTCTTCGCACCCGCGTTAATCTCCAAGGGTTGGGGGAGTTTTGAATTCATTGGTCGAAGCTTTTGACTCCTCGTGGCACGATGTCAAGTCCCTTGATAAGTTGATCATGTTGGCGTTATCATTCCACAACACATTCTGCTAGAATAGGTATCCATCTATCTTTGGCACAACTTGAGCAGTAATTATGGATAGACGGGTATTCTCTAATACCTTTAGCACATCAAGAACATTGTTGAATTTCCAATACTCAGATTTGAGTGTGTTGAATTCTTTGGCAAGTTTCTCTCCCGAAGAAAGCTTCATGGCAAGTTGTTGAGCAAAATGTTGTGTTTCGGAAGATAATTCATCAGACATGGTTCGCAATGAATTTGCATCGTATTTTAGCTGTGAAACTGCTAACTTGGTTGCTTGAACTCTTGCAATGATTCTATCACTGTCTTTAAAATTAGAAACCAAATCATTATCAATCGAGTGGTCAGAACTCTAACCATGATTCCAATCTTTGTTAAATTGGCTTGAAAGTTGCTTGTAATTGTGCTCTCTTTTCCTTGCGCTTGAACTAGACCAAGTGTAAATCTGATTACATCACCCGAGGCCACACTTCTGAGACCATTGAAGCCTTAAAAATCATTCTTTCAGCGTATAAACTTTCTGAGGTGTATGATGAACCATCAACTCCATCAACTGGATCTTCATAATCTTCATCCAACTCACCCACCTCCCCCAGAGAAAGAAGCCCTGCGGTATTGCCCTTAAACCTGACCCTTGCATTAATCTCAACTGAAGTCTTGATCTCAGGGTCCACTGGAATTAATGGTGTCATTTTCTTGCTAGCTCAAGTAGAGACTACTCCCGAAAGTCTTCATCTTCTCCCGTATCAACTGTGTCATGGCTAAATTTTTCAACAACACTCTACTCAGTAAAACAGATCTCTCCATTGGTGGTGCATTCTGATTCCACATGCCCAAATTCATGGCACGTACAACACTTCCTGGCTGTAAAAGAATTAGGGATGCAACCTGGTCTCACCTATTCTTTACTCTAAATCAGTTTGTCCTCCGATGGGGTCATCTTGGGTGTTCCTCTGAGTGCACTTTGGCTATAAGAACCTAAGGTTAACCCTTGTGAAGTTTCAGTCTGTAGTAAGCTAGTAGGAACTAGTACTGTGTCTCCCACTTATCCTCAAATTCTTTTGTTCCCCCCTTCGACTCTCCCTATCACGATTGACGATAACCTCCTATTGAATTTCATCCTCAATGTTTGCAAGCCTTCGTTGAAGTTAATGGATCTCTCGCCGTATCTCGCCCACACACCAATTCGGTAAAGCATATTATAGTAGCATAGCTATGGTTTAAAGTTTGGAGGTGATAAAGAGATAAACATTTAATTTAGAGTTGTTGATTTTGAAAATCAACAAGAGGAATTAAAGGTTAGGTCAAAGTTTTGACTATGATTGGGAATAAGAAAGAATAAAATCTTGTAGAGGGTGGTTTTGGTGGTGGGGATGCTAGAAAACCCTTGGATGGGACTGGGGTTGGCCTAGCTCTTATACCAAATGATATCGGATGAGAAAGACCAAGCCACAAGAATAAATTTTTATTAATACGAAAAGAGGGTTACAACATACATAAACTGAAAATAGCATCACCAAAACACAAACGGACACCTCGAGAGTGTATCCCAATGGCGGTAGAGATTGGTGGGAACGTGGGGTAGTAGCTAGAAGCAGTGGGACAGCAGTTGGGACGGCTGGCTGCTAGAAAAAGTGGAGGGGAAAGAGATGGACAACAAGTCATTGCAGCAAAAACGGGTTCGACGGCGCGGGGGGAAGCAGTTGGAGATAGCCAGCAGCTAAGAGAAGAGGAGGAGACGGGGTTGCAAATATAAAAGGGAGATACAATCACCGCCGCAGAGTAGGATACAACCAAAGCACCACCACCTCCTCGGATACAGCCCTAGAGTAAGGAAAAGAATTCATGACAGGAAATCTAAAATCAACTTCACAATAAAAACTACCCTAACTCTCTGAAAACAAAAATATATGGACTCCCATTGATGAAGAAAATGAAAGAGCTAAAAAAAGAAACTTCCTACACAAAAGGTAGAGGTGAGGAGGTAAGAAAATCCAGAAATAGCCATTAATACTTGCAGACAAAGAAGAAGCAAAAATGGAGTCGGATAGAGGCGATGGAAGCAGCTCGGCTCGGGAACCCCCTGGACCGGTTTCCAATTGGACCGCTTGGGGCTGGTCCGTAGCACCCGCTCACGTGGGAGCCTTCCCGCACCCGCGTCCCATCCACGTGGGGTTCTTTACACACGCGTCAATAAGTTTCAATTTGGCTTGCAACTTCCTCTTTTTACTAAGAAGTCAAGATATTGGATTATTTCAGCTTGATGCAGGTGCAAGTGCTGAATTCTGTTACAAGTATAATTTCTATTATCATTTTTACAGCAAGAGCAAAAGTCAAATCGCTACAGACGCACCAAAATTTGTGCCTGCAACTTCCTTTATCCGTGTATTAGTCAATATCTAGCATTTTTCTTGTTGATGCTAGGGAAAGTGATGCTAAATTTTTTTGCAAGCATTATTTCTATTATTATTTTTTTCTGCAAGAACAAAAGGTGAGAAGGGGTTTAAACTTGTTTTGTTTTTTGTTTACCATGAAGAGCTTTAAATAAGCTAGTATTCCTTTTAATCAATAGTACATAAAAAGCAAATCATAGAAAAGAATGTTAAAGGACTGGAGAAGAATTTTTTCTTTGTGAATTCAACAAAGAGGTGGCAGATTAAATCTAGGTAAAAAATAATTCAAATAAGTAGTTTAATGGCACCGGAGCATTTCAAACAAGAATGAGTTGTTTGCAAGCCTGTGAAATTATCAATTAGACTATGAGTGCCATTATTCTCAGAGAGCCTCAAAAAGTGCATTGTCGAGTACAAGACATTATTTTTAATTATTTGTAAATTTTTTTCACATTTTAGTTTATTTTGTCATTATGCTTTGCTACAATCAACTTTCCATACTCTCAAAGGTATCCCTTTTGTCGCTGACATGGATGAAGAAATAAAGGAAAATCTAAACGATTTCCTCAATGACATATTGGAAGAGACTGTTGACTCGCCCATTAAGAAAAAAAGGTGTGTTAATTAAGCGATGAAGAAGAGGAAGTCAAGAAGGATGAAGCGGGGCCAAGTTCACCACAAGAGGTTCATGAGGGTCTTATATAAGTTCCAAAGGTTGCACCCTTGGGCCTTCAAAGAAAGTTGTTGAGAAGTCAATTCATAAGTCCAGTAGAAAAGATAAGGGAAAAGAGAATGTTCATTATTCATATCCTCTAAAATATTTTCACAATAGTTCTAATATAGTAGAGGCATGAGATCCCTCTACTAAAGGAATAAAGACCGAATAATGGTGGATTCAAGTGTTGGCCATCATATATCAAAGAAAAAATTATGAATCTGGCTGCCTCTGAACTAGCAGCCTTGTTATCTTCTTCGAGTACCTACATAAACATCTCCAGAAGCTATTGTCAAACAATTTGCATATGTTAATTATATAGATTTTAGTATCAACTTGACAGACTTTGCTTTATGGAAAATGATCATATGATGTTAGTCCCCAAAAGCATTTAACTTGAGAGCCAAATTGGAGGGATTTAGTGAGAAAAAGAAAAACATTTATTTGAATTTTCTTTGCAAAAATGTTTCTTGGAAGAAGGCCTTTAATCTTCAACTGAAAAAACCTTTAGGTCATAGGCAGAGTGCTAAACTTCATAGCCTGATCAATAATATCGAGCTTCTTTAGTAGAGTTTGAGATTCTAATAAAGAACTAGTTCATGTTAAAAATCTTCTCAAGCCAAAATTACTCAGCTAGTGGATTCATTGAAGAAGTCACAAGAAACCATGGCCTGGTCAACTTCCAATGTTACTATTATTAACGGTACCAAATGAGCAGAAGGATGATATCAACAATAAATATCAAGGGAATGTCTACTGTTCGAACTTATTGAAAAATGATAGGCCGATCTATTATGTATATGTAGATTTTAGCTTATTTTATTTTAATTCGAAAAATATGCCAATAGAAAAAATCAAAGAAAAACAATTATGAAGAGAGTAGTCGAGATTCTTAAACACTTAGTAATTTTTTAAATTAGGGATTCTAAATTATATACCATGATCTTTATCCTCTAGGTACATAAGATTTTAGCAAGATGCTTTTGTAATTTTGAGAAAAATTTAGAATATCCAAATAGTGAATTGATTATCCGTTGAGTAAATAAATAGGCAAGTTGACAAATTATTGAATAGCCAAATAGGCTAATTAAATAATTTCTGAATAAGCAAGTCGATGAATTCACAAATTGCCACATAAACGAGCTGAAATTTTAACAAATTATCGAATAGGATTGTTGTCGAGTAGACGATATTGTTTTCCTAAGTACATCAAATAATAATAAAAAAAAACATCATAATTTACTAACTCCATAAATGAAACTTATGCTTATAGTCAAAGTTAAGGCAAATTTGTTAAGTGTCAATTGTTTAACTACCTAGGGTCTAAACTCTTCTACTAGTATAGCCTCGCAACTTTTAAATTTGACCCTAAACAAATAACATTTTGGACCCAAGCTCGAGTTAATTTAGAATTCATCAATGTTTTGAATTTCATATTTAAAGTTTAGAAAACTTTAAATTAAATAAATGAAAATTAACTTCAACAATTTAAACATTTCAACGATTGCCACGATATCGAATCTCTTAGGAGAGTTCTCCAAGGTTGATCAAGTATGGAGTTCCTAGAGTTTGACCAAGTATTGATCTCTTAAGTTTGACCAATTACCAAGTTCCTTAAGATTGACTCAATACCGAGTCCTTGAGTTTGGTCGACCTTCAATGAGTTTGCCAATAATAATTTAATTAAAAAGTTAAGATCATATTTCACCAAAATTATTTTTCTTTAAAAAAAAAAACAAGGGGATTTACAAATATAGCACTCAACATTTTAAATATTAAATATTTTACACTCAAATCTTAAATATTATATACTTAGCACTCTGTTAACAAAGTTAAATAAATCCTATCACTACCTTCATTAGATCCACTTGAGGCGATCTCACCATTGTCGTTTCTTGAGACTATCTCTTCGCTGCCAGTACCGTTGGGTTCGTCGACACTAGATGTTTACCATCCAACAATACAACGTTGATATTCTCAAGCTTAGAGCACCGTCATCTTTGAGATCCCTTTCTCGATTTCAGTTTGATGGCTCACATTTTTTCTTTATTTTATTCTGATGACATGTCAGATTATTGATTTCTTGGCCATTCTTCTATCGCCACTGGGCTAGAAATGTTTAATCTTCAATCAAAGTTGATTTTATGTTTAAAGTAGCATTAATATTTTCTTAGCCAGAAATTATCTTATTTTGCTCCTAGTACAATTCTCATATAGTGAGAAGGTGAGAAAAATATGGCAAAGATATGGGAAAAGAGATGGCAATGTTGGAATAGTGTGATATGAGTTAGGACGGTAATGCAACTATTATTTTAAGGGAAAGCTGTTTTTTTAGCTTATATAATATTTTGGATTCCATAAATGTAAATAATGAAGTGAGGGTGTGAATAATGTAATTCTTAAAAGTTTTGAGTGCTAGCGCTGCACCAGTATCCAACGTCAATTAGTACTTGGAGGAGAGGGACAGGATACTAGCAAAGCTTAAGAGGCATTTACTGAGAGCTCGACAAATCATGTAGAAGAAAGCGGATGAACTTGAACCAAGGGACAAGGTCTACTTGAAGTTGAGGCCTTACCGACAAAAAATATTTCAGGAGAAGCAAGAAACTTTCACCACAATATTTTGGATCGTATGAGATGATGACATACATTGGGGCAGTGTCCTACCGTTTGAAATTACCACCGTCATTCGCATTACACCCACACCCTCGTATACACTACCGTCGACGCTAACAATGGAATTAGAGTTGATTCTTGAGGCGCTAGAGATCAAAAGAGTGTGCCAATGTATTGGTTAAGTAGAAATGATTGTCGGAATATGAAGTGGCATGGGAGCCTTACGAGGTGATCCACAAGCAATTTTCATCCTTCCATTTTGAGGACAAGGTACTTCTTTGGGAGAGGAGTATTATTACGCCCATAACAAGATCGGTCCATCCTACGCCCGTAACAAGACCGGTCCATCCTGGATTGGTCGAAAGCCTCTAAACAAGTTCGCCTAGACTGTCTTTTACGCGAGAAGAGGTGGGGCGGAAATCTACCACAGTCGAAGGAGGAAGGGCGCAGGTGGGGTCCATGAGAGGCTTAATCACATACTAAAGAAAGAAATTAAAGGAGTTTTGGAGGGGAAGTTAGGAAGGAAAGCTCTTAAAATGTTATAGGACGATTCTATTAAGGGGAATAATTAGGGTTGGATGTTTTTTATGCATCTTTTTGTTGGTTATTGTTTTCTTTCTTCTCGTGGTGTTCATGGCAACATTTAGGGTTGTGGGAGAAACGATCTACCTCTCAAAAAGTATATCATTCTTGTATCTTGTTTGTTTTCCTTTAATTATTTTTGTTTTTTTTTTCAACCTATCTACTGTCGTTTCGTCACTGTTTGCTCGCTGATTTTGATTATGGGGCAAATCACTCTCAAATAAGAATACTTCAAGCTATTCTTTTGAAGAAAGCTTTAGAAAGCATCTAGTTTGTGACTAATTTTTCAAAAGAATAATCTATATGTTAGATCTAAATCCATCAATGAGCAAAACAATAACTTTAGTAACAATTACATAGCAAGACAAATAGAAAGATAAAAGAAAAAGAATGATAAAACAACAAAGAAGATCAGAGAATTTAATAGATCTCAATTAGAAATATAGGTTGACATGAATGAGCCAATCAAAATGATTCAAGTTTTATTGAATGTGTAAAGCTCATCATATAGCCTCATATTTATAAATTCATATCAAATTTAGTGCCACAGGAAAACAAAAATTACACTTGAGTGATATAAATAAAGTTACATAGCAAGGCATAACAGTGCTTATCATAAGTTTTTCTAGATATTTACTATTAAAAAACAAGCAACTATTTACAAGAAATAATGATGGGGAGAGATCATTTGAAGATGAGCTTTCTTTGACGACTCTTTGTCGAACTCCACATTTAATTTCTTTAAAGAGTTCATTCTAAGTAGTTGAATAGCTTTGACGACTTCAACTGCCAAGTTCATCAAGAAGCAGTTCCTCTCAATTTTTATGATAAATTGATTTAAGCAACTTCAAGTTAATTTAAACATTCGATGACTTGTTGAATCCTCCTAGTTCATCATAGTGGTGCAACTTGATTAAATCAACATAACTACCTAGGCATCTTTCGGAGTGAATTAGTTCCCCAATTCTCATCTCTCTCCTTTTGAGATGATGAACATGAGAATAAATCATCTAAGCCCAATTTAATCTCGATTCTATGGATTTGTTAAAATCTTACATTTTCTTGAATTTGACAAATGATATATACATTGCCCACACCCTTAGGACCTTCTTTCGGGATTCTTTTTCATTATTCTTTATTAAGTTTTTCAATGTCTTTGAGGCATGGAGAAAATAAAAAACACGCTACCAAAAAAAAACTTTAAAAAAAAAGTTAGAGAATTTTTAAGCATTATAGAAGCCTAAATCTATAAGTGAATCATCATTTATTTTGCCTTTGAAGGAGAACAAGATTAGGCCAGTTAAGGAAACTATAAAGCTAAAAAAACGGGTTGTTGAGAATAAAAATAATATGAATGCCCAAATAAGTAAAAAACGAATAAATCTCCCTAGGAAGGATATTGATTGTAATTCTTCGTTGCCTCTTTCTAGATGGAGCAGACAAAGAAACTTCTCAAGGGCATCAAAATCAAAATAATGACTAGAGATCCTCTCATAAAGAGTGAGTTTTTATTTCCTAGGATCACCTGAAAGAGTTGGCGGCAAAGTGGAAGTCACTATTATTGTTGGGAAGAAAGATGTCGTTAAGCACCCTCTAATGGAAAACATGGCCACATGTGAGGACCAAGTTGATCGTGTATCGTCAAAGAAAGAGTCGAAGTTTATCATAAGAATGATATTTTTCAATTTTTTGGCTTTGTAATCAACTAGCAAAATGTGGGGCCAGTTATGTCAATCTTGATGAATACCTTTGAAATGTCATTTAAAGATTTCAAATATATGAAAAAAAATGGTACTTGCCCTTCAAGTTGACTTAGAAATTAGAAAGATGAAAACCTATTAGCAAGTGATTGAAATTTGAATCTTTAGATATGCCAATAAAATTCATCTTGAAAATTTAGAGTTTGATTACTTTTCTAATTGCCTTGATGTTTTATCAAAAAAATCATAAAGGACATTCACCGAGAGATATATGACTTGAAAGATAGTCATCTTATTGAAAAAATTAATGGAATCTCCACAAATAAGTGAATTTACTTGAGGTGTCAAATGTTATTGACATATTTGATTCATTGTAGTATGTACTACGAACAATCCCATCTCAGGGTTTTGTTATGAATTATATCTTTGTTATATAATGAGTTTGGAAACTCACTAGCTTCATCAAGTTGTCCTATAAGCAAGTCTTTTTTTCCTAGCTATAAAATGAAATTTCTTTCATGACACGTATATCTTTTAATATGAAGTGTTTTCATTTTGTAAAGGTTCTTTTGGAGTAATAAAAAAGTCCTTTTGTTTGCATCAACCGTGTCGATCATTACTTAATTAATCTTATGCATTTTTGTAGGAAGTAAACTTTTTGTTGAAGTTAATAATTATTCTTTTATGAATAATCAAAATATCACTGATTTGGCTAAATTGATTTATAATACATCGCTTGAATTATCTAAATATCAGCTTTCAATATCATTTCAAATATTTATTTAATTGATTTCAAATTCTCTAAATACATCTTCCACTTTGAAAAAACACTTCCAAATAACTTCTGTCTCTATCCGACATAATACATACTCGACATGTCCAAGCGCATATTCGAAGAACTCAAAATTATTTTGGAGGCATTTTAAGATAAAATTAGGTTTTGAAATGGGCAAAACACAACCTGAAACAAGTCAAATACAACTCGACATGTAGTAAAGAACAAGCGCAAGATGGATGACCCATCCATACGATATCATTACGAGTTTTTAATAAAATTTACTATGCCATCTTCAATCATCATCCACATGCCCTAGTACACATTTTTTTTTTCCCGCAAGCACTTGCAAAAGAGCTCTCGCCTCTCTTTAGTCAAGCATTCAACAAAGCTTAATCAAACATTGGCATTCTTTCTCTTTGATGGTCACTTGTGACCTTCCTTCAATGTACAATGAAGCTTATGGAGCCTTCAACAAAACATGCAAATCCATCGACCCTACTCAAGTCTCCACTTTGACGGCCCTTCAAAAAGCTGTTGTAACCTTTGTCGTCTTTCTCTATGCTATTATGTACATACCTTCATAAAGCTCTTGCATCCTTAAGCCTCTTAGGTCGACATTGGTATCGTGGCAAGTTATTTGTTGAAGTGAGTTGAGGTCATGCTTTTTGGGCTGGTTATGGCAATGTTTACGTAGGTCTCATACAACTTCCAAATGTCAATTATTTAAAGTGAAGCTTTAATGTTGCCATATTGTCCCACATTAATATGACAAATGGCATATTCAAATAATATGGCCAATATCCTTGGCTTTTGTAAGGCAATTGTATATTTGTAAGGATCTTCTTAAAGACCTTGAGTGAGTCTAGTCTCAACAATTAAAAGTTCCAAATACTTCACATTCAAAAATTTTTGTTGGCAATGAATAATTATGCATTGAAGAGACTTGCCAAGTTCTTACCTTATATTCAAGAAAACCTGCAACATTTTTACCAGTCTCTACATGCTAATCAGTTTTATAATGAGTAGTCTTGGAACCACCTTAATAGTGCTTCATTGAATGTAATGAAGAGTAATCAAAATTTTAAAACATGATTGGCAATAAGGAGAGAGTTGATTCAAATCAAGCAACACAGACAGCTAGTACTATCATACCTCAATCAACATCATGAGTTAGCATTTTAAAGTTTGGTGAAGGTTAGACTTTTGTTGTTTGAACTGAAAACAACATTGACAGGAAAGTAAAGAGTTCCTTGGGGACCATTCGACTGCAATTTCTTTTAGAAAAGATGTTGTTAGAAGTTGGTGAAATGCAAAGACAATGTATTGTTGGGATGAGGAATTAGTGGAGCTATACTTTTAGAGTGGATGAATAACAAGAATAGTTTTGTTTGATCATTCTAATATTCCTTAAATTTTTTTTTTTTTCAAACTATTCCATCTGATTTAATAGTACGGATGATAAAATTTTGTTGCTCACATTGTAAAGTTCCATTCTCTTTTGTCAGGACAGACATGGTTTGGTTTCTTATACTAATCATCTTTCATACACATTTCACCTAAAAAAAAAATTGATCGAAATATGTTTGTGAGCTATACCAAAACTTTACTAACTTGCACAAAACAAGTCTAACAGAGAGTGAAAGATAGAACTAATATAAGAAGCTCTAGAATTTTACAAGATCTCTATCAAAAAGAATAAATTAATGTGACCCAAATCAATCAAAATTTGTCAAAATATGATTGATTATTATTGTAAGAGTGAGGCTCAACATTTAACCTCCTATTTATTAGATTTTCAACATTCAATGTGTAAGAAAAGCAATATTTGAGTAATATACAAAAAATTACATGTCAAGTTTTAAGAATGCTTGTTGCAAAAATATAAAAGCATTTCTAGATATTTGCAATCAAAATACATAGGTAACTCTTCATAAGTCCTAATGTCGTGTGTGAGAGCATCTGAAGAATAGGTTCCTTTGGCAAATTTCATGGCAAAATCCCTTCAAGAAACCAATCACTACTTCATTCAAAATGAAGCAGAATTTTTTATGACTTCATTCGTCAAGTTCATTGACAAGTAGATCATCTCTTCATACGAGTTTGAATTTGTGCCTAATTGATTTAAGCAACTTCAAAGAAATACTATCTTTGAACAACTTAAAGATCTTAGCAAGTTAGTCAAAGCATTTACCGATTACTTAAACTTAGTTCATAATAGAGATGTGACTTAATTAACTCAACCTGAGGAACATTGGATGTATGGTATGTTTTTAATGATGCAATTGGTTCAATTTCATGAACCAGTTTGTGAACAAAGCAAATGGATCTTCGACTTGTAGAATTTTTAAGGAAAAAAGCAACTACAAATGTAGGCATTACGTTTCAACAATTATTCACATTTATTCAAGAATGACATTTTTTCAGCAACGATCACGAAAGTGGAAGTAAATAAGAAATAGCCCTGGAATGATTGAAAAATAAATAAATAACTGTGTCGTGATATCATGATACAAATTTTATCAAGATGAACTTGAAACCCATTTAATTTTCTTTCAGATTATTACTGCAATTGAAGATTTTGTATAGCACTAAACTCAGATAATTTAATGGTTTTTAAAAGCTATATTCACACAATGTGTATTATTCAAAGAGGTTGCTTTTTGAGCTATAAAAGGTGAAATGTATATAGATATATATCACAATAAACAAGTTCTTCGATCAAATTTGGCTTGAAATACATCAACAACAAAAATAATCATGTTCCATTCCTCTCCAACCGCATGACAACATTTCTTTTCTTTTTTTTCATTTTCTGGCAGGTTGAGCTCTCGAATCCAGTATCTTGTGATTCTTCATTTTAATTCCAACCATTGAGCCACACATTCTAGCACACAAGGCAACATGTCAGTCCTCATTCTAGCCATCAGATGCAAGAAATCCAAACTATAATAAATAATTCTCTTTTAAAATACTTTTCAAACAAAAAGAAGAACAAAATCAACAATACAAGAAAACCAACGCACCCCAATCGATTCCATCATTCCAACTGCATATTAAGAACCAGATACAGCATGCATATAGCATCATTGCAAATTTCATTAAACAGAAATCAATCAAACCACTCATCCCAATCACAAAACCCCCAATGCACCGATCCAAACATCTGATATCAGCCATAAATCCAGAAGACAGAAAACTCACTTGTTACAGATGCTTTTCCCATCGGAATCCATGGAATATGGACCGAGAGCTAGCGAGGGAAAAGATGAACGAGAAGGTCCTGGGAGACTGCTCAACTTCTCTCCATCATCGCCCTCGACCGCTTTCTCTTATTTCTATTAGACAGCGACCACAGAGGCATGGAGAAGTAATGGAAAGTAGCAATTTTTACTATCAGACCTTTATCCTGCCCACAAACTTAAATTTTGACTGCCACATTTCTAACTTCTAAATCATTTAAAAAGAAATCACAAATATGATGAGCATTTTAATCTAATAATTTAAAAAATATTAAATTAGTTCTTAAACATTTTTTTATATAATTTAAAAACAATTTCAAATTTTCTAGTTTAACACTTTTAAATAATTTTGGATTTAAATAGCAGCATGTAAATAATCATATAGCATTTTAATATTTCACTTTTTATGGGCAGTTTTTATTCTTGAAGAAATTTAATGAATTAATTTTTTTATTTTTTTTTCCTCGTAGGAATGTATTTTTATTTTTTATGTAGCAAAGAAAAATTTTAATGTTTTCTGGCACATGAGCATAGAGTTTGTATTACAGTGGAGTCTAAAGGCATTTGTTTGAGTAGATCTAAAACTTTATACATGGAATGTAGTTTTAGTTGTAGTGGTTCTAATGGCAGAGTTGTAACTATGGGTGATAAAATCATTAAAATATATGAACTTTTTAGATATCTCGGGTCTACTGTTCAAAGTGATGGTGACATAAATGGAGATTTTATTAGTAGAATTCAGGCTGGTTGGACGAAGTGGAGGAATTCATCAGGTCTATTATGTGATAGAAAAATATAGCTTATGCTTAAGTTAAAATTTTATAAGATGGTGGTGAGGCATGCAATGATCTGTGGCACAGAATGTTGGTTTTTGAAATAGAATCGTAAGTGTTGTTGAGATGAGAATGTTTAATTAGATGAGTGGCTCGATACTTAAAAGACAAAATGGAGAATGAATCTATTTATGAAAGATATGGCTTCACTTGCAGAAAATATTTGAATCATCTTAGATGGTTTTGTCATATTAAACATCGACCAAACCATCGAGCAACTTGTTAATTTTATATGAGTTATCAACAAACAGGTTAATATTATAATTAAACTAATTTTATTTAAATAATATATCATATATGATACGAGCTAACATTGAGCTTAATATCGAGTATTTAACTAGTTATCTATTGAACAACAAACTAGTTTGTTCGTGAATATAAATGAAAAAGTTCGGCTATGTTCATGTTTAGTTCATTTAAGCTTCAAACTTTTAAAAATTATTCACACTTATTTATTCAATAATTTGAACGAACATGATCGAGTCTTAATTGATTCGAGTTCAAGTTGTTTATCGAGTGCAATGGTTCATTTATTACTCTATGTGTCGCCCCGGGTCTTCTGAAATTTACCTTTAATGCCACTGTTAAGGAGACCATTTTCCACAAGTCAGATCTGTGTCGTCCATTTGAGTAACAATGCGTTAACCAGCAGCTCGTGGTCGATCGCTTCGAACCGGTAGCAATTCACATGGCTCGGGTTAATCCACTGTGTTTGGTGACCGGCACTCATCGATCATGAAATTAAAATTTTAATGGCAAATATCACAGTGAATATCTGATTTAATTTTTTTGAAGATTTATATTTTTTTAATAATCCTATGAATTTATGTATTTAATATATAGTGATATATCTTTCTACTTAGATATGAAAAAATGTATTTAATTTTTTAAATTATCATACTAATTCATTTCATATGGTATTAAAAATTTGTGCATTATAAAAGTAAAATTTATTGTTTATGTTAGATAATGTAAATTATTAAAAATTATTTTTGAAATACATTTTGAAATTTATCATCAAGCATTTAAATTTCAATGCAGCACACAACTAATTTACTTATTTGCTCTTTAATTATTTAAAACAAAATAAAAAGTTTTTAAGTGTGGAAGGATGAGGCTGCGGTCTGTGGAGGTGGTGGGTCCCATTCGTTGGGAGAAGGCTAACGTCCGTCCTCGTTTAATGCGGGAAGGTGCAGAATCTCGATGCACGCGTGGAGGGCGGGGGCTAAAGTTTTGTTTTTTATTTATATATAACTTTTTATATTTAAGACTAGGGCTGTCAAATGGGATTATTATTTGAGAACAGCTCGTGTTCGGCTCTTTCGCTAAGTTAATGAGCTAAGCATGAATAACATGAACAAAATGTTTTGGCTCAAAATACTACTAATCAATTTTATATATATATATATATATATATATATATATATTGTGTTCGTCTCGCTAAGCAAACAAGCCGAACACGAACACACTTTTGGAGCTCGAAATATAAAAGAATCAAACACGAGTTGAGCCTGTGTTCGGCTCGTTTACACCCCTATTTGCGAGCATATAATTCAAATATTTGATATTATATCAAAAATAATATTATACTGATTTTTTAAAATGAAATTCACATAATTCTTTATAATTTAACACCAAAATATCATATATATATAAATAACAAATTTTAAGTGTTACATGTCCAAAAGCATATAAATGATGTGATATGTATGTAATTTTTTTCTTACTTATTTATTTTCAAAAAAATTACACGAATATTAATTTTAATAAATAAATTTAATGATAAATTTAAACATGGATTCACTCAGCCTTTATATAATTAGATGCTCATTTTATAATAATTTAATTGTCGATTTGATGATTTATTATAAAAAAAAAATTCTATATATTCTTAAAAATATATATTTGGCGACTGCTGATATTCATTTAAATATATATTAATTATATTTATTTTTTTTTAAATACTTAAATAAATGTTAATGTTTAATAAAAATATAATTAGTAAATATAGAATGACTTGAAGAAAATATAAAAGAAACCTTTCAAAATATTTTCCTTAATTTAAAAAATAGCAGCATCATGTCCTCGAAATCCACGAAGCAGAGACTAATGAAATCCTATCACAGAAATGGCAGCCAACATTAATGAATATTGGCTTATAGTGAAAAAAGGTATTCATAGTTGTGATAAATCTTGGGTGAAAAAAAATACTTTATATATATATATATATAATATTTTTTTCATATTTTTTTTTTACATAAAATGTAAAATTTTTGCATTTTTTTGTAGAATAATCATTAGAAATGTTTCATGAAATGTGAGGAAATTCAAGGCACTAACGTCCAACGCAGGCGTTATGCTAGAAATATTCACAACTTCTTTGATATTAAGGTGTCTCAGAATCAAACTTTGGGCGGCATATTGCAGCATAAAGTATTGCAGAGCTATTCTGTAGGACGTCACAATGTCATCAACACTAGAGAGCCAAAAGATGGAGATTAAGATGTCTTTGTGCTTTTACCCAAGTGTCTCATAGTATGGTGCCACAACCCCACATCACACTACTTTAGGAGCATCTCAATGCTATGGCTCAACCAAAATAGTTCATTTTGAAATTCAATTTGAAGTGGGAAATTGTAGTTAGAGAAACTAACAAAACTTAAATGGAGGGAGAACATTAGTAAAGGGAGTGGAGTGGGTGAGAGTTTTGTGAAGGTGGGTGAAAGAGAGTGAAGGAGTGAGTGTTACCTAGTCTAGCGAAGAGAGGAGAAGGCAAGAAAGAGCAAAGTACTTGGAGAGGAATGTTCAAGCTTCAATCTTTAACAAACTAAGGAACCGTGGTTCTTTTGTACACTTGTCCTTCTTCTCATGTTTTTTTATTGTAAAATCTTTAAAATGTTTAAGAAATGAATGAAATATATTTGTTTAATCCAAATTTGTCTTGTGAGGCACGTTCAATTATTGGAATGGTAGAAATCTCGAGGGAGAAGTGGATAGAGAGAGACAAAAAGGGAAAAATAAATAAAAGTGCACACATGAACTTGCCTCATAGGGACGTATTTCTCATCTTTGACTCATTTTATATATTGTAATTGAGGGGGTTGCAAGAGTGAAGGGGAGAGAGATCTCCCTACAAGAGAGAGACAAGAGAGGTCAAAAGCCCTCAATACATGACATGAAGCCTCTATTTAGAGAAGATAGAGGGCCAAATATGAAAAATTATATGTTTGTCCCAGCTTTAAGAGAGTTCTTATATGACATTATTGTTTATTGTCATGTCTTTCTGTATTTGTAACTAATTTCGACAGCTTTTAATGTACTGGACATTTTGTTTGTAGGTCTTTGAGTAGCTGGATTATTTTGCCTAAATTTCAGTCAACCTGCACTCTAAAAAGTCGGTCGACTTTTAGAGAGGTAGCTGATTGGCCTAAAGGTGATCAGTCGACTAGCTATTTCCTTGGTTATTTTTAGAGATCATTGGAGATTTTTGGGAGAGTTGTTGAGAGAGCCTTATGTTAATACTTGTGACATTGTTGAGGGTACTAGACCATTTTCCAGCTATTAGCATGGATTCATGTCTCTTGTTGGCCTGAATGGCCATTTGGTTGTTTGATTAGCCTTTAATCGGTCGTCAACCCTTCAGTCGATTGGTTGTTAGTCAGTTGATGGTCTTTAGCCAATCAACTTTATGAGTACTCGTAGTTTTTTTGTCAAAGAGATGATCCTCATTTTATAATTTTTTTAATATGGAATGTTAGATTGCCTTGAGATTCATGTTGACATGGGTGTACATATTATGTTTTCCAATTTTCTTGATCATTGATAATGACAGTTGTGATAAGGATATGAAAAGTTTTATGTAATAAATCAAATCTTAATAGTTACAATTTAATAAAATGATTAGACTCACTAGATTTTTATGCTCGTGACCCCTATATATAAAGTGTAGTGAATGGTTCTCAGTATCTTGAGTTTGTCCCTCTCTGCATCCACTCGGCTTTTGTGTTGTCTTTACGGAGAAAGGATCTAGTTTGGTGTTAAAATCTGCTAGATGGGTGAAGATGTTCGCTTCTCTTGGAGTAAAGATCAAAAGGCGGATTAAGGAAAAAAATGTGGGAGAAAAGGTGGATGGGAAGGTTAAGCCATATGAGCTAATCAAATAGAAGCAGTAGGATTGGATCTTGAGGTTTTAGATAAGGGCCAACCCGACATTAAGAAGAAGTTGGGTGGTTCAACTATCAGCTTGCTAACAAAAATTCTTGTTGAGGCTCTAGGTTCGCCTAAGACTGTGAGTTCTCCCTTCTCAACTGCTGCACAATCAGCCGGTCGATAAGAAGGGACCAACTCATAACATTTCATTGTTAAATGTAGGTAAAGCTACCTGGTCCAAAGTAGATCAGATCTTGGGTAAGTATTTTCATCTCTATTATTACATAGATTTTTAATCTTTACTCGTAAGTTTTTTTTGCTTCTTATAGAAGAGGATGCTCAAATAGAAGGTTTATTAATTGTTGGTAACAATAGAAATCTAACTCTAACGGTTCCAATGCTCCAAGAGCCAGTAAGTAATGAAGAGAACACGGTCAACCATCTAGCTAATTCTGTGGGCACCTACGAGGAAATACTTAAGGAACTCTAGATATTCCCAATAACACTGACTTGTCGTTTGGATGAGATACAAGTTTTTTTGGTTCTGTGAGATGAGGTTCTTCGTACGGTGCTAGAAGAGATGCTTAAGGAGGTTTTCAATCTTTGTTGAGAGGTTTTTGAACTCAGAGAAAATACTTTTGTTCAAATAGCTCATTTTGAGGACGAGTGAACCATCTGAAGCTCGACAGTCAAATGTTGTATAGAGGCCTAATTATGAAGGGTTTGCTTTGCACTGCCGCGGTCGATGTCTAGTTAGTAAAATTTATGTTGTCAGATTAAAATTTGAGTGTAATTACCTTATCATTAAAATAAAATATCTTATTTACTCTTTTTGTCTTAATTTTTGTGTTGACCTGATGTTTCCTTTAGAGATCCTTGCGTAGTATTTTTACTTCTATTGGGTCCCTATAAATAAGGGTTGAGGTGTTCATTTGTGTGCTTACTTTCTTTTTTTCTCTGAATTTTATCAAATGAGAGGGTGACTGATATGTTAGATAAGCACTTGGTGATCTATAGCGACTAGTTGTGGTATGGATTGCGTCTGCCCATATGTCAGAAGCTTAGGGCAATTTTTAGCCAAAACAGGGGTCATCCTAAAGCACATCAAGCCGAACTCAATTGCGATGATGATGATCTATGCTATTTTTTATTTATAAATGAGGATCCTATGGTTTACTGACCCATTCAGCCACATGTTTTCATCCTGAGTGGAGGCGGGTGGATACGTGCAATTTGAGATAGTCGATTGGCTCCAATTTTTAGGCTTGTAAAATTAGGTCAAAAACTAAAGTTAAGTTTTTCAATGCTTCATCTTCTTAGAGTTGAGAGCATTAGAAATATACCGACTGGTCATGCCCTCAAGAAAAAGAAGCCCGACCCGCAATGATGCAATTTTTTAAGTTCTAAAAGATTGCAAAAAGCTTAACCCAATTTATATTCAACATCTACTGTGCAAAATAAAGGTGATATACAATTAATTTATGACTTATACACTAGGGGTATTATGCAAGTATACACGTCATTTCAAGTAATATAGAGTTTTCCTTAAAAACCCAATATCGAACCCACAGGAAATAAGTGCATTTCTACGTCAACTTAGAAATATTTCTACTTAAACTGTAAAAAAACTTCATATGAGAATTTTATCAAACTGTTTGTAAAAGGGTATAAACTAAAGTTTGCTAATTCTAGATTAAAGCTAAAAATAAGTGCATAATTTCGTAAACTACAGATGTGTAAAGAAGTAGAATTATAATGAAAAGTTTTTTCCCTTGCAAAGAGATTATAATCAGTGTAAAAATCAAACGCTTAAAGATGAAAATAAGATTTTGTGACAAATAGAACCTATTCTTTACCCTCTCCCAAAAACATAAAGAACATTAACTAATCTCAAGTTAAGTCACTGATTGATATAGTTGTATTGAGTAGATTCTAGCCTCTCACTTCTAGACTATCCACTGGCCCTCTTTATTAAGACCAATCAGGCCTCAGGTCCCGAACTAAAGATCGAATTGATAAAGGATATAGTCTGTCAATCTAGAATCATTAATTATATGCCCAACAAAACTTATCTCCATGTCTATTTGCACTCTCACTTGGACGTGACATCCCCTCCAAATTTTGGTGTGGTGCTCACTAGTTAGGTGAAATCATAGCTCTTCTAGGTCATTATATTTCACAACAAATTTTAACCTCACAAATGGCCAATTTGCAATACAAAATAAAAACCGATGAAAATACCATCACGAATTTATTTAATAAAATAAATCTTCAAAATATTCTAACCTCACACATGATTACTTCTTATTGTAATGAGAAAGAAAATAAAACTACTTAGAATTCATAAGGATAACAGAACAAAACACGATATATAACAAAAACTAAGTTTATAACACAAAACTTAAACAGAAGTACAAATATTTATCTCAAACTTTTCCCCAAACAATTATCTGAAGTTTCTTGACTAAACTTGACTCCATAAAACTCACACAAGACTCCACAAGTACTCACAATCACAAAGACTAACCACACTCTCACTATGGTGGCTGCCCACTCCAATGGTGGTAAAAAAAATCGACTCCTCTTCATTTGGAAATATTTCCTATTAATAAATCTCTAAAAATCACCAGAGGTTACTTAAGACACCTTTCCGAAATTCATCCAAATTCATTGAATATATGCATAACCTTTTTCGGCGCCTAGATGTCAGCCTTCTCAAACATCCTAGCGCCTAGGCGCCAGGTCACTTTTTGTTCTATGGCTTCATACTTCTTTTGCTCATAAACTGTATTTTCTTGTACCTAAAATAAAAAAACACACAAAATATCTTTCATTAAAGAGAAATATCCTTAAAAATGAGCATGAAGTACACATGAAAATACGTAATTTTAAGGCGTGTCAATAAAATACTCCCAGATCGAGGGAGCTGACATTGATGGGCAGCTGCTCTCAATTCCCCAGTATACTGATCTAGCTTGTTCCTTAGTTATTTCTTGAGATCTTTGAGGAGAGCCTCATGTTGAAACTTATGAGCTTGTTAGGGGTACTACACATGTGTCTTATCATAAAGCATATAGTCTTATCTCTTGTTGGTTTGGGTGGTTCTTTGGTTGATTGAGTGGCCTTTGTTGATCAACGGGTTGTCAGTGAGCTGGGGGTCCCCAGCTGGTCGGCTTATGACTACTCATAGCCTTTTCTCCATATAGATGATTCTCATTTTATTTCTTTTAATCCAGATCATTAGATTGCCCCAAGATTTATTAAAACCATTTTTTTAGCATACAATATTATTTCTTTTGTATTTCAATTTCTAATGAATTTGTTTTTCATAATGTATTGTACATAGCATGTCAATTTATTTTTCTTTCATTTTAATTTAGCAATTTTCATAGACATATGCCATTAGGGATCTTAAAATTAGAATGTTTAATTATTGATAAATGTTAGAAACCATTTTTACTCATTGAAAATAATAATTTCATATGAAAATGCATATTTAGGAATTTTTATGATACAAATTACAAATTCAAATGTTTCTCACATTTTCAACATTATTATTTAAAAAAAATATTCAAAGTTACCTTTGGAAAATCTAATATTTCAATAGAAAATAAGATTTCAAGATAACATTTAAACTTCTTATTAGAAAATCACAAATTTCATTGTGGGAAAGTTTTCTTACTCAAATTCACTCTATTATTTGAACAACACGTGCACTTTTATATTGTGCGCACTGCCGTCGAAGATAATCGTGCGATTTGGAAATTTGAAGATTAACATAAGTATATTAACTCAATTCCTTATCTAAACTATTATGTTTTAAGTTGTTCACAGTATTATTCTGATGCATTTGTTATTACTTATGTTTAAAAAAATCATATTTTCATATTTGTTACTTCTGTTCAGTATCCCTATGTAGTTAACTATGCGATTCCATGCATTTTATAAAAATTCATGACAACGTCCCAGTGTTACATCACATGTATCATAGTTTTGTATTGTTTTGCAACCCTATTCATAATTGTTTTACATGTTTTGTATTATATCCACTTACATGTGTATTTCTTGATATTTAATTCTTGAGTTGGTTAATATATTATTGTGTAATTCAAAGTTATGTAGATTTGGTATTATTTGTGTAGGGTCGAACATAGAGAACTAGTGTTGTTTGACCTAAAAATTGATAGAATCATTAAAAAAACTAATAAATTTTAAAAAGATTAAAAAAAAATTTAGGAGATATTGCAAACCCTCAACAAGAAAAAATCAACTTACACTGCTTAGGGACTTCACAAATTTTATGATAGAGGGAGTTCAATATAGTATTTTCTTAGACCAACCATCTAGCCAAATAATATTCAGTTCAAACTTGTAGTTATCCAAATGGTCCTAGTCAATTGGGATGGTCACCCACATGAGACTAACTTATATATAACTAGTTTTCCTATCGATTTGTATGACCCTCAAGTACAACAATCTCTAATGATACTGTTAAATTTAAGTTGTTTCCATTTTCCCTAAGATATAAGGTTAAATGGATTTAAATTACTTACCTTCATGATCAATCACTGTAGGAGTCGATAGAATTAGCATTCGATATTTTTTACGCAGCTATTATTGTTGGATTTGTGACTGCTAAGCGAGGAAAAATAATTTATAATATTTGCATCGGAATTAGCATTTGATTTGTGGCTGACAAATTGTTAGTGTAAGTGTTCCGAAAATGGCAAAAACTTCTTTTAGATTTGCTATGGATCTTGCATTAAAAAAATGTCACAAATACTTTTCTTATTAACATCAAGTTAAATAGACACAAATTTAACAAAAATGACCTAATTTACTCATCTCACACTCCTAAATTTAATTTTTTCTCCACCCATCTCCCCCTTTCGCTTGTCTCCCCTCTGCCCGAAAGCATCATGAGAGACTTTCCTTCTACCCTTCTCTCTCCCTCATGGGTTCGCTAAAAATCCATCGCCTTTCTAAAGGAGTGTTTACAATACATTTGTCATTAGAGCTAGCTCAGAAGGTAGCGTACGAAACTCCTATAGTTCTCATCCTTCCGCTCCGCTCCAATCATAATACATTGAGGAAAATATGTGTTGGCATCCATGTTTGATGAGATATACAAAGGACATTCTCGTTGAGTGCACGACATTGCAATTGAGTTCTACATCGTCATAGATGTGTTTCGATCGATCACATGTGCGTAATATTATCGTCGCATTTAAAGTTACACTAATGATACATCTCTATTTGTTATTAGGTCACAATACAACTAGCGAAATCACTGATAAGAGATTATTAGATCTTGCATATGACCTTATCGTAGTGTGACAACATGACGAATATTTGATGTAATCGTTTATACATTCTATAAGAGTTTCTGGTGTGAAGCGAAAATGACATATAACTATGGTGTCGCTGTTAAAGGAAACACACACAGGCAGTGAGATTTGTTATTACGATGTAGTTAACTAAGTCATTCAATTATTGTATTCAAGTTATATCAGCTACATTGTTCACTTTCTCAACTCTTTGTGGTTTGATCTTGTTTCGAATTGAGAAACTCGAACACTCACGCTTTAAGATATCACTAGACTCAAAATAAAAAGACAATATGTAAAGTTTGATTCTTTTGCTTTGGCGGAACCAATTCATCAAAAGGAAAATATGTCAAATTTTTGTATTCATGGTAGCACAAATGATGAAATGATTGTGTTAGAGGATACCACAGAGATGTTTTAAGAGGTTGCTCATGGTTTGGATGAGGATGATGAAGAGAGTGAAAAAGAAATTTTAGGTTCATCTTCGACAACGAGTTCTTCTGATGAAACTTAATAACATAGCTACACAAAATTTAAATTATTTGTTACTAATACTAATTTATGTTTTTTTCTTTTATTGTTTAATGACATAGTTATTTACTCTCACATTTCCTGTTTTAGATATAGACGTGAACAAAGACCTCAAGAACTCCCATTTTTCTATGCCTTGGGTTCAATGACGACGACCTCCTCCGTCAATTCAATGACGACAGTATCATGATGTACAAAGACCTACAAAACTCTCATTGTTTGGTTCAGTGACGAAAGAATCACGAAGACAATGACAAAAGTGCACAAGGAAGTAAGTATTTAATAAAATCAAATTTGAAAATGTGAGACATGTAAATTATAACATTTCTAGTGCTATAATGTAAAAATTCCCAAATAAATATTAAAATTTAAATTTGAGATATAAAATAAATAAGAACAGTTGGAATTTTAATCGAGCAATTCGTCTTTTTTTTAATACTTAAAACGTACATGTCCATTTCCTCCGGCGAGCTTACTTCAATGGAGGCCTGCGGATGAACTGGAGGCTGCAGCTTCGACCCAATGGTATGCGATCATTCCAAATCAATAGCTTTTTCCAATCATTAACCAACTCTTAGCTCCGAAATGTCGGCACGCCCCTTTACCTGCCTAACCATTGCCGTAAAGGATCCTCTTTCGTCATCCTTCTAAAACTTTTTAGTCCTTTTCTGATTCTTGTTGCAGATCTTCTATACTCTTTTTCATTTTTTACACGAATTTCAAGTGAGATATGTAAAACCCGCTTGTTATTTAAAAACCCCTTTTTCTTAATCATCTACTTTTCTTGTTCATTTGCCTCATTTTATACTGGAATTACTATATGTGTTTCTGCCCTAGATTATTAAAGTAGTTGGATTTTTGTTTAAATTTAGGCAAACAACCTTCGTTTGTACTTGACATGCATCCGAAACACTCTTGAAGCTGCAATGTGCTTGCAGGTACGCAATTTTTGCTTAATGATTATACTGTGTGGGGCAGGAAACTTTATTTTTTGGGGTAAACTGGGATTTAGAATGAGATATAGAAATCTATTGCATTTTCTGAAGCTGAACAAAAGTAAGATCCTGCATGAAAAGTTTTAGTGCTTATCTTTTGCTGCTTTTAAGACACTTCAGAAGTAATGAATAATCACTAAACTGTGGTTCCAGAACCCATTCCCGTTGTTCCTTTGACATGACATGTTCGGAGTTGCATATAAATTTTCACACAAGCAAGCTTAGGCAACCGCAATCTTTTTTAGGTTTGGCTTGCTGGCAAACAATTCAACCTTTGGTGTTTGGCTTGTTTGTTTATTAACTTGATTGAGTGCATCTAGGCCAATTTGAATTTTTTATATGTTTCGGGACACACAACACCCGCAAACATGCAATTGGGAATGGTTTGATAAAAATTCCGAATCAGATGGTCTCATTATCTTTGCTTTTATAATTCAAAAACATGACCAATAAGACCTCTAGTAGTTACAAAAATTCCCAATGGGCTTCCTTAATATGAAGGCATCTTGTGGTAGTTAGTAATTGATTTACCCTTCTTTGATTAGAGATTTTTTTACACTGTGAGCTTCTGTCTCCTTGCAATGATGGATCCATGGCCACAATGAATCCCCTTGAAAAACACAACAACAACAACAAATCCCACTAAGTGGGGTAGGCTACATGAATTCTTTTTCACCATTGTGTCCTATTGAGTGTCATATTTTCATTTAATTGTGATAAGTTAAGATCATTTTGTATACGGCATGCCTAAATATTTTAGTTCTACCTCTACCTTTCTTAACATACGTCAAAATTAAAACATCTACCTTCCTAACTGGGTCATCAGATGATCAATTTTTAATGTGGCCAAACCATGTAAGATGACTCTCTCCAATCTTGTCTGCCACTAGAGCTACACTAACCCTTTCACAAATATATTCATTTCACATTTTGTCTCCATGTGTAAAGCCACTCATCCGCTTAAGCATTCTCATCTAGGTAACATTCAGCTTAGTTTTATGCTTCTTTTTTCAGACAAACATTCTGCGCCATAAAACATTGCAAGTTTCACCACCATCTTGTAAAATTTTCTTTCATGTCTAAGTGATATTTTTCTATCACACCATAGACCTGATGCATTCTCTCACTTCAACTGACCAACTTGAATTCTACTAATAACATACCCATTCATATCACTATCACTTTGAACAATAGACCCAAGATATCTAAAACATTCACTCTTTTTAATGACTTGATCACCCATTGCTATAACCCCACCACTATATCTACTACTACTGAAACTACATATCATGTATTCAATTTTAGATCTACTCAAACAAAAGCCTTTAGACTCTAAAGTTGATTTCCATAATTCAAGCTTGTTCTGAATTCTTTCTCTAGTCTTATCTGGATACCATCAGCGAATAGCATACACTAAAGTACATCCTCTTGTAAATATCTTGTAAGAACATCCATAACTAGCAAAAAAATATGGGCTTAAAGCCGATCCCTAACGTAATCCAACAGAAACAGGAAAATACTTGATCAATGCTTCTTCTGTTTGAACACAAGTAAGAAATCTAGTATACATATATTAATGACTTGATTATAAGTTACATTAACGTTTTTCTTTTCTTGAACTTTCCAAATGAAGCCCCTTAAAACCTACCAAAAAAAGTGTCCGGCTCATATATAGGTCTTGTTTAATTTATTTTTATTGAAATAGGGTTTGTTAACCTCTATAAGTGTGCTTGACAGAGTCAAAACATGTTCCTCTGTATCAGACATCAGAGAGGGGCTTCTAGAAATGCCCATACTTCCTAACTTTCTCTTTAAATAAATATACAATTAACTTTTGTTTTACCATGTCATAATCTTTTACTCTTCCTTCTAGTAGAATTACAAAATTAGAAAGTAGCTAAAAATATATGATTTTAGATGTCAATCCAGGTCAATGACGCTTTCGCTTTCATTTTCGCTGATAAAGTTTGGTTCTAACAGCAGTTTTCTATTAGACTATGTTTGTCAGAATTTTTACTTGATCACATAACTAATATCTTCCTCTGTCGTAGAATATTTGAAATTAGAAGTGACTACATGGCTGTTTGTGATTTTATTTGTAGAATTTTCCTTGCCAAGAAGTTGAAAGGCATAACAAACCTGAAGTCGAGCTGAAGTAAGTTTTGGGTTTTAAATTTTATTAGACAAAGCAAAATGTTGTTGCAGTTGTCTTTTTCAAGCATATTCAGTCTTTCATTCTGGTTATATATGGTTAAATTGGACGCATAACATTTGTTCAAGCGTTTATTCTTAAAAGATTTGGATGATTTACTAAATTTAGCACCTCAATGCTCACCAGACATTGCATTGGCAGGGAATTCACACACCAGGCACAACCCTTTTCTCCTCCACCTACTAAATTTAGTTAAAATTTTTTAATATGTGAGCAGACTTGCATGCTTTCATTAAATCAGATTGCAAAGATTGTGTTAATGTGCAAAAAACTGATGTTAACTGTGGTTTTCTAATAGTTTTGATACTGGGTTATCCTTATTCTTTTGTTAACCGGCTTCCAGTTACTGTGATTGGATCTGATAAGATCATGTAATATGGGAAGCCCAAGGCTAGCAGAATATAGTTTATTGATTGACTTTAATTAATGTAGGGGTAGACCTTCTTGCCTTCATTAAATCATATTGCAAATAATGTGCTAATTTGCAGAAAACTGATATTAGCGGATGTTTTGTAGTAGATTTAATTTTTAGGTTTCCTAATTTTTTGTTAATCGGCATATTATTTTATTACTTTTTAATATTCAATCTGCAAATATGATCTTCAGTTGTTCAATTTGTTCTTCATTTTATAATTCTCAGGACTAGCACGGAGTTATTGTTGAATCCGGTAAGTAACTTTCTCACTCTTATGTATATACCTCATCTGTATTTTGTGTTTGTTTCATCTGGGTTTTATGTGAGATGTATATGTTTATGCTTCATCTATAAATTTTTACGAACTTAGTTTGATAGGAAACATATTTTAGGCTTTCAGCAGTGGAGAATAGCAAATTGCTTTAACTTAGAAGTGTCATCTCTCTCTCATTTTATAAATATTAGGAACTTCCTCATTCTCAATTTATTTTCTTAGGAAATTGACCGCATATTAACAATCCTTAAGAAAGTACTCTTTTTTTTAGTAAGCCCTGTTAGTTCAAAATCAGAGGCACATTAGAAAAAACTAAAAAAAAATCAGAGGCACATTGTGTAAATTGAGATAGTTTAATACTTTCTCTTGTTTAAAACGAATTAACCTTATTAAATTTGTAAGGAATATTTCTGTTATATTTTTTAACAGATAGTTGCTCTCTTTTGAAGTTGGCCATTCAAGAGTTCTTTTTGTTGAATGTTAATGCGCAAAACCTAATTTCTTCGGGGTGCATGAGCTAAAAGATGATAGAAGGACAATAAGGTCTTATTATTTCGTCACAAATAAAGAGTTTACTGTTTATTTAGCTATTTGGTAGTTTATGTCCCTATATTTTCTCTTTACGTCAGACTTTAGGTATTCTAAGTTGTCCACTTGTTTTTTTTTTGGGTACATTTTCAAGTGAACTAAATTTTCAGATTTTTCTTGGAAAAAATTGTTGGTTTAAATGATAATGGCTAATCAATATATATGATGAAAAATCTGGCAAAGTGTTTATCTTATTAGGGATAACTTCTTTTTTGCTTCTGGATACTCAAAGGTTTTATAATTCAAAACTAGTTTCCATCACTCATAAATGCAATTTTCCTTTCTGTACTGAGGATCCATATTAAATTATTGAAAACCAGGATTATCATAAATCTTCATCAAAGTTGGTTTAGCTGAGGTTTCATTTATTTATTTTAATTTTATTCTCATAATTTCATGATCGTGATTCATTGCTTTGGGGCTTTTTTGAGATCCCGATAGTCAGATTATGGAAATACATGATCATTTACAAATTTCATACCTTTTGCATCTAACAGGTGTTGATCTGTCGAAACGAAGCAGAAAAATGCTTGATAGAGACATCAATCAACTCTATCCGTGTAAGCGTGAAGGTAATGGAAAAGTTTGTTTTTATTTCAACTTAAGTACAAATCTAGCACAGAAGTTTGTTTGCTTCTAAGGTTACTCATGGCTTAAATTTTGCAACGATTACCAAAGACAATTTGGACATTCACAACAAGAAGTAAAAGATTGTATCTATTAGAGGAGGAGAGAAATTTAGCTTTGAAGAATATGTTTCATATCTTTTGCAACACTCAACTAGAACAAATGGAAAATGAGGATTCATAAAGCCCATTCTAAGTAGTTTGGATAAGATAAATGATGATGATGACTAAAATCTTCATAATAGTTGTGAAAATATGAGAATATTTGGCTTTTTTTATATTTACCTTTGTTATGTGGGCTGACCACCATCGTCAAATTTTGAAGAATTTGATCGAGATATCTTAGAAAAACTTTGATTGGTTTATTCTCTTTCTATTTTATGACTTTACTATTTTTTATTCAAAATTATTTTCTTTCCAAATTTAGGTGAGATATGCTCGGTAAGTTGGCAAATATGGTGGGATTGATTTCCATATACATGTTCCCTATTTATGAATAATGATAGAAGCAAGTTTTCTCCCCAAGTAATTTTAACATGGCATCAGAGCCTAAACCCTAATTTCTTCGTCGGAACTCTTTCAACAGCCGCCAGATTGCAAGATGCCGGAAATCTCCTCCATCGTGTAGCTAGTCCTCTTCCCTATAGCCAACACTCTTTCCGTTGGTTGCAGGCCCTCTCCGAAACCTCCAAAAAACTGTCGGAACCCCTGCATGCGGCTAGAAAGCTCTTATTTTCTGTCCTCTTCCCTGTAGCCAACACTCTGCTGGAACCCTGAAGGTTGTTAAAAATCTCTTCCTTGCTGCCAGTCCTCTTCCTTGTAGCTTGCACTCTTTCTGCAAATTGCGGGCGCTCTGCGGAATCTTTCCATACATATCATATGTAACACCCAAGTATTGTATATATGAGAATCAACCACAATGCTCAAGCATATATTTTGTCAATGAGTGCTTTAATATTTATATTAAGATGTATTTTTATATTATCATGACTTTTTAAGTATTTTAAAAGTAATTGGTTAATAATAAATAAATAAATAATAGAAAATATAAAAAAGAAATATTTTATCTATAAACTTTGAACAATTTTTATGACTTCGTTATAAGTCCGATTTATAAACCATCTTCACGAAAGTAAAAAAAATAATAAACTTTAATTACTATGATTTTTCTATTTTTTATGATAAATATAAATACGAAAATAAAAAGTTAATGATACGATTGTAACTCCTAAAGAAATATACATGTGCGGACATACATTTATTTTTGGAGTTGTTTGATATCCATTTTGCAAATCATTTTTGCCGGTGTATCCTAAATATATAAACTATCTTATGACTATTTTTTCATAATTTTTGGAGTTTTAGATTTCAAGATATAAAAAATTTTATGTGAAATTTGCAATTGAAACCAAACAAAACAATTATGTTATGATATTGTCTCATGGGTTATCCTAACTTTAATTATATTGTTAATTTATATCAACAATTATTTTTTTATAAAATACTTAAAGTTTTTATCAATGTGAGATTTGTCAACTTGCTAAACACCTTAGAAATAGTTATCCTATGACTTAGTATAAACTCTCACACTCTTTTTTAATTATCCAAAAATGATATTTGAGGACTTTCAAAGGTAAAAACCTTAAGTAGGGCTAGATGACTTGTCTCATTTAAGAAACCCTTGAGAAGATCTGGTCTTTTCCATATTCACCTCTCATGTGGGTCGACCATCACTTCTAAATCTTGGAGGATTTGATTGTGATATCTTAGGAAACCTTTGATTGATTTATTCCCTTCACATTTTATGTTTTTCCTATTTTTTATTAAGATTTTTTCTTAATTTAGGTGAGATAAGTAAATTCAACAATAATTTATGATATTGAAAAAGTATTGTCATTTATTACATCAAAATAAATTTAACTTAAACAAATAGAATAGTTCTTCAAATTTTAATCTTAAAAATATATATGTTTAAAAATATTTTTTTAGAAAGTTTTAATTCATTAATTTAGGACACTTACATCTTACACACATCCTTTTTTAAATAATATTTAAATCAGATACTTTTATGTCGGGTCAGACACCTGTCAGAGTCGTATCAGTTTCTGTGTTTGATACATGTCTGACATTGCGCTGCTCCTTAATCATTAGTGTCTGTTCATCATAACTTAGAAGACTTATTTTTTAGCATTTTTGATTCTAAATTTTATATAATTTGAAATTTACTTGTTAGGTTATATGAACATATTTTTGAGTGAGGGTCGCCTCTTTGATTTTGTCTAGACCAATTAGCTAGTTTAGGAAGCGGATGGCATAGGTGGTTTGCTTTTACATTCGGGTCACTTGTAATCATCATATTGGATAGGCTTAAAATTTAACAAAACAAGTTTGTGTTGATATGTCGATGATTTTATTACGAGAAGGTAATCTCTTTTTCAATGAAGATAAGAGTAAGTTTGCGTTGACATGTAGATGGATGCTTACGAGAAAGTGATATTGCATCTTGATAAAAAATAAAATGAATTGGTTGTTAGATGGAGCGGAATGAAATCCCGACTCATTTAGCCCACTAATAACTTTTATGAAGGAGAAGGATGGGTAGTTGTAGGTGTAGGTTCCTAAGTAGAGAAAGCGAGAGGAGGTGCCTTTGGGAAACAAGGCATCATTGGGATAAGGGGTGGAGACCTAAATCGGTGGTTCATCCAAAACCTTAAGTTTGAAATCCTCAAGTAGAATGAAGCTGAACTCTTAAACATCGAAGGGTTTTTTAGAGTAAATGTGAAAATTTAATAGAAACTTTAAAGTTAAGTATGTTCGGGCTGGAGCACTCCCGGGATGGGCGACCTTCTGGGATGTTGCACCAAAAGGAAAAAAACCGTGAGAGTATTAGACCAAAGTGGATAATACCTTTATTGGTGAGTGCTCGAAGTGTCACAAATGGTATCAGACTATCACACGAACGAAAAGATAGGAATTAAGTGCCAACCTCTTGAACCTTGGATAGGACAAAGTGTTACATGGTGGGAGCCACCTCTTGAATTTGTATAGGCCACACCTAGAATCTTATCTGCCTTGCAGATGATTCTTGTGGAGCACTGTCGAGAACATCAAGTATTTATGTGGGGGAGATTATGAAACTCCTCAAGTAGAATGAACTGAACTCTTAAACATTGAAGCTCCTTTTGTTATAACAGTGAAATTTCGGTGAAAACTCCAAAGTTAAGCCCGCTCATGTTGGAACACTCCTAGGATGGGTTACCTCCTGGGAAGTAATCCCAATAAGACAAAACTGCTGGGCCATTAGACCAAAACGGACAACTTGATGTGTGAGGATATGGGCTGTCACATTAGGAGCAACTAATATCGGAAAAACTGGTAAGGATTTGATGAAAAATGATGCCAAGCGAGCAATAGAATCTAAATTAGAAAGTAGAAAGTTAGAATGACTGCTTGTGGAGCCATCCTAAGCAAAATAAAGTGACTAAGCATGACATCGAATGTGCGAGGATAACAAAAACAAAAGGTGGTGGGGGAAACAAGAGATGGCAACATGATAACCTTAGGTGTAAGTGAAACTGATGTCTAGTGTAAGTGAAACTGATGTCTAATGTCCTATTTGTGTCCGAGTGCATGATGATTTAGGATTTGATTGCATGAGGTGTTGAAATTAGGGATCGAGAAAGCATGCATGGCTCTTGCGGCCAAAGCCGTGTGCGCACGTATGACAGCCTGAATGTTTGAGAATGAGAGCTACAAACATGAGTGAGTGAGCTCGATCGTGTTCAGTAAGGTGGCCAGACATAAGTGGTGTATGCAAATTGAAAAAAAAATACCGATGCATTAGCAAAATAAAAACTAGCACCTTTCACTGCCTATTTGCTTATCATATCTCAGAAACAGCAAGCTTACCTTCATAACTAAAATATTCAGGGTTGATGATTGTTATAAGCTTCATTATCAACATGCAATATCTTATGCAAATTACCAATGAGGATTTTTCTTCTAATTTTAAATGTGAAATGATGCCTTTCTAAAGATACCCCATTCTATGGAAAAATTTGGAATTAGTATTTTGGCTTGCTCTTTCCAACTTTTTTTAGAGATTTTGTGCTCCTTTCCTGTGCACCTAATGACAAATTAGACTTTCTGTCTATATTTTATTAATTTCTGTTGTTGACTATGAAGTATGAGTGGTTTATTGCTAATTTGCCATAGCGCCATATCCCTCAGTTTTAAACCAGAAAGGTTGAAATGGATCTTAGATTAATGACCATTATAAAATCTGTCAATATCAATCACAACAAGAAAGTTCAGATCAAAGATTTCTGGAGGTTATCCAAAATGACGTTCTTAACTTGGTGAACATCAAATGCCACACAATAAGAATGGATTTAAAGAAGTTTTTATACATTCCATACAAAATGGCTGAATGAACTCATACATTCTGCAGCATTCTGTGGTCTTTTACTTTCACATTTATTTTTCTTTCTAATGGCTTAAAATATAATATTTAACTTTTGCTCTTTAATCCACCCTAATCACTGAGTAAACCAAAGCAAGTACTAATAAAAAAACTAGCATATGCAATGAGTAGTCATGAGAGTTTCCACAAGCTTTCTGAGTATAAAATTAGTTTTTTTCGTCATGTGGAATATAGTATGAATATTTTCTTTCTACCGTGTAGGTGAAGCAAGCAGATGAGCTGGAGAACATACTTGCAAAAAAGTTCCTTAGATTTTTGTCAATGAGAGCAGAAGCATTCCAAGTTTTAAGGAGAAAACCAGTGCAGGTATCTCACAATGGAAAATACTTTCAAAACTTTTCAGGGAGAAAAAAGTCGTTGTGCTTGTAGCTGATGCTTGAAAAAATGATTTTTCCTAGAAGCTGTTTGTTCCTAATGAGTTGCCAATCGGTGAAATTTATGAAAATGACAAATTCCTACCAATTATTGTAAGGCTTAATGTTCCATCAACATGATATTTGGTGATATTGCACTAGGACCTAGATCCAGACTTAAAACTTGAAACTCTTTTGACATTGCGTGTGTTTTAGTTGATTTGAAATCAATTTGCTTCTAGTCAAAGATGATTTGTTCAAAATTATTTTGATTCAACTTGAAGCCAAATCAATATATGATATATGCACATATATGTGTGTTTTGTGATTGTTTATACATTTAAAATATATATACGCATGATTACATATCACATTAATATAGTGTGTGTGTCTATAAATATAATAATAATAATAATAATAATAATAATAATAATTTTGATAGCTAATCTAGAAATATTTTATAAAATTTGTAGACTTATTTGGAACTTACCTGAAACTGACTCAAAATTGTCAGTATCTACTCAAACATAGCTTTATGGAAAATAAAAGAAAAAAAAAAGGTTTTGGTTTGCTTGCTTGAACTGGATTCAATGTCTCCCTTAGTCATGGCAAGAATTATTAGTTTGGGATGATCTTGTTTTTGGTTCGAATTAGATGATAAGTTTGATTTGAATTTGGATTAGATAATATGATTCCAATTGCCCTGGTTACATTATTTCTGGAAATATTCATGCATGTTATAAAATCAATTTTATTAAAACTTTGAAATTTATTGTTACTTAAAGCTTCTATTTAAATCTTTAATTTTGTTACAATTTTGTAATCTATATTGACATAACATTGCATTTTAGACTTCTTCCTATAGCTAGTCTGATAATTTGATGATAATGCACACTGAATAGAAATCAAGGAAGAATCTTCTCAGGGAGGCCAACTTTCTAAATATTGATAGTAGTGAACACGTTTTTCCATAAATTCTTCACTCTGATTGGATGCTGGACATGGATGAATATTTCATATTAGGGAATATTTCCGAAGTTGAAAAAGTCTTTTTTTGATTAATGTTAAATTAATTAGATCTATTAAATGTATTCAAGAGAAGTTAATAATTAACAAAAATTTTATAAATTAATAATTAAGAAATTGCCTACAAATAAAGAACTACTAATAATTTTGAATAAATGAGGTAGTTGATGAAACAAAAATACTGTTTTTTTTAATATAAAAAATCAACAATATCTTTGTTTCATACTTAGATCCCTAGTTTATGTTAAGACTCTTTTATTGTAATTTGAATATTTAAACGAATTTAAAAATCAACTTTGAAATTTGAAATCAGGTAAGCTAATTGGGTAATGCAAACTTAATTTTTAAGCAGCTTAGAATTTTAATTTTCACATTAACGTAAAACCTCTTCGTATTGTTATACTAGAAATTACCACTTAAAAAGGTTTATTCTAAGCCACTTAAAAATTTACAATGGTGGTATTTTTTATGCATGGAAGATTTGGGTAGTGATGCGTGCTAGAAAATTCGTGGCGGTAGAGTAATGGATTATCGTCTTAGCTTTGCACGAGAATTCAACACATACTCAGATAAAAATGAATCAAGCTGTGATCACACCAGAAGTTTTTACGTGAAAAACCCATAAAAAGGAAAAATCACGGGGCCTGATCCAGTTGTAAAAATCCACTATAAGTTGATGATTACAGATGCCCTTTGTTCCACAGGCTGGAAAGGGTTACTAGCTTTCCACGTTACAACGTCGACTGATGACGTTTAGTAAGCGGTGGTTGACGGAGGTCGGCAGTGATCGACGGTAGTCGACGATAAGATGACGGTCAGCGGTGGTCGACGAAGGTCAGCGATGATCGACGGTAGTCGACGATAAGATGATGGTGGTGGTCGACGAAGGTCAGCGGTGGATGACGGTCAACGATAGTTGACAGACGTCAGCGGTGATCGACGACGTTCAACTGTGGCTGGCGTTGGTCGATAGAGGTTCAACGGTGGTGATGCTACGCAGGACGGGGATGAGTTTTCTCTTCGCCACAACGAGAAAGAAGATCCTGTTGCTTGCCTGCTACGCAGGACGGCGACGACTTTCCTTTTCGCCGCAACGAGAAAGAAGATCCCGTTGCTTGCCTGCTACGCAGGATGGAGACGACTTTCCTCTTCGTCGCAACGAGAAAGAAGATTCCGTTGCTTGCCTGCTACGCAGGATGGAGACGACTTTCCTCTTCGTCGCAACGAGAAAGAAGATTCCGTTGCTTGCCTGCTACGTAGGACGTGGATGACTTTCCTCTTTGCCGCAACTAGAAAGAAGATCCCGTTGCTTGCCTGCTACGTAGGACGTGGATGACTTTCCTCTTTGCCGCAACTAGAAAGAAGATCCCGTTGCTTGCCTGCTACGCAGGAGGGGGATGACTTTCCTCTTCGCCGCAACAAGAAGAAGATCCTGTGCTTGCCTGCTACGCAAGACGTAGATGACTTTCCTCTTCACCGCAATTCTACATCGCGACGCTCTCCCGCAACGCGTTGCATCACCGCGATGCTCCGCCACGACACTGCTGCAAAGCGTAGCGCCACGACGTCACGCCGCCACAACTCACCGCAGCAACGCACCACCGCATTGCACCGCCACATCACGCCGCGACGCGGAGGCGGCGTGTTGCCGCGTCGCTCAGCCATGGTGCAACGACGCGATGCACCTCCACATCGTGCCTCGACGCATTGCGCCGCCGCGTCGCGCCACCACGGTGTAACACCGCAATGCACCTCTACATCGCTTCACGACCTATTGCACCACCGTGTCGCGCCGTCACGATGCAACGCCGTAATGCACCACCACGACACACCGCGACAATTCTACTCATTCTCCTTTAGCCCTATTTATAGAGTAAAAAAGTGATGAAACATTAAATACACACTATTAAAAAAATAATAATAATAATTTTTTTTTCATTTCATATTCTTTTTTACTTTGGCCTTTCAAATTCTGCTTTTATGGCTCAAATTATAAAAATTTTTTTTTCATTTCATATTTCATTTAATTTGGCTTTTCAAATTCTACCGTTTTAATTTTAAAATCTGCTTGAATTTTTTTTTGCTCAAATTCTTCTTTAACCATTCGAATTCCTGCTTCTCCATATTCCATTTAATTAATCCTCCCATGGCCCGCTTTTAATGCTTAAGCTCTCCCTATTTTGATTTAATTTAATTAATTAATTCCTGATGCTTAACTCTGGCCCGCTTCGGTTTCCATGCTCTGTGAACCGTTTCAAATTCCTCTCTTGGCCCGTCGGGTCTCGCATTACCCGCTGGGTCACGTATGGGTCGCGGGTTTTGGATCCGCGGGTCAGATTTTGGGCTGGTAAAAAAATATTTATTTTTGTTTTTGGTGGTATTTGAACCCCTACCACTTATGAATAACAAAAGACACTCACCAACTAAATTAGGCTCAACTTCTTTATTTATAAAGGATAAACAATAGTCTTATATGCATACTAATGATAATAAATTATTTATACTTTTTTATGACTTATAAAAATGAAAAGTTTATACATCTTGATATTTTTGGACGAATAAATTAGAATTGCCAGAAAATAGGGGACAACTGATATACCACCAACAAATTTCCATCAACTAGCACGAATCTCAGTGCAATTTTTTGAACAAGAAACATTTAAACTTCAATTAAGAGTCATCCGGAGCTCCGATTTCAGTAAAATTATAGTTAAATTGATCGGCTCGATTTGACGGACCTAATGATATAAAAGTTAGTCCAATCCGAGTCAAATCAGGCTCGGATCAAGTCATTAAACCACTACTAAAGGATTTTCGGAGGCATTTGAAAGGTCAAACAAATGTCGAATCTAGCAAGTTTATAGTCGAATCGAGCGTCTCGAAAAGACGAATTCAACGAGCCCAAGATTACTCAATTCCAACATCGTTAAGGCAATCAAATGTCCATCAAACGTCTTCTGATGAATGGAAGCTCTTCTGACCGTCTGATCAAAATGGTTCATATTCCTGCATTAATTGCACTCAAAACACTATAGATAAAACCTCACCCCTCACATGAAATGGGAGGAGACTTAAGAGATAACTTGAGGCTTTGAGAAGGAGCTCAAGTCCAAGATCATCCTCGCCATCGTCGATCGCCGCCGATCACCACTGACCGTCGACAACGACCGCCGACTTCTATCGACCACCGCTGGCCACCGTTGAACGCCGCCGATCACCGCTAACGTCTGTCAACTATCGCCGACCGCCATCGACTGTCGTTAGCCACCGCGGACCTCCGTCGACCACCACCGACTGTCATCTTATCGTCGATTGCCGTCGATCACCGCTTACCTCCGTCGACCACCGCCGACCGTCATCCTATCGTCGACTACCGTCGATCACTGCCGACCTCCGTCAATCACCTTACTAGACGTCATCAGTCGACGTTGTAACGTGAAAAACTAGTAACATTTTCCCGCCTGTGGGACAAAGGACATCTGTAATCATCAACTTATAGTGAATTTTTACAACTGGGTCAGACCTCGTAGTTTTTCCCTTTTACGAGTTTTCCACGTAAAAACTTCTGGTGTGATCACAACTTGATTCATTTTTATCTCTGTGTGCTGAATTCTTGTGCAAAGCTAAGACGATAATCCATTACTCTACCGCCATGAATTTTCTAGCACGCATCAGGTAACATACATGTAAAATGTAAAGTTTAGGGGTTAGATATGTAAATACATAGGAATTGTGTGGTATGTATGTAATAATATGCTTGATTTGAACTCCGTTTGGGGCAACGACATGGCTTGAAAATGCTAATCGGTGGTGTTTGGATATTTCAATGCAACTGCCTTTTACAAAAAGTCGAAGAAAACGTGGTCGCGGGCTTGTCCCCACTACCCACGTTCCTTCATATATCGTTGACAAGGCTGCCACTCCTCATCGTGATTCGTTCTCTCCCGCGTTGTGATCTAGCAGTGGCTCCTCTCTCGCGATCCTCTCTCTTGCGATACTTGCCCTAAGCTCTCCTCTCTTTTTCTCTCTCTCGCGATTCTCACGGATAGGGTTGCCTCTCTCGATTAGCTCTCTTCTCCCTCTCCTTTTTCTACTCTGCAACTCTTTGTAAGTGCGATGGTTCCTCTTCGTGCAGTGGTTTATGAGTGCAGTAGTTTCTCTGTATGGTGGTTCATTTGTGTTATGGTTTCTTTGTGTGGTGGTCCCTCTGTGCTGTGGTTTATCTGTGTGGTGGTTCCTCTGTGCTGTGGTTCCTCTTTTTGTTGGGTAATCCTTACCTTAACTTTGCCATTGTTTTTGTTTTTGGAAATGCGTATATGACCGAGAGTTTTGTGGTTTCTTCTTTGCGATGGTTCCTCTGTGTGGTGCTTCTTCTTTGTACTGGGCAATCCACACCCTAACTTTTCTGTGGTTTTTGATTTTGCAAAAGGCTTTATGCTCGAGAGTTTGGTGCTTTCCTCCGTGCAGTGGTTCCCCTTCCTGTTGGTTAATGCCTAGTGCCTACTGTGCTTGAGAATTTTGTGGCTTTTGATTTTGCAATTGATTATGGTTATTTGGTTTTCAGTTAATGTCAAATTTTAATTTTATGCTTGCTCTTTTACGTTTTTTATTGGTGAAATCAGTGCTGGTTTTGAATGCACATTGAATAGCTGATAATCACGTGCAAAGGGGTGCCTTTCGGTTGATGGTGGATTATGTACATTTGGTTGATGTTGGTTTATGCTGTTTATGTGGTGGATGTGAGGTTAAATGTGTTTGTGTTGAAGGACGCTTGTGTTGAAGGACGCGAATGTGGTGGTGAAGGGTGGTTGGTGCGTAGAGGTGGAATTGGTGGTGTTTGGAGGTGCTTGTGCGGGTGAGGTGGATTTGTTTGGAGGTGGTGATTGGGTATCTATGTGGTTGTGGATGTGTTGGTGATGGTGGGTGTGTTTGTGTATGGGGGAGGTGGTGGGTATTTTCGGTGTGGTTGTGGATGTTTTGGTGATGGTGGATGTGTTTGGATGTGGTGATTTTGTGGTTGTCTATGTATTGGTTAGTGTGTTGGCGTGTGGAGTTTGTTGGTGTGTAGAGGTAGTAGTGTTGTAGATGTGTTGTGTGTGTGAAGGTGTTTGTAGTATTGTTGTGTCTGTGGAGGTTGGCAGCGATTACGTGTAGGTGGTGTGGAGGGGCAGTGGTGATGCTATTTTGGCATTCTTTTTCTCTTTGAGCTGTGTTAAATATTTTTTATGGGAAATGTTTATGTTGATTAGTTTTTTTCAAGATAGTATACACAATGATTAAAACCAAAGAGGTGGTTCATCTGCAATGTGGGATAAGGATACTAAAATGATATTTTACGACCCATGCATTGAGAAGGTCGAAAAGGGAAGTAGGCTGATAGCCTATTTCAACAAGGAGAGACAACAAAATATCATAAAAAAAATTTAAGGAAAGTACATGTAGAAAGTACGATAGGATGTAGTTAAAAATAAGTGAGATTAATTGAAAATGGATTGAAAAATATGGAAGGAATTGAAGCAAAGAATCACGGGCTTGGGTTGGGATCCGATAAAGCGAACAATTGATGCTTCGGTGGAGTGGCTGGCTGAGAGATTGACAGTAAACATTTTTGAAACGTCCACTGCTTTTGTTCATTTTTAATTTTTTTTAAATTCAACATGTCAATCGAATTTGTAGGTAGTATCAGCTGATAAAAAATTTAAATGCAGTGACATTGATCCTGAGCTGGAAGATAAGTTAGATCGTATGTTTGTTGGTGTCGTGGTCACGAGAAACAATACATGTGCCCCCAGTGAGGCTAGGTTTGGTGGCACCCCTGCAAATTTGGCCGCTAACACTACAGGTGATTCTAATGAAGGCCTCAGCTCGAACCACAATGGAGTATAATCCACTAGCCGATCAAAGCGGCCTAAGATTGAGAAGAAGAAAAAAGAGGGAGCTGCTTTCACTAGAAGTCAGATAAGACAATTGGTGGCTTCATGCACCAATGACCCCTGTCCCACCACAAACATCTGTCTAGAAGGTTATTTTAATTCTGGAGCCAATTTCATAAGTTTATGAAAACATGCCACTGTAATTGTTTTCTATGAAGTTGCTTGAAGATCCGACCTGGATATAGTTTTTCATGAAGATGACCGTTGACTGTAGGGTGGATTACCTACGTTACTTTTATGTGAACAGTGACGCTTGAGGGATACTTTTTTCACTGGATTCTTGTGGAACATTTTATATTTATTATTTGTTTATTTACTTTGGACATGTTACTTTGGACAATTTTCACTTTATGCATATGTTTTTTCGTGTTTCTTTGGACATTTATGCTGCTTTAAAAATTTCACTTTTCTTGAGAGTTTTTCATTCTTCATTATGATTTCTATTTACTTCAGTAATGTTATTTTGATGTTGGTTTTATTCATAATATTATATGATTACAACTAAATTTTTTATGCTTATGTGTTAGCTACTTCAACATCAAAATACATTTATGCTAATAGAGAAATACGTAGAAGGAGAGTTGTAGCCACCGTGTGTTTGGTGTACGAGTATTATAATTCGTACATATAAAGCTCCCATTGCATGACATTCTTCTATGTTAGCGACAAATGAGTTGGGGAACGGCTTGCAGGCCAACCAACGAAGTTTAACTATATGTTTCACATAATGCAGGCGGTATTCATCGACGGTTGGAGGAGCTTCACAGAAAACATGAACTTCATAGCTCTATCAGGACGATTTTACGAGACGGGTTAGCAATAACCCTAGATATATTATCGCAGAATAAATCAATGCGAGGAGCTATGAAGCGATTTCAACATCCTTCCAAGACGATTTGCAGATACTTCTGAAGAGGGCTGAATGCACTTATCAATTTTTCACAAGTCATAAAGTCAACAAATCCTACATTCGAATGGACCTCCATGGAGGTTTCTCATGATGCGCGATTTATGCTATACTTTCAGGCAATTTCTCATATTTAGTACATTTAATTTTCATATGAATATAGTAATTACGGAACCCCTCGTTATCTTTCTAGAGTTGTATTGGAGTAATCGATCGAACACATATAGATGCATATGTTCCAAACAATGAGAAGATTGAATTCATCAGTCATTGTGGGTCACCGACGCAAAAATGCATAGCCGGTTGGGAGGGGAGTGCACATGACAGTTGAATTTTTAAATCTGCAACACGGAATAGGAAATACAATTTCTCACATCCTCCTCATGTTCGCTTGAGACTGCGGCAGTCCCCTTTTTTTTCACTTCAACACTAATCATTCTATTCACATTAGGTTAATATTATTTGGTTAGGTTATTATTATTTGGTCGATGTTGCGTATCCATTGCAACGAGAGTATTTGAAGCCCTATCCTGATACGAGATATCACATACCTAACTTTAATGTCACACGGGATAAGAAAAAATGTTCACGGGATAGGAAAAAATGTTCAACAAAAGGAACTCCTTACACGGTGTCATTGAGAAGAATTTTAGTGTTTGGAATAAGAAATGAGTTATACTTCCCGACATGTCAACTTATATGTTTCCCAAACATGTGTAGATTGTGATTGCTACGACGACTCCCCACGTATGTTCAGTGACATCCTTCATGCAACGACATCGACTTCTGTAGGGCGAATAAAAATCGCGCACATATCTCTGTTGAGACATATGAGTTTCAGCTTGGACAATCTTTGTCATAGACCCAAAACGGTGTTCCCGAGATCTGCACTTAAGATTGGGAAGGTGCAAACGAGATGAAAGAGTTGAGAGAATGAATTACAGATGCGATAGTTAGAGGTGATTGGAGGGAATGCTACTTTTTATTTGTGTTAATTATAATGATTGTTGAAGGCATTCATTATGTATTGCATCGATATTTTATATAGTTCGTTTATAATTCTGTTCATTATGCATTTGATATTTATTATGGTTGTTTTTTATGCAAATTGTATATGTTTTTTTTTCTTTTGCATTTTTTTCCTTTTTTTGTGTGGGTTTTGGAGGTCTATAATGAGACGTTTTACCTGATGAGTTCTTTGGATGACCTGTATGTCGCTATTGGTTAGTGTTACAGGTGAAATTTTAATGAAGTCAACCAAGTTTTTTTTTTTTTTTGGTGCAACGGTTTTTGAGATTCTTCTGGATTACTTTTTTCGGTGATATGCATATGTGGTACATACCAGCTTGGTATTATGTGTGTTAAAGACAACTAAGAACCATTTTTTTATAAGTTTTGCTATCTTTTTGTAGTGACAAATTCGTTTGTTGACATACTGAGTTCTCTGAGACCTCACAATTACATCAAATTTTGACTAATTACTTTTGTTATTAATTTTTACTAGTGCTATGTCTAAGAGTTTGTGTTTTTAAGCCTTCAATAAGGAGGAACTCGAGAATTTATGGTACCTTCGGATGATTGTATTGCTACCGCGGATTTTAGTGTTTCCTGCTCACTTCGAGTCAGTCACATAGCTATGAGAGATAGTTTTACAGGTGCCAACTGAGAATCACAGAAAACTGTGACTATTTTTGGTGGGCGGATGGGCTGAAAAATTCCTTTGCCGAGAGTGATCGAACGTGGAGAGAATCCTTAGAAGATGACTTATTTTGTGACATACATCGTCTGCTTTTTAAAAATAATATTATCATATTATTAATTTTTAATTTAATTGTTTTTTTTTTATTTTGAAAGTTATGTCACTCACTGTTTAGTAATGTGTTTATTTTTGTTTTATAATTTTCTGTACTGAATATTTGCTGTTAAGTATGAAATATATTGATATGAATAGTTCTGTTGCAAACACCATTACAATACAGTGCAGAATAGTCATTTATCCATAAACAGCTGCAACAAAACTATTTTCAAATTACAAAAAAACAAACAGATATCCAGCTTATCCACAACAGCTTATGCGCAGTAACTTCCTATGGCAGCTGCACGCAGCAACTTCCTATGGCAGCTGCACGCAACAACTTACTATTAGGTTGTAGCTGTTCAATATAGACCCTTAAAATCTGTCACTTTTGATTTGACTTAAGTAGACTCCACTTAAACTCATAATATTTGATTTTAATTTGGGTTGAATCGTTTAAAATAACTCATTATCATCCTTTATTTTCTTGGTTGAAATAGTAATGCGCATGGACCGGTTGGCCTCCTATGTGACAAGCCTCCCCCGACCCTGCTTGGTCGTGAGGCTCAAATATCACTCAACTATCCCTCTTCCATAGATATTATGAGGGAGCTCTGCTAAAACATAGGCTATTTTCTTAGCTTTGAATTTTGGATATTTGTTGTCAGTGATGAAAAGTAAAGTTAGATTATGAGTTGATTAAATACTTCCCAGTCTTCTCTATTTAAAGAAACTGAAAAGTACAAAGTTGTGATGTCAAATTGATCATGTAACTTGTCAAAGTTTGGTCAGCACCCTATATGTCATCTCACATGATATTCATATTTTGGCCAACATGCTATGCGTCATGCCATGCAACAACCAATCCTTGAAAAAAGAGGAGTATGCATCGCGTTGTTATAATAAATGCTTGGCAATACCCAAATTATCATGCCACATGGAGGCCTAATCTTGGTTAAAGCACCATATGTTTTACACCATGGTAATCCAGTCTCAATTAATGTGTCATGTTTTCCATCTAGTGCTAGTCTATGCTCGATATATGTTTACACTGGTCTACACTTATCAAACCATGCTACATGATAGTCTATATTTGAGTAAATGCGTTATATGTCATGATATTCATCAATCAATACTCGGTTAACTTGCCGCATGTAATGTCGCATGATGATCTAAGCTTAATCATTGTGCCTCTTGTCATGTGACATCCAATTCACGATCAATACACCATGCATTGTTGCATGTGATGATCTAAGCTTGGTCAATTCCTAGTGTCATGCCATAGTGGTCAATAATCGATTAACACTTTATGCCTCCCGGTGCACAATGATGTACAAATGATAAACAAGCCATGCTTATAAGTGTGCTAAAGTGTTTTGTCGTTGTATGTATCTATCAAAACTTGGTCAACTTGCCACATGTGATGTTACATGGTGATCCCACAGTGCCAATTCTCTATTAACACATTATTTCTAATGGTCCATAATGATCTACACATGATAACTAAGCCATGCATTATGATATGTCAATATGTAGTCAACATGACCATATCATCCATTAATGTTATGCTGATAATGACAATTGGCTAAACCCAATTCATTTGGGATAAGGTTTCTCTACCTTTTTTTTTGCTTGAAATTACAGATTAAACCCTTGGACAATTGGAAGATGATGGATGTATCAAAAGATCAATTTTTCCCATAGGAAGCCTTGAACTCTGAACTTATAGTCCTCAATGAATGAGAAATTTTTGGGTTTTGCTTTATTTATTCTTAATTCTCCTCTTGAAAATTCAATTTTAGTACCGGGCCTGGAAAACTTGTCAGAGCTGATAAGTACGAAGTAATCACTTGTGGTATGCTTAAAGACTTATACCACCTCCCTTGTATACGCAATAAGAGAATATATTCAGTAAAATTTATAGAATGGCGATAAAGTTATCTTTATTGGATCCAATTTTTAAGACATCAAAGAATTCAAAATCGACCAAAAAATGTAGAAAATTTATAATGCGAATATTGAATTCATGGTAAAATTAGGAATGATGAATAAATATTTTATTGGAGAGATCATGGGACTAGCACCTATTGAGGTTGGCTATACAAAAAATAAAACATTATTTGGATATGCCCTAAAAAACAAAAGAATAGATGGCTAGAAAGAAAACCCTAAACCCTAAACATGAAGGGCAGACCAAAGGTTACATGGCTATAGTGTAGAAGTATTTTTACAAAACTATAGTTAGCACCAAATTAATGTAGAATATTTTTATGCTCCCTAAATAGCTGGAATACAGCCCATGATCGACATTGTGGAGTTGATTATCTCTATTGAAAGGAGCATGCGAATGATTATATTCTATGATTTCTCTACCATAGACAGCAGTTAATTTGAGTTTCAAGCATGGTCCTAGAATCTAATATTGCTTTAAGTAATAAAATTTTTCTATTTTTTTGATGATAAAGCATCACACCATAATGATTGTTTTAGTTATGTTCTTAAATGACTTACTCCATTTTCCTTGATTATTTACCTTCTATCCTGCAAGCACCACCCTCTCCCTCTCTCCCTCTCTGTCTCACACACGCACACCCCTTTTTGTTCAAGATTCTTATTGCTGTCAATGCGCAGCTACATATATCTTGCAATTTATGGATCATATAAATTCTTAAGAAATATTTGTGCTGGTAAGTATTTATTAAAACTATTCATTTCAGGGCTATGATATTAGCTTTCTAATAACAAACTACCACTGCGAGGACATGCACAAGCACAAACTTGTTGATTTCATTATGCAATTTTTGGAGGTAAACTATTCAGTCTTTCTTGGCTTTGTGCTGAAACCGTTTCAAAGTGCTACAACTTTTTATTTCTGTCTTAATTGAAAGTAAGTATATGCTATGGACTTATGTATATCATGGTAGCTGTTGTTTCTTATTTTGATTATTGACCATCTGCAGTAAGGTTTTCCTTCCGGGGTATGTGGTGTTAATTCAACGTTAGACACAGCTAATATTGCTTGTGGATAATTTTAAGTCTTTCTTTCCACTACAATTTATTACAACAATGCTTTATATTGCTTTCTGCAATACGTTCAAGGTTGCGTTTTTCTTTTTCTTATGTAGATAAGGATACTTTGAGTTTCTACAAATGATCAACTTTAGTGCACTAATGATCCAATAGAGTTTAACCATTTATTACATTTCTAGCAACATTGTTCTTTAGGGAACTTTCTGAAGAAGCAATTTGAACTTTTTGATGCAAAAAGTTATGCACTTCTCACGACACTAGCCCTGCCATAAATTTTCTTCATTATTCGTGTGAGAAGGTCACGTAGGATATTGGGATGTGTACGCCAAAGTAGCGTCATACTGGATTCAGTTTATCTTGCCAACCAATGAATTGAGTTCAAGGCTACTTGATTGAAGCGAATTTGGCCTAGGGCATTGTAGGGCGAGTTGCTGAAATCATTATGGCTATTCTTAAGCCTTCGTAGGCTTCAATGAAGCCGATATGAAACTTCACATGAAATTATCTCTCACTTAGAGTTTGAACTATAATCCCCGTGTATTCTTTAGCTTCAGGCTAGCGATCTCTATTTTTCAACCAGCATTTATTAAACTTTGTTTCATAATTCTTCCCTTATTGCTCAAATAGGTCTTCTTTTAGTGAGGTGTCTTGATCCTAGCCTATAAATATAGGATTGAAGTGTGAGTTGGCAGACAATATGGCGATTTCATCTAATGTTACACTCTAGAATCTCTCATTTTATTTCTATTGCTTAGTCACTTTGGTGAGTTTCTGGCGCTATTGATGGATAAATTTGTATTCAATATCTTCTAAGGTGGAGTGTGCGTATATAGATGCTGAAGGCTAAAAGCTAAGCATCGGCGTGCTGGATGATAGGGAGAGATCACTTGAAATAGATAATTGTTTCTAGTAGGTCGTTTAATCAAATGGAAGAAAAATTCACTAAATGATTCAATAGTCTTGGAGCATATTTATAAAACCACTACATGTAGAAGGCATTTAAGAAGAATCCTCCGATTCTATTATCTAACAACAACCACCAAATATGAGAATATTGACTACAACTCCTGCAATAGATGTGAGTCATGACACTTACTCCATGCAAGTTGTATATAATCAACTTCACATCCAAAGGCCAAAAAAGGGTGGTTATAGCTGGCCATTGCATTTTTTCAAACTAATTGCTTGACATAGCTTCCAACAAAGTTCAAGTTTCCACACTTGGATTCACAAAATGTAAAGATGAATCTAACTAACTACATTGCTACCAGATTCATGTAAAGTAGAGATGAATCTAACTATCTAAATTGCTACCTTTCAGTCGACTAATAAGCATTAATGTTGCTATAAGACAACTATCAGGTTGACGTGGGAGCTATCCTGGTTACATGGGAATTTTGCGGAATTATGTATTCCACAGTTCCTCTTATGTGGGATCAACTTGATATGGGAGATCTTTATGGTTTGTAGTGGGAAATTTCTTGCCTGAAAAATCCCGATTCAGGATTTTTCAAGTAGGCAGGCCTTATCGACCCTTTTTTTATTTGTTAATTTTTAATTAGAATTACAATTTTATCGAGAGAGAACTATTTATATCTTGTTATTTTTTATTTTTAAAGACTTTACTATTTTATCTATTTTAGAGATTGTATTCTTTGATTTAAGCTATAAGGAGTGTTGTATTCTTTTTCTTTTGCAAGTGGTGTGCATGTTTCAGGAGTAAGTGATGAAACCTTCTCGCCGTTTGTATCTCACAGTTTCATGATTTTTGCCGTTATTTTCAACCTGAGAGCTGTCAAACGCCTCCTATTCCCTTCCAAACGTTTCCAACCTCTTATATTCTTATTCTCTTTTTATTCCACAAATACTTTCTTGCTAAGTCCATTTCTTTAACACCTTATAGGAACTCTATAATAGCGTCATTTGGTATCAGAGCCCAATAAACACTAAAAATTTAAGGATTTGTTTTCCTTGCTTTCAAATCAAAATTTCATATAACGTAATTTAATACCACCATAAAAAAATTTCTCACATCAATCATTTAGCTGTAATCCTCACCTGAACCTTAAACCATCATATTCTCTGAAATTTTTATTACAGTAAGAGCCAAGAACAAATCTTCAATGAGATGTTCATGAGCTTAGGATGCAAGATATGTAACAGGAAATTCTACAACTGCAATAAAGGCTTGTCTCCTTTGAGAGAGGACAACCCAAAGATGCCACTCATAGCCATAATGGTGATTCATTAGATTGAGAGGAGGATGTGAATCTCTTCCACCACCAAGTTTTCAATGATGAAGAACCAATACCTGACGATTTAGCATGGAATATCAAATGGGCCATAATTTTGGAGTAAAAATTTGCTCGCCAGATTTTGACGGATATTTGGATCTAGATGAATTCATTGACTCCAAACAGTAGAGCAAATTTTTTAGTATAAAGATGTTCCCCTGGACAAAAAAGTTAAATTCACATCCATCAAACTCGAGAAAAACGCTTTCTCTTGATTGTAGAACCTGAAGCGTCATCGACAACGAGAAGAGAAGAATAAGATTACCACATTGTCTTTAGGGAAAAAAGGGAGATATGACGCAAATACCATCTCATACATTACCGATATGATATGTTCATAAAACTTTACAACCTACGTCAGAGAGATTCTTCTGTGGAGGAGTAAACTATTGAATTTAATCAACTAATGCTAAAATATGAGTTTGTGGAATCAGGGAAGCACACAGTGACAATATATCTTGAAATATTGAAGCCATCTATCAGTAATGTGGTGTGGCTACTGTCTTATTAGTCTTATACAGACTTCAGCTTTCAAGGTGGAGAAGCAGTAAATGTCACCGGGTGACCGCATCACCTTACGGATAGAGCTTAATCCATGATCATCCAGAAATTGTATAACCATTAGAGCACCCAAGTAGACCCCGCCAAAGGATAAATTAGAAGGAGATTACCAACACTCCTAAATTTGTTCCAATTAGGAAGTGCTTCAAGTGTCATGGTTTTTGATACATTGCATCTGATTGCTTGAACAAGAGGGTGATTAATTTCACCGAATAAGAAGCACTTGAAGATATATAATGACGCAAGAGAGAATGAAGTCAGAGTGGAGTATCAACTTCCAACTAATAAGGGAGAGATGCTAGCTGTTGGACAAATTTCTTAGACTAAGTCTATGAGAGAGCAAGAATGACTCTGCTACAACATCTTTCATATATGTTGCATTGTGAAGGAAAATGTGTGCAACTTTATTATAGGCAAAGGTAATTGTGAGGATGTGACGTCCACTCAAATGGTTTATAAGTTGAACCCGACAACACAAAAAAACACCCAATCATATTCCTTGTTGTGATTGAAGAAATGGAATATGATCTTAGTTGACAGGAGATTCCTCGTGGAGTTTTCTATTAAAGATAGGTTTGAAGAGCACATATGGTGTGTTGAGGTATATATAGAATGCTTGTCGCATCCTATTAGGTCGTCCTTGGCAGCATGGCAATTGCTCAAATCTTGAACTATATAATAACTCGTATTATTTCACAAAAAAAAAGGGAAGCACATTGTACTCTGACGATGGAAGGAATCTGAAATAATATGCGTTCATATAGAGTTTAAGAATATGGTATCACAAATCACTTTTATGCAGGTCCTGAGAAAGCACCAACAAGACTAGCATTAAACATCCAAAAAATTAATGATTTTAAGGAATCAAAACCAAACATCGGAAAACCCATGCTTAGAGGGTTTAGGAATTTTGTAACTGTATAGTCTACCTATTAGGTTGCCACTATTGAGGAAGGTCCAACATGTCATGAATTCAGACAGAGATGAGATATTTTTAAGTTATTTTTTTTAAGGTTCTATGGAGTAAGCTAAGTGCTCTGTTTTAATTCAGTTCAACAACGCTCTCTTAGATAGATGAATAGATAGGAGTGGTGAATCACTTTTTTGGAAATCTCCATATGTGTTTTGAAAGAAAAAACAGCAGACAGTTAGATCTGAATGTTTTGAGAGAAGAAAAAGAAGTCTCTCCTAGTCAGGGAGAATAATGTGGGAGCTGTCTCAGTTCCACGAGATGCTGTAAAATCATGGATTTTGTGATTTTGTTTTCCTGGGATCAACGAGATGCATGAGATCTAGTCGCGTATGATTTGTAGCGGGAAATTTCTTGCCTGGAAACTCCCTATTTGGGATTTCTCAAGCAAACAAGCCATGTGGGCCCTATTTTTAATTTTTGAATTAGAGTTAGGGTTGTTTTGAGACAAAACTATCTATATTTTGCTATTTTTTTATTTTTGGAGACTTTGATTTATTTTAAGTATTTAGGATATTGTATTATTTGATTACTAACCTAAGGAGTGATTTGGGCATCCGGCGTGGCACCCATTGGTGGGATCATGTCCTACCCTGGGTCGGTTTAGTCCAAACATGGAAGAGCCAGTCGACTCTCTAACAAGGGGATTACTGCCTCCTTGTGAGAGGGAGGCCACTCCTAATTACTTAAGTGAAATTTATCTTCTTTTATTGTATTTAGGTTTCAATTTTGATTGTGTTTCTTCGAGACACCCGCCGACATCTTAGATTTACCTTCTAGGGTTGTATCCAAGGGTCGAGCGGTGCATCGACTGTATCTCGCTCTCGATATGGTGATTATCCATCTCCAACTCCTCTGCATCCCTTCTGCTATGCTTTGACACATCCCTCCTTTGCTGCAATTTCCCAGAATTGTCACATCCGATGTTCTGCCGTAGTCTCCTACCTCCTTGCTGCCCCTTCCAATCCACTCTTAATGGTTCCCACTTGTCCAACCTTCCTAGCCTCTCTTCTCATACCCTGTTCTCGTTCTTCCCGTTGTTCCAACCTTTCCACTTGGTTGCCGCTGTCCAAAGATCTATCTAATCGTTGTTTTCCGTGGCGCCAGCTCACCCGCCGACTTGCTGCAACTCAGGACAACAAGCACTTGCTATGCCCCTGCAGTACCCGACCCCCTTGTTCCACTTCTCTAACTTTCTGCCACCTTTCCCAATCCCCAACAACCAATATCACTTCCTTAGAGTTACCCTAGTCATGTGTTGTGTGTTATGTTTGTGGCAATTTCTTATTTCTGTTTGTATGGTTGTAATTTCTTATTTGATTTCAGTAATAATACAACAACAACAAAGTCTTAATCCTACTACGTGGGGTCAGCTACATGATTCCTTTTTCTCCATTGTGTCATATTTTCATTTAGGTCTAATAAATTAAGATCATTTTTTATACAATAAGCCCAAGTTTTCCTAGTTCTACCTTTGTCTTTTTTAACATAAGTCGAATCTAAAACATCTACTCTCCTAAGCAGATCATCAGATGGTCTACGCTTAATGTGACCAAACCATCTAAGCCGACTTTCTCTAATTTTGTTCGTCATAGGAGCCACACCAACTCTATCACGGATATCATCATTTCGCATTTGTGTAAAGCCAATCATCCACCTAATCATTCTCATCTCGGCAACACTTAACTTAGTATTATGCTTCTCTTTTAAAGGCTAACATTCAACGCCATAGAGCATTGTAGGTCTCACTCAATCTTATAAAATTTGCCTTTCAGTATAAGCAGTACTTTTCTATCACTCAAAAGGCCTGAAGCATTCCTCTACTTCAACCTACCAACTTGAATTCTACTATTAACATCTCCATCTGTATCACCATCGCTTTGAACAACAGACCCGAGATATCTAAATCGTTCACACCTTAATAATCTGATCACCCAAAGTAACAATTTATTTAATTTTTGTTTGGTTAAACTCCTGTATCATTTAGTATCAGAGCTAACCTAACCTTAGTCCCATTCTTGGGTTACCAAAACCCACCACTACCTAACCCAAACTCCACCAAAAAACCCTTCCTCTTGCTACTTTTTCAAATCAACCAACCAAAATTACCCCCCCCCCAATACACCCTTTTCCACATCCCCAAAACTAAACCTTAGCTATGTCATCGATGTGACAATTGTCGGAAATTTGATCGGGAGAAAATGACAAAATGACACTTATGAGAAATCTACAAAGAAATTTCCCAAAACTTTTTATGGAAAATATGCAGCGGGAAATCCTTCAATTGCAACAGAGGCTTATCACTTTTGAGAGGGGAGCTAGAAGGATCACTAATAGCACAATGATGATTCGTCAGTTCGAAAGGATGAAGAACTACTATCCCAAAGATTTGACATGGAATATCTAAGGAGAAACTATGATATGGATATAAAAGGTGGATTTATAGGAATGACGGTCTTGGAGATCCCGAAGAATTCTTCGAGTAGCTCCAGACAGTGGAGTTGGCTTTGAATATGAGAATATTCCACCGGACCTAATGGTAAAACTAGTTGCCATCAAGTAAAAGAGGTGTGTGCTGTTATGGGGGGACAATTTGAATCACCTACATCAGCTTGAAGGAAAAATGCAAAATCACTACTTGACCCAATGTGAAAATGAAGATGCAGTGCAAATAACCTGCACATTATAGGCAGAATATGCTCTTGAGATATCACTGGTTACAACATCACCAAGTGACAAGTCTTGTTCAACCCTAGGATCAAACAACAAGAGTACACCAAACATAACATCCAAGCCAACCCCGCTTGAGGAGAAACAAATTTAGAGTGAAGAATAGGCGGAGTCAATCAACATTCCCAAATTTTTTCAGCCAGAAAGTGTTTCAAGTGCTACTAATTTGGGCATATTGAATCGGATTGCCCAAACAAGAGAATGATCTCTTTCACTGAGCATGGAGCAGTTGAAAAAATAAACAATGATATAGGAGAGGGTGAAGACGTCAAAGAGGAGTCTATTTCCTGGTGACAAGGAAGATATGCTAGTGATTTAAGCTGAGCTAACGAGGGAGACTCGATGAATTATCATTAGTTGTTCTAGAAGATAGTGAGTTCAATGAGCCAATAATTAAAAAGGGATAACCCCTGTTGAAGAGATTGTCAGGCATCATGAACAACCATTTATCTATTAGTTAGTTGCCACTGAAAGTGGTCTAGCATGCCATTGATTACATTTCATAGTTAGTTCTTCTAGGCGATTTTGTTTATCAGATACATCCAGTCAAGTATGAGGAATGGGAAAAACAAATTATAAATTTAATGGCTTGAGAGTTATGTTGTAAAAATCTACGTCTATATGCAGCTCTAGTTTAGATTGTGCCAAAAAAGATTGAATACTTATTCTATCAGGGCGTGCTTTGGAATAACTTTTGCAGGATTGATTTGCCATGAAGTTATAGCAGCTAAGCTACCTTCAACGTCACTGACCCGACACCATACTATGAGAAGCCATAAGTTTCAACATCCATCAAAGCTTTCCAAACCTCGAGATAATGAAGTGGGCGTCCAACACGATGCTAATTGGTGCGGCATATTGTCCTGTTTCGCCCTGGACTGGTTCAGTCCAGGAATAGAAGGGCCGGTCGACCCTTTGGCAGGGGGATTACTACCTTCTTATGAGAGAGGACTTTTAATTACTTTAGTGCTATTTATTTCCTTTTTTCACATCTAGGTTTAGGTTTTATTGTGTGTTTATTTGGGACAACCGACGATATCTTAGGTTTTCTCTTCTAGGGTTGTATTCGGGGGTCGAGTGGTGCTTCAGCTGTATCTTACTTTTGAGATGGTGATTATCCTTCTCCAACTCCTCCGCATCACTTTTTTACTGCAACCACCCAGAACAGTGGCTCTCGGTTGTTTTTTTGCAGTCCTTGACCTCCCCGCCCTCCTCCCAATCCCCTCTTGCTGCTTCGTGCTGTCCAACTTTCTTAGCTTCTCCTCTCATTCTCTATCACCATTTTCCCTACCATTCTCGCCTTCCCGCTTGGCCGCACTACCTAGAAGCCTCTCTAACCGTTGTTTTTTGTGCTGCCCAACCCACCTACTTGTTGCCGCCCATGACAATAAGCACTTGCTGTGTCCCTGCTGTGCCCGACCCCCCTACCCCACTTTTCTAACTTGCCTCCACCTTTCCCAACCCCCAACAACCGCCGCCGCCACCACCATCACCATCACCATCACCTTAGACTCCCCTAATCACGTGTTGTGTGTTGTGTTTGTTACTATTTATTATTTCAGTTTGTATGGTTGTAATTTCCTATTGGATTCAATAATATTTTTTACTTTTCCCATTGTTGTTTAGTTAAACTCTGATATCTGAGTGTTATATCATATTCTTTTTGCAAGTGGAATGTGTAGCTTGTTTAGGAACAAGTGGAATTTTGTAGCCGTCTGAACCTTGTCGTTCCTTGGCTAGGGAGAGCCACTAATAACCTCCTATCCCCTTCGAAATATTGTCGGCCTTCCATATTCTCTTTTCCTTGCTATTCCACAATCACTTTCCTACTAAATCCACTTCCTAAACAATATACACTAGAGAGATTTTTCTGTAGAGGACACGACTGGATTCAATCAACTTATATTAAAATGTGAGTTGATGGAATCAAAAGAGCACATGATGGCGAGGTATCTTGGAGGTTTGAAGTCATCTATCACTAATATGGTGCAACTACAGTCATGTTGGTCCTTATTTGATGTACAGACTCTAGCTTTAAATGTGGACAAACAACACCGTCATCAGGGGACCACCACACTTTACAGAAAAGTTCAACCTCAATATCATATAGCAAGATTACACCAATTAAAACATCCAAATTGGCTCTTTTCGAGGACAAATCAGTCCAAAATGGGGAAAAGTGGAGGCCTCTAGCACTCGCAAATTTTTCCTAGCTAGGAAGTGCTTAAAGCGACACAATTTTGGGCACATTTCATATGATTTTTCAAATAGGAGGGTAATTTTTTTTTATGAGCAGGAAGCAGTGAAAAAATGCTTAGTGAAAAAAATTGGACACTAACTCAAGAAAAAATGAACATGTCGTAGAGGAGTATCGACTTCTGACTGATGAGAGATGCTAGCTGCCTAAGGAGTTTTTTAGAATTAGTCTATGAGAGAATAAGAGCCACATCTTTCATATTTTTCCACCGTAAAGAGAAAAGCAAGTAGTCTTATCATAAGAAGCACACCCAACCTTATTCCTTGTTTTGGTTGAGGAAATGAAATAAGATTATAGTTGACAGGAAATGATGTGGAGTTTTTTATTAGAGATAAGTTTGAGGAGCAGGTGTGGTGTGATTTGATATTTATGGATGCTTGTCACATCCTATTTGGCAGACCTTGACAGTATGACCGTTTCACATGTCATGATGGTTACAAGAACACATTCTTTCTCTATGGCTGATGACCACATTGTATTCATTCCTTAGAAGTCTAAGGTAATGGGTGTTCGTACAGAGCTTAATAATATGGTGCTACAAACTATCTTACTACATGGCTTGAGAGAAACATATATAAAACTAACATTGGCGGTCCTGGAAGACGTTGAGTTTGAGGAGCCGATATAAAACATAGGGCAGTCCTTGTTGGGTGAGTTTCAAGATGTGATCAATAGTTCACCTCTTGGTTTAATACAATTGAGGGAGCTCTAGCATGCTAAAGACCTCATTCCAGGATCAACGCTCCCCAACCAATCAACCAACTTACATGATGTGATTAGTCGAGCATGAGAAATTGCAGAAACGGGCTAATAAGCCAAGAAAAGCTTTGTTTTTAAGGAGTGTGACTTGTTATGGATCCAAATGAAGGAGCGATTTTTTGCAGGTTCATTTGGAAAGCTCAAGTCTTGAGCTAACAACCCTTTGAGGATTATTAAGAGAATTAATGACAATGCATATGATATTGACTTACAGGGTGGCTACAATATTTCTATTACATTTAATGTCGCTAACTTGTTGATGTTTTATGTGGATTTTGATGCTTCTTGACAAGAAGGCAAAGCCTCTTCTATTCGGAGAGAGTGCTGTAGGAGTTCTTGCAATCCAGTAGTCTCGCTCGCAGTTCCGTAATCTTGTGTTTGTGGGATCGGAGCAGAACGGGCTCCATCATGTGAATTCTCGAACAACGAGATTTTTATTGCTTGTTAGACTATTTCCAGACAGTGAGCCTCAATTTAATATTATTTTAATTAGTATCAGGGTTAATTGGTTTTGAGACTATATATTGTTTTTGTTTTTGGACTGGTTGGTCATACTTCTATTTAGTTTATGTTATTTGGAGATTTTTTTTTACTGGAGTGTTGTATCTTTTGATTTTTCTGAGGTGATGTGCTTATAAATTGATCGAATCGATGTGATGATTTCTCCCAAGCGTTTGACGACCTCTTTCGTCACCAAGTTGACAACCGACTGACTTTTTTCCCATTCTAGCTTGTTGTCTAGCCTTCAAGACCTAGATTTCTCAACTCACCATCCTTTCTCATCCTACAACTTACCAAATTCTTCTTTGTGTTATCCCCCACCTGCTAGCAACCTTAGATTAGTGTCACTCTAGTTTGATGTCACAACTCGGCTTCAGACTTAAAATTTTCCAAGACGTGAACAGATAGTCAGATGGTGTTAATAATTTTTTTTTTTCTAATTTCTATAACATTTAATCATCCACACATAATGAAAGATTCACTATAAAAAAAAAAATTGATATAGTTAAATTTATCTTATTTCTAGTTATTCGCGTGTTTTATAAATATTATCTTCTCTATTATTCATCTTTACATAATTTTAATTCTGAAATGTTAGTATAAAACACAATGACTTATCTAAAGCCAATGAATACTTCAACTTTTAAACTATAATAACACATATATAAAGAAACAATATGCATGCAAGTTAAACTTTAAATAAATCAGTATAAAGAATATTTGATAATTTATATTTATGAATATGATCATTTAGGATATTTTAGAACTTTTATTATATCATAATATATTCATATCCATGTCATTTTTCATATCTATGTCATTTTATATACAGCCGTCGCAGGAACACCATTTAAAATTTTACTAATTAAACATATTAATATCATATTTTTTCTTATTACGTGCATGACACTTTAGCGTTCTCCCGCTAATATTATAAAGGGGTGAACTCTATCATAACTTAGCCTGCACTTGCAAACATGCTATTAATTATTTCATTTGAATTTTAATTATCATTTAATATCTTTTTTATATAATATGCGAATGTAATAAATAACTATAATTATTCAAATCTTTGACATTCATTTCTAGATTATCAATTTAAATAATAAGACATAATAGTCTTATTCTACTTTTAGTACAAAAGTATTTTCACTAATATCATTCTAATTGGAGTGATTTATAAGAAATATAATATTATTATCATAATTTAGAAATAAAAGTACTTTGCTTAAGCTCACAAGATTCCATTGCTTGTATGTTCTATCAGCTTTTTTTCGGCAGAAAAAAAAATTTATAATAAAATATGCAAAGTATTCTTATTAATTAATGATGATTTAAATATTATTGATTATAAGTAATTTGTCTTCATTTTACCTTTATATTTTTAGATTATCAATTTAAATAGTAAGACATAATAATCTTATTCTACTTTTCGTACTAAAGTATCTTGACTAATATCATTCAAATGCGAGTGATTTAGAAGAAATATAATATTATCATCATAATTTAGAAATAAAAGTACTTACCTTTAGCTCAGAAGATTCCATTGCTTGTAGGTTCTATCAGTTTTTTTAGTAGAAAAAAATCTATAATAAAATATGCAAAGTACTCTTATTAAGTAATGATGATTTAAATCTTATTGATTTTAAGTAATTTGTCTTCATTTTACCTTTATAAATCATTATTTTATTTTAAAAATTTAAATTTATTTCTTCAAATATTAGCATTATTTATTTACTGTTAACTTAATATAAAGTATTATGTCATAATTTAATTATTTTGATTTTTTTTAGTTCTTAATTTTTTGTCAATTTAATTTATATTTTCAACAAATTTTCTATAATACAAAGGTTAACTATAATAAATTTAAGCTTCATTTTAAGTGATTTTAAATTTTTGAATTTAATAGTTAACCTATTATGCTTCCTTAATAAAATAAGTATAGTTTTATGTACCTTGTCTTAACTTCATGTTTCAAAATAAAAGTTTTTTAATATGATTTTGGTTAACTTTTATTTATTTTTCATTTTAAGAATAGTGAATTACATGATTAATTATTTATCTTATTTATCATTTGCATATTACAAAATATATACAAAATTATTATTTAAATAATATTTACATTACATTCTAAAAAAAACAACTTAAAATAAAAATGCCATGCTCGGTTTTGCCACTGGGATTGGTTCACTCGCTCGAAGCTTCTTCCCTATGTGAAGTTATTCCCTTCTTTCTTTGTCTACTCGTGCATCGACCTAGCCCCTCGGTTCCACCCTTCTCGTCTACTTTGCTTGAAGATTCCTCCTACGACTTCAATGCAAGCTTTGTCACCCTCTTCGGGCCTTTAGGCCCATCTCCTTTATTCGACGATCATAGACGCCGTGTCTCGTTGACGTCGTCGCCTTTGGTTCTCCCCATGAAGGAGAGTATTTGTCTTCCTCCTTGTCTCGCATCCACCTTACTCTCTCTGCCTCTCGGTCATGTTAGAAATCACTCATTCTATGCTTGCGTATCTCTGATGAGTTTGTCCGATTCTTCTCGCTCTCTGTCTGCTTCCTCCATCTTACTCCATTCATCTCTGTTTAAATCATATGTCTAGACGCTTCATTTTCGTTTCCAGCATATGAAGCACTTCGTTCGAGTTTACGAATCGTTGGAAGCCGAATGTTACAATCTTTCTCACAAAAAATTTCCTCAATTTATAAATCTTCCACAAGCCCCTTCTTATTGCAGGAAACATATGAATTACCCAAAATTTTCATTAAAAAGTCTAAATGTCATTCATTAAGATGAAAGGTCGATATAACAAGACAAATGTTTGATACAAGATAACTCGACTAACTATTCTAATCAACTGAATCATGATAACATCACATACAAAACAAAGTAACATAGCAACCAATAACAACATACACTCTAAAAAGAAATACACTAGAATGACACACCTATAAAATAAAATAAAAAATTACACTCAGAAGACCCTATTAGCATCAACAACAACATCAATAACAACTTCTTCGTGCTCTTTATGTGTAAAGGCATAAACTAGAGGTCGAACTAGCTTTCGCGGTTTACCTTTAGTGGGAGCAGAAGCTGTGACTCTATCTTTGCAATCTTCTGAGCGTGATGTCACCTCCCAAAAGAGCTCTTATGGGTGGTGGGCAGCCCAGGACTTAAATACTGCTTTTCGGCCCTACACCTAGCCAATGTGGGACTATTTGTCCGTGACATTCTCCTCCACCCAATCACGTGACGCCCTCATCACGGATCGGCTCCACCGAGGGTCCCACTGGACCATGGAGAGTCCACACACCTGACAGACAGTAATCTGCTCTGATACCACTTGTCACCTCCCAAAAGAGCCCTTATGGGTGGTGGGCAGCCCAGGACTTAAATACTGCTTTTCGGCCCTACACCTAGCTAATGTAGGACTATTTGTCTGTGACAGTGAGCTCCACCTGATTTTTATTCTTCATTGGTCTTTTGGCCAAGTGATGGACAATATCTCGCAATATGACCAGGCTTATGACACCAATAGCTTGTGTCCCATCAAATGTTCACCCTTTTGTTGTCTATCACATTTGACACATGAGACTGTGGTATTGCAAGTCCTGCTATTACTGAATCCACCTGAGCTAAACTTAGGCTTCTTCATATTAGATCCGTCTGATTGAATCATCTGATCACCTTCATCCCTACTCTTTCTCTTTTGCACATATTTACATTTTTGAGTAAGCTGATAATTAACCTCTACTTTTCTAGCTCGCTCTACTAACAATGAGTATTCATTGATTTCTGAAGTGACTAATTGTCGTCTGATATTATTCTTTAATCCAGAAAGACACTTGCAACACTTCTTTGTAGTGGCGATCAGCCTCGGTGCATATTTTTAAAGTGTAGTGAACTCAGGTTCATATTGCATGACTATCTTCTCTCCATGCACCAACCTAATGAAACTTGTATTGCATCTGTTTCCGAGAGGATAAGGGTACAAACCGCTCTTTGAAAAGTTCAATAAAATCCTCCCAACTTACCATCACGTTGGGTATGTCCCCTAACTTGTCCTGATGCGGCCCACACCACCACCTTTCTACTTTTCCATCAAACACAAATTAACTAATGGTGCTCTTCTTTCATCTGGACATGCCATGTTGTCTAATATCTTCTCCATTCACATCAGTCAATTCTCTGCTTCAATCAGATCTTCAGTTCCCTTAAATAAAGGTGGATACATATATTAAAACATCTTCAAAAACTTATCAATATCAACTGTATCACTTTCATTAGGCTATGATTTGAACTCTTGAATCAACTATCATCACCGCTATCATCAGGATCAGGTATTTGTGTTCACAACAATGGCAGACAGTACTTCTTCATTTCCAACCACATTACCCTCTTCTATAATTTTGGGTGCATACATTTGTCTGATTTAAAATAATTACTTAATTAGTGTTAACTTAAATTTTTAATTTTTTATGATTAATTTCATTGTAATTATTTTATTGGCTCTTTCATCAAAATTGCATTACTTAATTCAAATTTTATCTTTGATACCACTTTTGTCACGATTTGATCAGGGAGTTGGAATTTTTCAAGATGAAAATAGACGGTTGTACAGTGGTAATCAAAGTTTTTTTTTTCATTTTTATAACTAATATTTAATTATCTAAACATAAATAAAAGTGTCACTATAGAAAAGAAAATAAATAATGCAGTTAAACTAATCTTATTCCTAATTGTCTCCATCTTTTATAAACATTTTCCTATATTATTTATCTTTACACAACATTTTAACCTGAAATGTTAATGTAAAACATTGTGCGCTAACCAAAACTAATGAATTCTCATGCTCCTAGACTATAGTAACACAACGAAAAAGAAAATAATATGCATACAAGTTAAACTTTTAATAAATCAATATAAGAGCATTTGAAAATTTATGTTTATGAATATGATCGATCAAGATATTTCAAAACTGTTATTTTATCATACTATTTAATTTTAATATCACAGGAATACCATCTAAAATTGTAATAATTAAGACACATTAATATTACTTTTTTTTTCAATTACGTGCACGGGTATCTTATCATTCTTCAGCTAGTTCTATAAAAGAGTGAACTCTATCATAGCCAAACATGCACATGCAAACATAATATGAATTATTTTATTTGCGTTTAAATTACATTCAAAATCTTTCTTATATAATATGTATATGTAATAAATAAGTATATGCAAATCTTTGGCATGCATTTCTAGATTATCAATTTAAATAATAGGAGTATTAAGTTAGGCTAACTAATATTATTCTAATGCGAGTAATTTAAAAGAAATTTAATTTTATTGTCATAATTTAGAAGTAAAAGTACTCATATTGAGCTTAGAAGATTCCTTGTATGTTATATCAGTTTTTTTCGGTAGAAAAAAAATCTGCAGTAGTGAATTAATGATCAATTATATATTTTTCATTTCTATATCATTTGTGTATTATAAAATGTATACATAACTATTAATTAAATAATGTTTACATTAACTTCTAAAAATTAAATTAAATAAAAATACCTTAATCTTACCAAGCTCAAATAGGCCTTTGGGATAAGCTCTCTTGTTCGAAGCTTCTTCTCTGTGTGAAGCTTGTCTCTTCCTCCTTTTCCTGCTCGTGCATCAACATAGCCCCGCGGTTCACCCTTCTCGTCTGCTTTGCTCGACTACTCCTACGGATTCAATCTCAAGCTTTGCCACCCTCATCGAGCCCTAACACATCGTCTTCTCTGTTAGACGATCATTAACTTCGTCGCCTTCTGCTCGTCCCATGAAGGCGAGTATTCTCGCTCTCTGTCTGCTTCTTCTTTCTTCCTCCTTTTGTCTCTATTTAATTTGTACGTCCTGACGATTCATTTCCTTTCTTAGTATACAAAACACTTTGTTCTAGTTTACAAACTGTTGGAAACTGAGTGTTACATTTGATCACCTTCATGTACGGTGTCGTATACACTGCAAAAGAGAACTAAATGAGAGGAGACAAGCACGCGACGGCTCATGTTCGGGAAGGAGACAAAACCAGTGAACTGAAATCAAGAAGGTTAAACAGTTTAGGTTTTTTTGTACTTTCTGAGAAGTTTATTTCAATTTAATGTTTACTGACTACTAATATTAAAATTTACTTAGTAATGTAAACATTGAAAGTTGAAAAAAATTATAAAAAAAATTATAAATTGAATGATTTAAATAGGAGATCGGGATTGTGTAGATGTGCAAGAATAAGAAATAAAACAAGTGATTGAGGTAAAATTCTACTTGCAATTCGTTTTATTTTTGCATAATTATTTAGATTGGAATGAGTTTAAAATATGAAGAAATATTTTTTTATTTTGGCTGGAGAACATCAATACATTGATAATGCCGATTATATAATTGATCACTTGGAGGTGGTTCCAGGGGATTGACAAGACTAAGGTACAGGCAATATGCAACTTTTTAATAAAAACTATATTTTAATGAGATTAAAATGAAGATTAGGTTTTTAAATTCAATAATTGAATCAGAGACATTAAATTTCAAATTTAGCAATTTGAAAGAATTATAATTGAGGAAATTCAATACAGTCAATTACTTGGAAATGTAGTACAGTATCATGTTATAAATATTATAATTAAAGAAATGATTTATGCGAATAGGTTTACTCTAAAGCAAGTGAAGATTGAAAATTAACCGACAGAATAAATCAATAAAAAATTAGGTGAGTAATTATTATTTTACATGTACTAAACGTAGTTCTTTATTTAAAATGCATTTATATTTGTCAGGATTTAAATCTCGATAAAACAAACTTATTAAACGAACGTTTAATGTTTTAAATTGAGGTTTGTTTTCAAGTTAAGTATGTGCATCACATCTCTTTTTTGTTTTATATCATTTTAGGTCATCTCATAAATACTCCAAGTTTATTATTGTCAATGAATTTATTAATATATTTACAACTTGTACAATTTAAAAGCACTTTGGTTAATAAAAGTGTTGTTTCACTTTGTGATTTTTATTTTGAAGCAAAAATACTCTTATGCGTCGCATTGTGTTTTGCACCTTGAAAGCACCATAACTAAGGTTTGTACAACCTACAAAAACCAATATGATTGTAACTGCATCACATTGCCAATAGATAATCTCATATTTCCAGCTTATTGTGCCATAATATTCTTCTGGTTCCGCCAACTCACATTCAACGAAAGTTATTTAATTCTACGACATATTCCACGATTAAGTATGCTTTTCGCTGGTGATATCCTTCATGTGGACAAGACTAGAGAAAGAGTTCAGAAAAAAACTTCAATCATGGAGGTCTACATTAAAGTCTAAAGGTCTTCGTTTGAATAGATCTAAAACTGAATACATGCAATGTAATTTTAGTAGTAGTAGCTCTAGTGACTAAGGTTTGTACAACCTACAAAAAATAATATGATTGTAACTGCATCGCATTGCCAATAGATAATCTCATAGTTCCAACTTATTGCGCCATAATATTCTTCTGGCTCCACCAACTCACATTCAACAAAAGTTATTTAATTCTACGACATATTCCACGATTAAGTATGCTTTTCGCTGGTGATATCCTTCATGTGGACAAGACTAGAGAAAGAGTTCAGACAAAAAACTTCAATTATGGAGGTGTACATTAAAGTCTAAAGGTCTTCGTTTGAATAGATCTAAAACTGAATACATGGAATGTAATTTTAGTAGTAGTAGCTCTAGTGGTAGAGTTGTAACTATGGGTGGTCAAATCATTAAAAGTTGAGAACATTTTAAATATCTTGGGTCTATTGTTCAAAATGATGGTGATATAGATGGAGATGTTATTAGTAGAATTCAAGTTGGTCGGTTGAAGTGGAGGAATACATCAGACCTATTGTGTGATAGAAAAGTACCACTTAGACTTAAAGGAAAATTTTATAAGATGGTGGTGAGGCCCATAATGTTCTATTTCGCAAAATGTTGAACTTTAAAAGAGAAGCATAAAATAAAATCAATGGCGCGTTTGTCTCGGCTGTGGCTGTAGGAAATCTCAGTTAAAGAACTATTGTATAAGATCTGTTACTCGGAAGCAGTTGCTTTGTTTGAAAAATTCTATTTTAAAAGTATTATCCGTTAATAAATATCTGAAATACTACTCTGTTTATGTTATATAGAAAGGAGTTAAAACAAAACAATATTATATTATTCTTTGGTTGCAATTAATATAATTTTTAATATAAACTTTGAAAAATAAACATTATTGATTAAAAAAGAGAAGTCACTGATTTTATATTTTTTTTATACTCTTGTGCAAAATTTTAATCTAATTATAATAATTGTATGTATGTATGTATAGTATAATAATAGTAATAATAATAATATATTAGATAAGAATTTTGCATGCGTGTAATAAATGACATAAATTATATTAATAAATCCATGCTAAAGTCGATGCATGTAATAAGTGACCCAATTTTGCTCTAAATCTTTGGAATGGATTCGTGAAATTATATTTAATAAATCCATTACTTCGGTTGGTGACTTTCGTTGCCTTCTAGATGAGGATTATGTATTAATAAAACCATAAATGAGGATTTCTGTAGCGCCCGCAGCGATATGGCCTTTTTAGAATGAATTTTTTCAAACTGCGCGTTGTGGTCTCCCTTTGGCTTCCGCCGAGTCGCAAATTTTTCGGTCGCGGTCGAGAAGTCATTGTGGTTGAAATAGTAAACAAACGTGTAAACCTATATTTTGGCTCAAAACATGATCTCAAAAGTCCCAACAAATGCAGCGTAAGTGTTGCTGAGATGAGAATGTTTAGTGGATGAGTGGCTTGACACTTCGAGACAATGCAAAATGAATATATCCATGATAGGGTTGGTGTAGCTCTAGTGGCGGACAAGATTAGAGAGAGTCGTCTTAGATAGTTTGGTTATATTAAAAGTTGATCATCTGATGATCCGATTAGGAAAGTAGATGCTTTAGATTCAACTTATCTTAAGAAAGGCAGAGGTTGACCTAAAAGGACCGAGGCATGTTGTATGAAAAATAATTTTAATATATTAGAATTAAATGAAAAATATAACACTCAATCGGACGCAATGGAGAAAAGGGATTCATGTACTCAACCCCACTTAGTGTGATAAAGACTTGTTTTCGTTCTTTTCATTATGATCAGGTCATGATCTTGTCTTTGCCCTCTCACTAACACACATGCTTCAAATTCTCTTACCACAAAGACGCAATCTTCATTAATTTAATTGCAATTAACTTTACTCTTCTATATGATATAATGTTTTTCCTCAAAGATGTGTTACATGGTCTGGAGAGATTCGTTGAACTCTTCTGGATCAACATGACCATCAAAATTTGGTAAATTTTCACTTCAAAATCACCCTCTTTTTATTTTTAAGTTCAAATTGGCGTGACGTTGGTTTTTCATCACTTGAAGCTTCTCGGGGAAAAGGAGTTTTCTCTTATCTATTTGGTTTGTCACTGGTATTGTTATGAGAACTTTCAAGAATTGTTTTCTCTCAAAATTAGTGAGCCTATGCTACAATTAGAGTTTTTCTTTTTTGCATATTTTCCATAATAAGCTCTTGAATACCTTTTTAAGGATCTCTTCTCGGCGGCAAAGTGGATTTTTCCCAATTAAGGTTTCGGCTAAAGACAATAATAGGGTTTTCAGTGTTAGCTGGAGGTGATGTGGTGTATGATTTAGGGTGGGGGTTAGGTATTTGTGAATGTAGATTGCTTGGGATATCTGAATTTAGAGTTTGGANTGTCCAACCTTCCTAGCCTCTCTTCTCATACCCTGTTCTCGTTCTTCCCGTTGTTCCAACCTTTCCACTTGGTTGCCTCTGTTCAAAGATCTGTCTGATTGTTGTTTTCCGTGGCGCCAGCTCACCCGCCGACTTGCTGCAACTCAGGACAACAAGCACTTGCTATGCCCTTGCAGTACCCGACCCCCTTGTTCCACTTCTCTAACTTTCTGCCACCTTTTCCAACCCCCAACAACCAATATCACTTCCTTAGAGTTACCCTAGTCATGTGTTGTGTGTTATGTTTGTGGCAATTTTTTATTTCTGTTTGTATTGTTGTAATTTCTTATTTGATTTCAGTAATAATACAACAACAACAAAGTCTTAATCATGATTCCTTTTTCTCCATTGTGTCCTATTTTCATTTAGGTCTAATAAATTAAGATCATTTTTTATACAATAAACCCAAGTTTTCCTAGTTCTACCTTTGCCTTTCTTAACATAAGTCGAATCTAAAACATCTACTCTCCTAATCAAATCATCAGATGGTCTACGCTTAATGTGACTAAACCATCTAAGACGACTTTCTCTAATTTTGTCCGTCATAGGAGCCACACCAACTCTATCACGGATATCATCATTTCACATTTTTTCTTTAAGTGTAATGTCAATCATCCACCTAATTATTCTCATCTCGACAACACTTAACTTAGTATTATGCTTCTCTTTTAAAGGCTAACATTCAATGCCATAGAGCATTGTAGGTCTCACTCTGTTTTATAAAATTTTCCTTTTAGTAGAAGCGGTACTTTTCTATCACTCAAAAGGCCTGAAGCATTCCTCCACTTCAACCAACCAACTTGAATTCTACTATTAACATCGCCATCTATATCACCATCGCTTTGAACAACAGACTCGAGATATCTAAATCGTTCACACCTTAATAATTTGATCACCCAAAGTAACAATTTTTTAATTTTTGTTTGGTTAAACTACTGTATCATTTGGTATCATAGCTAACCTGACCTTAGTCCCATTCTTGGGTTACCAAAACCCACCACTACCTAACCCAAACTCCACCAAAAAACTATCCACCTCCCCAAAACTAAACCTTAGCTATGTCATTGATGTGACAATTGTCGGAAATTTGATCGGGAGGAAATGACATAATGGCACTTATGAGAAATCTACAAAGAAATTTCCCAAAACTTTTTATGGAAAATATGCAGCAGGAAATCCTTCAATTGCAACATAGGCTTATCACTTTTGAGAGTGGAGCTAGAAGGATCACTAGTAGCACAATGATGATTCGTCAGTTCGAAAGGATGAAGAACTACTATCCCAAAGATTTGACATGGAATATCTGAGGAGAAACTATGATTTGGAAATAAAAGGTGGATTTACTGGAATGACGGTCTTGGAGATCCCGAAGAATTCTTCGAGTAGCTCCAGACAGTGGAGTTGGCTTTGAATATGAGAATATTTCACCGGACATAATGGTAAAACTAGTTGCCATCAAGTAAAAGAGGTGTGTGCTGTTATGGGGGGACAATTTGAATCACCTACGTCAGCTTGAAGGAAAAATGCAAAATCACTACTTGACCCAATGTGAAAATGAAGATGCAGTGCAAATAACCTGCACATTATAGGCAGAATATGCTCTTGAGATATCACTGGTTACAACATCACCAAGTGACAAGTCTTGTTCAACCCTAGGATCAACCAACAAGAGTACACCAAACATAACATCCAAGCTAACCCCGCTTGAGGAGAAACAAATTTAGAGGGGAGAATAGGCAAAACCAATCAACATTCCCAAATTTTTCTCAGCCAGAAAGTGTTTCAAGTGCTACTAACTTGGGTATATTGAATCGGATTACTCAAACAAGAGAATGATCTCTTTCACTGTAGGCGGTTGCGGCAGTAACTAGGAGAGGGAAATGGAGAGTTTCGACAATGAGGAGCGAAGCAGGTAGTGGATTATGGCCGGGAGGNGAAGCAGGTAGTGGATTATGGCCGGGAGGCTGGACAGGGGGCAGCAGTAAGGGGTAAAGGGGATTGCGGCAGCTGCAAGAAGGTGGTTGGGATGGTAGGGGAAAGGGGGCAAGCAAGTGCTGGACGACCGGCAGAAGGACTGCAGGGAAAACTGCGGGAGGGCTGTCTCTGGTGATCTGCAGTAGGTTAAGGCAACAGCGGCAGCGGGAAAGAGATGGTGGAGGATGGAAGGGGTTGAGGATGAATACAACCTCAGAGCACCACTCGTCATCGGATACAACCTTAGAAAGGGGAAAGGGGACGCCAGCGGCTGTCTAAATAGAAAACTCAACAAAAACCGAATTCTACTGACAATACCACGTGCGCGCTCACACACACACACAAACACACACACACACAAACACACACACACACAAACACACACACATATATGTATATATATACATACACATATATATTTGAAAAGGATGGTATTTGAGAATACTGCTCCCCAAATGTGCTATACATTCTCATAGGGATGAAACTCGAGTCAGAGGCTTACGACTGACAATGCAGCTACCTACCAACATGCTACCAAAGGACACACACACACGTGTGTGTGCGATGCTGCCGTGACTCATTGGTTGGCAGTGTTTGTAAGACTCCGGGGGTTACGGGTTCAAGCCTTGCCTCGAATTAGTCACATGAGTCTTTATATATATATATATATATATACACATAGAGAGAGAGGGAGAGAGAGGGAGAGGGAGAGAGCATCTAACTAAGATGGGAAGGTCCTTCTTCAGCGACAATCCTAGCCCATAAACCTGGACCGCCCTGCTCCCCTCGTGGCTGAATGGGTTTAGCCGATCCAACCGATTCAGCCCCCTAGGGAGCCCTGCATCACAGTAGTTGTTCTGATAGTGTTTTCTCATGTATAGTCATGGAAATACCTTTCTAAAGTGATTAAATATATGCTTGCATAGTATCTTTTCTTTCTTTTATTTGGGAGTCATTTACATACACAGCACACAATACATATCTCACGCCTAAACTTTCATATTCACCCATATAACATAAAATATAACGTTATTTCCACTCTTTAGAAGTGAAATACATTTTTTCATGCGAAGGTTTATAGCACCTAAGTACTATGCATTTAAATATAAAAGTTTAGGTGTGAGATATGTAAATGCATAAGAATTGTATACTTCGTATGTAATTCCCTTTTTTTTCTTTCTGTGCAATCATGTCTCTGCTTCACAAATGGGTAAAATGGCATAAGGAAAACTCATGTGAATTATGTAGTACTTTGTTAAATTCTATATCACTCAGAGGTGGACCCAGGTAGGGTCCAGGGGGCAATTATCTTTTCTCAAATTCTGATTTTTACTTAGATGAGAGGGTAATTTAGTCTTTTGCTTCTACTGAAATATTAGTTTTGCCTCTCCTGAAATATTACTTTGCCCTTGGTTGTCCTAGCTACTCCCACGTTGAATTATGTAGTACTTTGTTAAATTCTATATCACTCAGAGGTGGACCCAGGTAGGGTCCAGGGAGAAATTGTCTTTTCTCAAATTCTGATTTTTACTTAGATGAGAGGGTAATTTGGTCTTTTGCTTCTACTAAAATATTAGTTTTGCCCCTCCTGAAATATTATTTTAACCTTGGTTGTCCTAACTCCTCCCATGTTAGGGTCTAGAGGGTACCCCCAAAAAGGGGTTGATTCTGCCGTTGATATCACTAACCTTTTTTTATGCATGGTTGTGGGATTCATCTAGGAATGCCCGGGTATTTAGAGTTTTTTTTTTTTTGTTCTTTATAAAATTAAAGTCACGGGCTTTATTCCATAGAAATGTTAAGCACTTAAATTTCATTCAATATTAGAAAAAAAAAATTTCCCCATATAAATATAAGCTGTGGTGATATACTATCTGGATTGCTGGATTGTACATTAATTATGATTCTTTACAAGTGTGATCAAAGGCCAAATAATTATTAAATTTAGTAAATTTTGATTTCTGCCTAGCTTGTTTGATGGATATTAACAATGCCGGTCATGATTTTGATTGAGAAATCAACCATGGAAATATACAACACACACATGAATACATGCATATACATACATACATACATAGATAGATATATATATATATTTATATATATTAGTTATATCATACATTTTTACACATTTTAGTTTGATTAGTAGTTTCTGCACAGATTTTCGGTTTAGTAAAGAGGCAACATAATTTCCAGAATTTTGCGACGTTCTATGTTGTTTTTTATTTGATTAATGGTTAGCTTTTTCATAGAATGGTTCAATCAATAACCATTTTATTTCCTCAAGAACTTTTATGGCGTTTGAAACTAAATAATTCACGCTCTCAATATGGTAATGTAGGACATTGACAAGGAGATCAGCGAGCTGAGGCTATCAGTGAGCACAAGAGGACGTCTAGTGGCTACAGAATTTCTGAAGCAGTTCATCTGACATTTCTTTTTTATAGTTCATATATATATATATATATATATATATAGGGAACATTTTCACAGGAATTCTAATATCATATGGCGATTTTGGCCTGTATTGTACTGATTTAATATTTATATGCAAATTTTTTTTTAAATTTAATATCACAAAAGTAGCCATGTAGATTGCTATGTATTTCATTTTATCTAAATTGGGCAGAAATAGTAATATTAAAAATTTGCAATCTCAGGCCTTGGCCCCATTCACTTGTTGCTTGAAGAGATATTGCTGCTTTGTAAGACATGCCAAATTTAGTTTGAAATTTATGTTTGCTGCGAAATGTGTAATGGCTTTTGTTAGTCGAACCATGATGGCCTTTGGGCTGCTTAGTCCATTATTTATGCCAGGCTTGAGTTTTTTTGATATGATTAGATGAATATACTTGATATAGCTTTTAATACGGGCTTCAATCAGAACCTAATGAGTGGGCGTAAAAATCGCCCAATAGGAAGGATCTTTAAGAAAGTTTAAATTAATTAAGAATTTAATTCTTTTTATTATATTTTTGTATTATTTTGGAAGATTATGTCTAGATTTTATTATTATAGACTTGTATAAAAAGTTTAAAAATATAAATTTAATTGGAGTTCAGGATTTTAAATTATGAGGATATTTATTTATGATCATCAGAGGTTTGATTGAGTGTAATATCATGCAATTAATTAATTAAATCTATAAATTAGGGTGGGGGCAAGGATTTCAATTATCTTCCTTTTCAACCTTGGTTACCAAAATTTTTTTTGTGCGGACTCCTGACGTAGTTCTATATGCAATGCAGGGTATTCATGAATTATTTTCAGATTATTTTTGAATTTTTTTTGAGCTATTTCAGAATTATTGAAAATAATCGAAAAATAACCTGAAAATTAACTGCGCCGCATGTAGAGGTACGTCAGGTGTCCAAACAAAAAATGCACGCCTTGGCTACACCCTCCTCCCCTTGTTTTGCTTACTTTTCCTAATAGCTAGAGGATCCTATTTTTGTGTTATTTTGGATTGAATGAACGGTTGTTGACTTAAAAAAAAAAAAATGGAGTTCCTTTTAAAATGTGTATACGTGCAGCCGGCCTAAGATTGTAAAGATTTAGTGCTCATAAGCCCCATGCTCAATTTCATATTTCTACATATCATACACTAAAAGAGAACTACCCCTGTACAACAGCAGAGAAATCCATAAACCTTAACCAAACATACTTGAGCGAGAAGACAGAAAATAGAAGAACACATAAAGTAGAAGATGGAAGAAATGCAAGTTTCTTCATACCTCAAATGAAGGAACATTCGGGAATGAGAAGACGGAATAAGGTTCCGAATCGAAAAAAACCTGAGAGAGATGCCTGTTGGGGTTCAACCGAAAGAGTCTAGAGAAATAGGACGTCAAATTGTGGAACACAGCCTCTTAATGATGGCTGCAGAACGCTAAAAGCAGGCAGCCGCAACACTTAAAAAAGCCAAGCGAGTGCTGCAATAAATAGAGTCACGGCACAGCGGGAATACACACAATAGCTAAAACAATGCCCCAAACAGAACCTTCGTTTAACATGAAATCATAAAACCTTGAAAGAAGCATCATTTAAAGAGCCAGAAACAACTAGAACTGACCATGTAAGTTCAATAAAGCAAGATGCATTTACATACATACCTCTCAATTCTCACGTATTTACATATTTAACACCTAAACTTTATGTCTTATATATAAAAATACCCATATCTTTCATATCAAGCAAAGAAATACCACTATTTTTACTTCTAAAAAGTGAAATACAATTATCTAAGCATAAATAAGACGACATATATGTAAAAATTGAAGTTTAGGTGTTAGATATTTAAATACATTGGAAATGAGTGGAATGTATGCAAAACTTCCTAAAGAAAAACATTTGGATGATTAAGGTTAAATAATAAGATAAAATCTTGCCTTACAGAAAGTTCAAAGTCATTGTCTATGAAGCCAAAAAAAAAAAAAAGTTCATTATCTATAAAGCAACCTGCTTACATAGAATAACCATATTTCTTTGATCAACTCAGCTCAATACAGGCTTCAGCTATCTTTCTGCTTCAATATAATCGAAACTGAAGATAACAGCTTCATAAAGCCACTGAAATCTTCCAAATATATAGTCCATTCGTTTATGTGCTATAAAATAAACAAAACCTTGCAAAAAAAGAAACATTTCTTTCCACCGGTGAGGTAAGATATCACTGTAGCATAACTATCTTATTGATATAAAGTCATTTTATAACTCACTGGCACAGAAGCAAGGAGACTATAAAGCTAGAGAAACAAAACTCCACAGCTCTTCTATCACATTCCTGAAGCAGCCTTTGAAGCTTCTTTTAGTGCCTTCAAGATTTCCTCTGATCTTATGCCTTCCTTGGTATAGACAACAAGGGGGCTCTCCACTGGCACAACATCCTCCCTTTTATAGCTACTCGCCGTCCTGAGCAGCTCTTCGGAACCTCTCTCGACAACCCCCTTCATGATCACTGTCTTGTGAGAGCCCGCAATGAGCTCCTCATGGTCGGTGTCGCCTCGCTCACCAAGGAATATATACATATTCATTACACTCAGACCCCAGCGAACAAATAGATACCTTGAATCAAGAGAACAGCAGGCCTTATGGTTTTGCCACTTAAACTTAGTCCCCCGACTATTTGCAAGGAGCCATTTCAGTCCCATAGTTTATAAAAATTTAATTTAGTCTTAAGACTCCTTTAATATGTGTTGAAATAATCCAACTATTTTAGGCCGATTAAACGATTCCGGGGACTAAAACAGCCTCATGACCTCATGTAAATAGTCAATAGAGAAAAACTCCATAAATTTTGAAATATTTCATACCTGAGAGCCTGAGACCGAGACGCCAGAAGAGGAATAACCTGCAGCCGCGTCGAGTTCCTGCAGTACATTAGATGACATCTAAGTCCTCGCATCCGAACTTTCTGACGGAGCTCATCAACTGGTTTGGCCTGAAAGAAAAAATAATAACTATTCATCAAACATTATTACCCCATGGAAACATTGATGTCCTAAAGGCATGCACTTGGTTTACCTTCTTTGGGTCTGTGATCCGAAAGGATATACAATGATCATTGTTTGCTGTTAAATCCTCAACAACATTTTCAGAAATTTCAGTCTTCTGATTCTCCTGCCCATCTTGAGAATTCATTAACTTCGCCACAGTCCTCTTCACCCCATCATAAGCCCAACGATAATCTATATGTGTTGCGAAATCCTGGTCTGGTTGCATCCTGCCGTCGGAATCCATGCACTGCATCGTCCCCGGGTAGTACACCTCGCTTCCGCTGCTGCAGATTATTGCGTCGAAATCCGTCACTACGATCTTCCCCAATTTCAACAGATTCAATGTCTCTGTAAGTGGCATGGCCGTTGAGATAGCAAATCCGGAAATCCTCGACAACTGATGATCTGACCTCACCGCACGAAAGACTTCCTGAATAACTTGAACCAGTTTCCTTTCAGGGTCGCCATTTTCGTTGTAGCAGTCAAGAGCAAACACGAACAATCGGCGCCGCCGCCTAAGGAGCGGGTACTTATTTAGAGTATTTCTTGAGGTTGCCCCAGTAGGCTTCGGCTGAGATTCTGGGTGTGCTTGCTTCTTCATCTTGCTCATAATTCTCTTCACTTGATCAGGCAATTCGGCATCAGTGCCATCATCAAGCTCAGGCGAGCCATTAAACGAAATCTTCTCATCGATCGATAGTCGGAGAGAAGATTCATGGACATCATTAAGGGAATCCCATAATGACTCCTCAGCATCATCGTCAGGTGCACCTGGCGTGTCAGTCTGCCATTGGGGGTGACGCATACGGCATGCGGCGACACGAGTCAGGTAAGTTCGGCAGTGCTCCGGCCATGAGAATAAGTGGATATTGCGCCAACCATTACGTCTGCATTCAACCCAAAGGTTCTTGTCAGCTACAAGCTTCAGCAGTGCATCAGCAATGGCCTTGTCATCGTGAGGATCGACAAGTAGCCCATTGTTCAAGGCCTATACAACGAAAAATCAATAATCAAAATTTCTCTCATTTATCTTCTCATTTTACTTAAGAAAGCACGAGTTTTCATATGCATATTTACACGGAGAATGTCAACAGGACCACCATTTTTCGTCGCCACCATTGGAAGGCCATGAGCAGCTGCCTGCAACCAGCTAAAAGTGTTGGGTTCTATCTTAGGGAAATGCTTTCTCTTCGAATAAATTAGCATAAGGCTTAGCAAACCTCAATTAAAGTAAGGCCAAAAGGTTCAACAAGAGCTGGATTTATGAAAACTCCCTGCATGTTAGATGCATCGGTTTAGAAGAAGCTGATTTTTTCAAAGAATAATGATAATTTAAGAATGATGCAAACCTTTGTTTTTGCAGTGAGCCGATAAATATCAGGCACATCAGTCTGGTTGTGGTGCTTCGGGTAAGCAACCAGACCATAGAGATCATACTTATCAATTAATTTCAAGACTAACGTGAGCACACTGGCATTACCAGAGGACATCTCATCAATATCATCCCTGTTTCCCATAATCAATGTCTGCAATGTTAAAATATGAGTCTTCAATTATATCGATGCAAAGCTAATGCGGAAAGAAAAGAAAAAAATGAAAAAAAACCAGAAGAAGAAGGCCTTGAATGGTTTTCTATCTCAAAGCCTACTTTTACAGATTCTTAGGAGAGACTCATTCAACTAAAAACAGCCAGCAATTTAAAAGAATCGCTGAATGTATTTTCTTCTTCAGATTAAATTACAGATTTCAAGGATACAAGATGAAAAAAATCATAATTTATTTTTTATTCCTTACTAAATTTGCCAGGTCCCTCAGTGGACGAGACTCCCCAAAGGCCTTTATCAAGGTAGTGATATTCTTCTTTGGATCAGGCCTTGAGAGTGCGAGGATCATCGGCTTGTGGGGATTCGTGAAGAACCGCATGATCTATGTAAAAATCAGAGTCAAATTCTCAACAGCTATAAATAGAGTTTTAAGAAAAATTAAATGATTCGATGTGACTGGAGCTTACCTCGGACCATATAGGCGGAAAAGTCTTGGGGGAAGCACCATCCGAGCCTATAAGAGCAGCAAGATCTCCATCTGTCTCAGTCTGCTCTTCTTGTACTCCCACATTGCTGAAGTCCATCCCTGGAGGAATTACCTGCAAATTCCCCAGGCATCAAGTTGCTAGAAGAAAATATAAATATGCAATTTAAAGTTTATCAAGCTTCAATCTAATCATAAAGATCAAAATCAACTGTCATGCAGCCATTGTGTGAAGTATGCAGCCATTGTGTGAAGTTTGTAAAAATGACAGCGAACTTACAGCCATCCTCGGCATATATCGTCCATGGCAGTTCACGCCTCTCCGAGCACGAGCTCTGAGCACTTTTTCGAGTTTGACATCAAAGCCGTCATACAATCCCCATTGTTCATCAATCTCTTGCTTTGTGCTTGTGATCACGAGCTCTGCAGCATCCAATGACAGTTCCTCGCCCTCGATCCTCCTCATTATCTTGTATGTAGCATTGATATCGTCCTTTGATTGCCTTCCTTGTTTCAGGAGCTGATCCAATTTGTTTCTCCCTAGCGAATGACCAGTGAGTACCATTGGGACATTAAGAGCACCAGAGAGAAGTGCGGCACTATCGCCAGCATCGGCATAGTGACCATGGATCACATAAGGCCACACGGGCTGCCCACCACCAACCTGCTCGCCTAATACCCTCGACATGTTGATGATGTGAGCGAGTGCTCCATCCACAAATTCCTGAATATAAGGCCAGAGAACCTCCTTCCTGAGATACTTGTCCCTGGGACCGAATGGGATGCGGATAATATATGCTCCAGCACTCTCGCCAAGCTCATTGCCCTCTTCATCACTGGAACCAGTGGTTAGCATCTCTGTAGGTTCCCCATAGCTCCAATCGACATCAGGTGCGGCTATCTGGCGGGTGAAGAGATCCACTCGGTACACTCCGGGAATCATCGATAGTGCTTTGGCAAGCTCTACAACATACTTCACCTGGACGTTATAAGAAGAATTAATCAACCAAGAAATTTTATAGGATGCATCAAAGTAATTTGGAAAAAAATTACATATACTTTTGGAAGATAAAAAGGTTATATCACCTGACCACCGGTGTCAGAATCACGTCCGAGCTCCATGTTCTCTCCACGGACGAGCCCATGCAAGCTATTTGAAAAGGACATAAGAAGTTGGTTAATAAAGCTCAATTTTAACTGAAAGGAGAAAGCAAAGCATGGTACCTGATGAGAACTAGATAAAGCTTCTTCTCCTTGTTTTCTTCAGACCAAATGTGGATATCAGAGACGTTACTCTGGAACTTCTTCTTTGGCGTCTCATAGTGGATGCTCTCCCCCATAGCGTCCCCTTTCTCTCCTTCTGATAATTCCTCTGACATTTCCTCAGTGGCTTCCCTTCGTCCTTGTTCTCTCTCCCACCTTCGTTTTGTTAACCTTTGGAAATCTTCCCATTCTATCTGTTAATGCGGTCAACTTAGATTCTCATGGATATTACAAAAAATATGAATAAAAAGGTTCAGATTACTTTTGAAACCGCAGGAAATAAAAAAAAAAAAAACTTCCTTTTATGTTCTTAATTCCTCCACATGCTGCAGGAACATCACCCGTTTAAAAGATAAATATCTGTTTGGCATATAACCAAAATATCCATACTGGTTGTAATAAAAAAAATGGAACAAATCCAACTTGGAAGAGAAGTATCATATCTAGACTTCTGGATGATAATGTGCAAAATAGAATAGAACAAATCCTAGGAATAGAATTAGAAATTATAGGTTCCCACAACAAACCCAACCAAATTAGAATAGGTTAAAAGCATGCAGATGTCTAAAGGCAGCATGGATTTCAGGTACCTAAGAAGGCCTAAATATGCATAGCTTCAGGTTCTGAAAGGATTTCCATCCAGTGAAATTTCAGCATCACATTTAATCTCAAGTGATTTACTGTCATTGCTCTCATTAGTCTGTTTCCACTGGGTTCGCTACCTTCACAAAAACCAAATCATGAATTATTTTCTCAGTGTTCAGCGAATAAATTTATTGAGAGGGGCAAAATTACCTTTACATCATTGAATCTCACAATAATGAGGTAAAATAATATTTTTTTCCTTATCATATTAAAAAATTTCTAATTTTAGGGGGGGCAATTGCCAATCCTAAACTAAAGCTATTTCCACTTCTGGCAGAGAAGCAACATCCCATATTATCATGATGATTAGGCTGGTTACCAAAAAATAAAACGTAAGAGAATTTTCTTGGACTATATAGGCTTAGACATATATTGCCTTATTCAACATAGAATAGTCACTCACGATCAGGCTTGAGTTAACTAATATCATTAAGTTCACAGATTTAAGATTTGTTTCGATAAACAGGTTAGAGTTGAATGAATTCTGAAGTTATGATTGTGTATCCATACTTCATTCAAAAGTGTGAAGCATATTGGTTGTTGATGATTCCTAAATCCTCCTTTAGGCCAATACGACACTTTCTAAAAATATCAGATTTAAAAGGATTCAATGCTAATATCAACATTCTTGAGGCTAAAATAGACAAATTTACTTTAGCACAACCATCAAACTTGATGTAGCATAATCTGTTGTGAACGGATCAGAATCTCCACAATAGCCACTCCAAATGTCCAAAGCACCTTCCATTCGCACTATAAATAGGATGTGAAGGCAAGCAACTCATTTATTAATATTTCTTACGAAGAATATTTGTGTTTTTTTAATGTTCTAAGCTAAGAATTAGGATGCAAGTAGATCCAAAGGGAAATTCCACTCCTTTTTAGTCACTAGACAACTCTATCTATCATAATTGAACTGAGTAAAGGAGGCTTTTGATGGAGGTGAATGCCCACAAGGGAGGCTCTATCTTTTTTTTTCACTGATAATATACAATAAATGAATTCCAAGTAAAAAGCCTTTCTTTCTTACGAAGAATATTTGTGTTTTTTTAATGTTCTAAGCTAAGAACTAGTATGCAAGTAGATCCAAAGGGAAATTCCATTCCTTGTTTAGTCATTAGACCACTCTACCAATCATAATTGAACTAACTAAAAGAGGCTTTTGATGCAGGTGAATGCCCACAAGGGAGGCTCTATCTTTTTTTTCATTGATTTATACAATAAATGACTTCCAAGTTAAAAGCCTTTCTTCCCAAATCATTTGTCATAAAAAGGTATATTTGACATCCCATAATTTGACATGTTTTTTGTGAGAAAATCTTTTACTTAAATGAAAATGCTAGCTTTCAGTATGCCACAAGATTATGAGGTCTCCATTTGATCTAGTGTCTATAGGATCTTGATGGTGAAAATGGCTCAATTAGATTAGTATCCCATTGGTGGTAGAAGGCTTATTTGAGCAGTGAAAAAGAATAAAAAGAATATTCAGGTGTTAGGCGGATTTAAAATTATTTTTTTAGATTTGAGAAGGATAAGCTTCTTTTTTTTTTTTTTTTTTTGGTGACAATGGGTGATAAGTCGTTAAAAGGAGTGGACATTTTATATATCTGGAGTCTATTGTTCCAAGTGACGGTGATATATATGAGATGTCATTAGTAGAATTCATGTTAGATGGTTAAAGTGGACAAATGCATCGAGTCTATTATGTGATAGAAAAATACTGCTCAGACATCAAAAACAACAATAAGAAGAAGCTTTTATCCCACTAAGTGGATTCGGCTACAAGAATCCTTTTTTTCCACTACGTCCTATTTGCATTTTTTCATTTAATTCTAATAAATTAAGATCATTTTTTTATACAATATGCCCAAGTCTTTCTAGGTCTACCTTCGTCTTTTTTAACATAAGTCGAATATAAATCATCTACTCTCCTAATCGAATCATCAGATGGTTGACGTTTAATATGACCAAACCATCTAGGACGAGTCTCGCTAATTTTGTCTACCACTGGAGCAACATCAACCCTATCAGAGATATAATCATTTTGCGCTTTGTCTCTAAGTGTAAGGCCACTCATCCACCTAAGCATTCTCATCTCGGCAACATATAACTTAATTTTATGCTTCTCTTTTAAAGACCAACATTCTACGCCATAGAACATTGTAGGTCTCATCACGATCTTATAAAATTTTCCTTTCATTCTAAGCGGTATTTTTTTAGCACACAATAGGCCCGAAGCATTCCACTTCCACCAACCAACTCGAATTCTACTAATAACATCTCCATCTATATCACCATCACTATGAACAATAGACTCGAGATATCTAAAACGTTCCCACTTTTTAATAATTTGATCACCCATAGTTACAACTCTATCACTAGAGCTACTACTACTAAAATTACATTCCATGTATTCACTTTTAGTTCTACTCAAACAAAAGCCTTTAGGCTCCAAAGTAGACCTCCATAATTCAAATTTTATCCGAGCTCTTTCTCTAGTCTTACCCACAAGAAGGATATCATCGGCGAAAAGCACACACCAAGGTACATCCTCCTGTGATTGTCCAATAAGAGCATCCACAACTAAAGCAAAAAAGATATGGGCTTAAAGCTGATCCTTGATGTAATCCAACTGACGTAGGAAAATACTTGGTCAATCCTCCTGCTCGAACACAAGTAATAGCTCTAGTATACATATCCTAAATGACTTGAATATAAGCCATATCAACACTTTTCTATCTCTCCAAAGGATATCTCTTGGAACTCTCCAAAAGTACTACTTATACTTAAAGAAATCTTATAAGTTGGTGGTGAGACCTACAATGCTTTATGACACAAAATGATAGCCTGTAAATGAAAAGCATGAAATTAATTAGTGCTGCTGAGATGAGAATGCTCAGGTGGATGAGTGACTTTACACTTAGACACAAAATGTTAAACAAATATATCCATTAATGAGTGGGAGTAGCTCAAATATAACAAACAAGAATAGAGAGTCGCCTTAGATGGTCTGCTCACATTAAATGCCGACCATCTGATGACCTAGTTAGTAGAGTAGAGGTTTTGGATTTAACTTATGTTAAGCAAGGTAAAGGTACACCTAAAAAGACTTGACATGTTGTATAAAAAATGATCTTAATTTATTAGGATTAAATGAAATATTACACTCAATATGAACCAATAGAGAAAAAGGATTCATTTAGCCGTCCCACTTAGTAGGATAAAAGCTTATTATTGTTTTTATAAGCTTTTTTTAAAGGAACTCTTGCTCAAAGATTTTGACATGTTAGGAAACTTTTAGGTTTTGGCTCGTCACATTGGCTCAAATCTTAGTTGTGATCTATTTATATTGAATACTAGAGCACAAATAATATTCATAGTTGAGAATATTTTTAGATATTAGGCATAAGATATAATTAATCATGGAGACTTGTACCCATGAGATATTACTACCCATTTAGCTTTAATGACATCATATTTCACTATAGGGAAATCTCTAGGACATTCCTCTTATTTTGACTTCAATTCATCATGACAGATGAATGATGCTATCGATGATAATATAAAGTGACAAAAAAAGAGATATTATCATTCAAATAAGAACATTAACATACAAGAGATAAGAATAATATTTTTTAAGAACTAAACAAAAACTTCAATAAGAAAATACCATTAAACTTTACTTTTCATTACATACGAAAAATATCTTACATTATTTCAATCCAACATGATATTTAATGCATTTGACTCTATGTTTATAAAAATTAAAATACAAATAATTAGACAATTTGATGGAGGAGAAAGTCCAAAATCTTCGTGATATGATTGCATAATTAATAACCAACTTACTAGTAAAGCATCTCGAACTTCCTTTCAAGTACCACAATCATCTCAACACAAGGTGTATTGAGAGAGAAAACGGGAGGGGCCAAAGAGTCGGGGGAGGGATATCACATGTTAGTTTCTAGCTTAAAAATTTTTATTACTTATTAAAAAAAATAGATCTCACTAATTATTTTTATGATGAGTTATCTTCCTTAATTGCTCCATCCTTAATTGAAGATACTGATGACTAATTTTGCTATAAAGTAATATTTTTCTCATATCTGCATGATGAAATTAAAGCTATTTACTAAACAAACTAAGTGATAATTACGATGGTAATTAATTTATTCATAAAAATAATAAGAACATAGAATTTTAAAAACGAAAATCTTTCTATAAATTGATGATGATTGCGTATTTTGATAAGAAAATGAGAGTGAGATATAAATCATTTTTTCATATTTTAATCTTAATAACGAACCTTCGTACATTATAATGACTCAACTTGCAAGATACTTAAAAAAATTGCTATAAAGATAAATCAGATTTCTACCTCGACCTTAACATGCATCATATTCCAGCACTCTTCAAAAAATTGTTACCCCTAAAAGTTTAAATACATATGGTAGATTGACATAACATTACTAGTATAAGAAAAAAAAATAAAAATAAAATAGAAGTAGAAGAAAGAAAAGGCACAGCAACTGCACTAAAAAAAAAGAAAAGAAAAAAAAATCTAAAACAACTACAATAACTACCTTTAATGCAAATAATTAAGTTATTCAGCCCAAATAACATTCTATGAAAGGTTGCACTTATGAAAGAATCATCACTAATTAGTTATCAAACCCTAAACTTCCCATAGGATTAAGGAAAAAGAAAAACAAAAAAATATGTAAAAAACTAATAACAACTCGAAACGTAACATAAGAGAGAGAAATTCACTCTCTAAGTAATTATATAGGGATGACAGTCACCAAATAATCACATAAGATAGTCACCAAACTATAAGCTCCTTATGAGAATAATAGAAAAGAATGTAATAGGCTGTGAAGAGAAAAATGCCATATGGGAGAAATCAGAAGCACAAATAAAAACATAAGAAATTATAATGAGAGAAAAATGCTACTAAACTTTAATGGATAGAATGTAAGTTATACATAACAACATATATATATATATATATATATATATATATATATATATATATATATATATATATATATATATATGTATGTATATATATATATATATAGAATATAGATGTATATACCCGAGTTAACTCGAACCACGGCGCAAGACACTATCTTACTACTGACTTAAAATAAGGTTACAATGAAGATCGAAATAACGAAAAATAACACACAAAACAAATGATTACAACTAATGACTCAATAAAGTAGACAATACGTTTGATGAGGAGGGAGTCGGCGAGGGGAGGTTGGATGGGCGGCTGCAGTGAAGGCTAGAGAGGTGGAGGCTGCAGTGGAAGAAGTAGGACGGCAGGTTGGCGATAATAATAACGTCGAACCACAACTAGAGAGAAGCAGAAACGTAGTTAGAGGCTGGATCGACAGCTGCGATGAAGGCCGAAGAGGAGGGGCTGTTGTGGAAGAGGTAGGTCAGCAACTCGGAAGGTTCACTAGCATTTTCGAAGGGTGGACAACGAGCGAGAAAGTACTGGCAGCGATTTGAAAGGCTGGGACAGCAATGTAGCTGATGAAGGGGTGCGGCGAGTTGCCAGGAAGGGCCTGAAAGGGCTGGACAGCAAGTTGAAGGGGTTGTGGTGGCTGGATGGAAAAAATATTACATCAGTACTACGCACGTAGAGGAAGGTGCGCACCCAATAAAATCATGCCACGTAGCCCGCGCGACGTAGAAAAAAAAATGGCGCAGTAACACGGGGAATATTCCCCCCCCGTGTTATTCATGTGTTATTGTGTGTTATTCATGTGTTATTGCGTGTTATTCATGTGTTATTGATGTGTTATTGTGTTATTATAACACAAAGAATATTCTCAAGATACAATAACACATGAATAACACACAATAACACTTGAATAACACGGGAAATATTCTCGACAGAGAAAAAAACGGCGCAGTAACACGGTGGAATATTCTCCCCCGTGTTATTCTTGTGTTATTGTGTGTTATTCATGTGTTATTCATGTGTTATTGTGTTATTATAACACCAGGAATATTCTCAGAATACAATAACACATGAATAACACACAATAACACATGAATAACACGGGGGGGAATATTCCCCGTGTTACTGCGCCGTTTTTTTTTTCTGCGTCGCGCGGGATATGTGGCGTGATTTTATTGGTTACGCACGTTCCTCCACGTGTGTAGTACTGATGTAATATTTTTTCGGCTGGATGGGAGCAAGAAGGTGGTTGACAAGTGGAAAAGGGGGCTGCGGCAGCGAGACTCTGAAATGACTGTAGGGAAATGAAAGTATGGAAAGATAAATGTCTCATAGAGGTCGAGCTACAGCTAGAGCACTGCTCGGACCCTTGAAGACGATCACCACCTCGGACAAGGGACAGCCGGAGCACTACCTCGATGTTCGATACAACCCTCAAAAGGAAAATACCAAGGTTAAAACCTGAATTTAGATATAAAAACGAGACCCCTAACTCTAACCATATCATCCTCTATTTATAATGAGCTAAGGCTTTATTTTAGGCAATATTTAAAATAAGAATGAAATAAAATTAGATTTTAGGAAAGACATTTTAAAATAAGAAAAAAAAATAAGATTTTAGATTTTAGGAAATGTTTTTAAAATAAGAAAAAAATAAAATCAGATTTTAGATTTTAAGAAAGATTTTTAAAATAAGGAAGAATAAAATAAGATCTTAGAATTTAGAAAAGAGGAATAAAAATATTCAAAAATTATGATTTGGAAAGACTTATATTAGGAAGGTGCTAAGAACAAAGAAAAGAAAGGGAAGAGCGTCAGACCCCCAGGGTTGGGGCAGCTTCGACGTTATAGGTCGAAGCTTCCGTGTCGTTGTCAGCCACTCCTGGATCCCACTGGCGACCATAAGTAGCAAAGTGTTGACGAACTATGTCTTCTACTATCACTAACTTTCCCCCATTGAGGTTGTCCTTGTTCTTGTAGGCAAGAATAGAAAGCCATTCTAAGGCTGCCTAGATCCCATCCTTCTCAAGAGTATGATCTGAACTTGTCCCAATATTTTCTTCACCACAAACCGAACAAAGTCTAACATTTATAAAGTTGCCAAAGAATTTCCATCCAGATAGCGCCTAAAAAAAGCTCATATTTAGATTATTTACGACAATATCAAGCACTGCAGAGGTTGGCATGCTCCTGGCAATACCCTTCAGCCCAAAAGAAAAGCAATGGACGGAACAACCTTAGCAAAAATGATGAAAACAAAATCAGACGAAGTCACAAACAATCTTTTACCAAGTATCATGTTACAATCAGCATCACCATCAACAGCCGCACCAAACTCGGGGGTTCATCTTGTAGTTCTGATTTGCTCAATCCCATCCGTACAACTAATTCCTTGGCATAAGTCAGGTTAGGGTTTGGATGGCCCCCACCAAAGTCTTCCTTAGGAGTGCAATTTAGCAGGGAGCTTTCTTTTGCAGCAAGTTCTTTAACAAAAATGCGTTTGGCATAATCTCCAACAACACCATGAAGTGCATCATAGCAGGAACTGAAATTTAGAGAAGCGAGAAGCTTTTGGATTGATGAAAAATAAAAAATCAATCTCCTTATCAATGCCTTTTGATTAGGTTCTCCCGAGCTAAATTCTGAGCAAGTAAATATCTCATATGCTTATCATCTATGACAAGTTGGGCCTCAGTGAGGTTGAGGATTTGCAAGTTTGGTTGACGTGTGATTCTTATAATCTTTCGGGCCTTCCCTCCGACTGTTGAAGTTTTGGAGAACCGATATCTTCTACTGTGTTCTAATAACAATAACTTCACATTGACATTTCGTCTTTTTATATGGAACACTGAGGGTGAGTGTTGGAAGTGTAGCCACATGTAATGTCATCAGTTGGTCGTTACTAAGACCATCCACTGGAATTTTAAATTCTAACATCTTCTGGTTAGCGTGACTTTTATGTCTCAACAAAAAGTTCTCTATCTTCTAGGAGAGCAAGAATCACAATTTCACCAAAAGTCGCATGTTCCTTTTGATCATACGAACGAAAGACATTGGATGTATCCACGAATAAGGGGGTTCCACGAAGGAAGACGTCATCAGATGAAAATTCTCGTTCGAACTGCTCTTCAATGTCTATGGTGTCTTTACCCAACTTTTCGATGAAGCCCTGCTTGGTGAAGTGGATCACTCCCCTGATTATGCATTCTGCTTCAACATGCCTAAATCCGTGGCTCTTGCAACATCTTATGGTTGTGATAAACTTGCAGATTGATTTTGCTAAATAGTAGCAAGGGTTGCTTGGTGATACAGTTCCACTTCGAAAGCTAGAGCCTGTCACTTTTGGCGGTATTAAGTTGGAAGGAACTGACACTGTATTTCTCACTTCATCTTCATATTTTCTTATTCTTCCATTCAGCCTTCCTGATTAGTCAAAGGTATCCTTCCACTGGATTTTTTTTTCAATATCCATAAACCTCCGCTAAAGAAGGCGGAGCTCTCGCCATATCTCGTCCCGAGTAGGGTTGGGCATAGATCTCATTGGAGGCATGGTTAGAGTTTGGGATCAAAGGAGAGAAAGTAAGAACAAAAAAAGAAAGTCATATGAAAAAAAGAAAAAAAATTGTTGAGGTGGATTGGGTAGGGGCGGAGCTAGAAACCCTAGGATGAGACTAGGGTTGGACTAGCTTTGATACTAAATAATACCGATGATAACCCAAATCATGATGCAAGACACGATTTTACTGCTGAATTAAAACAAGGTTAGGATGAAGACTCGAAATAAAGAAAGACAACACACAAAACAAAAGCACAAAAAGAAGAATTACAACTAATGACTCCACAAAGAAGACACAACATGCTTAATGAGGAGGGAGTCCGGAGAGGGGAGGCTGGATTGGTGGCTGCGTTAAAGATCGCAGAGATGGGGGCTGCAATGGAAGAAGTAGGACAGCAAATTAGTGATAGTAATGACATCAAACCGCAGCTGGAGAGAAGCATAAACGTCATTGAAGGCTGGATAGGCGGCTGCAGTGAAGGCCGGAGAGGTGGGGGCTTCTGTGGAAGAAGTAAGACAACAACTAAGAAGGCTGGCCAACACTTTTAGAGGAAAGACAATGAGCAGGGAAACACTGACAACGATTGAAAAGTCAGGACAACAAGGTAGTTGCTGTAGGGGTGTCAATGGGCTACCAGGAATGGCCTGAAAGGGTGGTTGGACAACAAGTTAAAAGGGGTTGCGATGACTGGACGGGAGCACAAAGGTGGCTAGAAACATTGGAAGAGGTGGTTGCGGTGATTGGATTTCGAAATAGCAATATGGAAATGAAAGTATGGTAAGGAAAATGTCTTGTCGGGGTTGAGCTACAGCTGGAGCACCACTCAGACCTTTGAAGACGATCATTACCTTGGATGAGGAACAACGGGAGCACTACCTCGACGTCAGATACAATCCTCGAAGAAAAAATACCAATGATAAAATTTGAATTCAAATGTAAAAAATGAAACCCCTAACTCTAAGCTCATCATCCTCTATTTATAATGAGACTAAAGCATTATTTTAGGCAATATTTAAAATAAGAATGAGAATAAACTCAGATTTCAAATTCTAGAAAAGACATTTTAAAATAAGAAAGAAGAATAAAATCATATTTAGATTTTAGGAAAGATTTTTAAAATAAGAAAGAAGAATAAAACCACATCACAAAATTTACGAAAGAAGGGTAAAAATATTCAAAAATTTTGATTTAGAGTGCTAAGAAGAAAAGTGGGGAAGGAGTAAAAGGGGAAGGGAGGACCGACAACCCCCCTCCCTTTGAGGACTGATTGGTCCACCATAGGCCCCGCGTCATTTATATATATAATATTGAATGAAAAGAAATAATATAAAAGAAATACAAATAATATTTATAAGAAATTTAGTAAACAATCTTAATAGAGGAAACCTATTAAGCTTTACGTTTCAGGGCATACAAGCAACACTATATATTGTTTCAACCCAACAAAATTTTTCAATATAACTCATTCTATGTTCATAAGAATTAAAATACAAAATATTACATAATTTTATGGAAGGAAAAAAGTTTAAAATCTCTTAATATGATTGCAATAATTATGCCCACTTTATTTAATTCAAGTGGTCCTTGATTTTAAATTATCCAAAACTTCATTCCTTGCATTAGAGCTTTATTAATGGCAGAGAGATTACCATACTTATTTCCTTGCTTAAAATTATGACCATTTCTTATTAAAAAATAATAGATCTCAATAATTATTTTGATGAGTAACAAGATCTTCCTTGATTCTCTTACCTTAACTAAATATGTTGATAGTACAATATTTTTATATAAAAAATAACAATTTTTCTTTGGATATTTGAATAATAAAATTGAAGCTAAACTAATTCTAAACCTGATTAATAATCATGATAATAATCAATTTCTTTTATAATGATAACAATTGTTATTAGGTGGAGCTTGATTGTGTTAATCAATTGTTGATTAAGAGCCCTCAATTTTATCGATCAAGTTAGCACCCCGGAGCCGAGCCAACATCGTCTCAGCACCGAGTCAGTTACACCCCAATGCCTGAAATACAATGTCGCTGCAGATAATTCCAAACTTCAAGTTTAGCATGCGAGAGCAAGATGTCAAAGTGTCAGGATGCTATGCCCTAGAATTTAGATTTTCTGAACGAAATGTGAAGGATTTAGATTTTCTCATGTGCAAATGAGAGGATAGGAGTGTCCTGGAGTTACAAAAGTATAGAGAGGCTTGGGTATGATATAATTTGCATGATTTTCTCCATTATATTTATAGAGGATTTCTTGTTGTGGTGTGACTCCATGATTTTAAACCATTCTAGTGTTTTTTCACATTAAATCCAGTGTTTTCGGTGTTTTTGTTTTGTTTGCTTTTATTCAAAGATTTGCTTCGGATCCCTCGAGTCATTTTCCTTGTTTTACGTCTCCGAACAACAAAAGCAAAATAAATTTTAAAATAAAAAACTTTCAAAAGTTAATGATGAATCTACTCTTTTCATAAATGAATTTGAGGATAACATATATCATTTTTCTTGTATTTGAATCGTGATAATTGACTTTATAAATGATCATGGATACACATTCAAAATATTTTATACTAACAAATCAACCATTTGTCTAAAAAAATCAAATTTTTATTGCATCCTTCTTATTTTGTACTAGATTCTCATACTGGAGAAAAAGAACAATATTTTTCATCCTCCAGAGTGGTGTAAAACAATATCTTCTCTCACCTCATATGGCACTCTTTCAAAGTCCCCATTCACCACAACTACAATGCCATGATGCCATGTTCCATGCACTAGAAACCCACTATCAATATGACACTTCAACACAAGAATCATGGTGTTCCCCCTCCATAGAAAAATATGGCTCTCAATTTTTTTGTAGAAAATATTTTTAGCTAGTACATTTTCTAGAGTTCTACAACAAACAGGAAAAGGATGACTGTAGTCAAATTGCCTTGAGCTTAGTAGAATTATCCCTTTGCCATGATCATGTACATAAGCACATAAAATCAAAATACAGATATTTTTGTGTCCATTTAATTTATTTTCTATTCTTCTTTATACCTACTACCAAAAAACTTCTAAATAGAAACAGGCCTTCATAAAAGCTCTCCTTACCTATCTTATTACTTTCATACCTAAATCCCGGAGAGAATTGTGTGGCCATCTCTGTCATTCTTATTCTTAGTCACAAGATTTTTTTTGTTAACATCTTCAGCAATTTCAATACTTGCCAATAATTGGATTTCATGTAGTTAGTTCAATCGTTGTTTGGAGCCAAAAATGAAGATTGAACAGGCAAATTGGTTCCATAATTTAAAAGAAATTAAATTGCTACCTTTTAAAAATTAGGTGATTTGCTCCTAAAAACTTAGCCACCAGAGACAGGAAATGGATGCATTTTTTCACCATCTTTCCCTGGAAAAGAAAAAACAGCACAGGACAAGCAAGGTAAAGGAAAACAAAAACATTGCATACTTATAAATGAATAGAAAAAGAAGAGATAAAAAATATACAGAAATAAACAATAGCTAAAGAGAACAAAGAAAAGAAAAATTAAAATATACAATCACTAAAATTCAGTCTAATCAAGAAACAAATTAGTTCATTGAAAAAAAGCCAGGTTAGAAGAGCACTCTAGCAGAGTGAACCAGCTCAAAATCCTAAACTTCAGAACACAAACAATTCCAACAAACTTACTAGGTCTAATTGTCTAACAAAACAATCTATCCAAAATCCTTCCCTTCAAAACCCAAATAGAACAAAAAAACAAACTATAATCCGAAAAACCCTGATTAATCCATTCAAAATCATTATTAATAGTTTCATCAGAAAGAGAGGGAGAGGCGACCTGTTTCTTCTTGCGGGCAAGATGCCAGATTCTCCAGCACATATTTTCGAGCCGGGAGCTCCTCTCCTTGACATTCCTCGTGGCGACCACCTTGATCCAGGTCCGATAGAGGTCCGTCTCGTCCACTCCAGTCACCACCTCCTCCACGAAGTACCTCGTCGGGTTGAAATGGGCTCCCCCCACCCCCACCTCCGCCTCCGCCGCTACCGCCGCCGGACGTTGCTCCTCCGCCACCGCCGCACCGCCGCTGTTCAGTATCGCCTCCAAGTACCCGTTAATCCACTCATTCCCCGCCATGTCGGGCCAACTAGCTGAGCTACCTCTCCCTCTCTCCTCTCGCCTCACAGCTCTTTTATGGATCGAACTCGCACGAGTGGAAAATCCGTTTCACACGCGAGTCCGCATACTGCTGTGTGGTTAAGATACGCCAAATTTCGCGTGCCATTCAAAACGACAGAGGTATCTGTCTGTCGGGAAGGAAGAAGGATGGGATAGTGGGAATATAAATATGAGCATGGCCACTCCATGAATAGCCCGTTGGTTGAGGCATTTTGGTTTTCCATTAGCCTTTAAATTTGATTTTAATTTTGGAATATTCACATACAATCCACTCAATTCTTATGTATCATACCACTAGTTTATCTTATGTGCATTATATTTTGATATTTATTATGTTATAATAAAATAATTTGAGAAATGGTCCAGCAAATCAGAACTTAATCACTTCACCTATCGGGAAGGAAAATAATTAAATCAGTATATAAAGAACGACTTGCAAGCATGAATCTCAAGGAAATGTAATGGTCCACGGGGAAAAAGACCATAAACTAAAGAGGGTCCATCAAAAGACGGATCGACAAACCGAAAATTCGATCGAACACATCGAACCATAGACTACATAAAACCATAAGAGTGATTGAAGTAATATCAGCTTGAGCGACTCATTCAAGTGACTAGTGAGGAGGGGCCCAAATCATTCATCATGACAAAGTCATACTCAGGGAGAATATGATCCTACAAGGTTGTTAAAACGGGATCATTCCACCATCTCCCTCAATGATACCAAGAGCGTACATCAAATCTCAACCATCTCAACCTAGAAGCCCAAATCAAAAAGATTGGCCTCCCTTGCCATGTCATTGAATTTGGACATTAGACAAGAGTCATACCTCTTCCTTCCTCTTTTTTCAAAACAATCCAGTATCATGTTAAAGTCACCAGCAATAACCCATCTATCCTTTGTGAGTTCACTAATAGCCACAATATTACTCCACATGCCCAATCTTTCATGATAAATGACATGCCTTAAAATTACCTATTTTATATATACATTTCATGCTTATTTTTGATGATATTGCGCTTTAATAAAATATATTTTGTATGTTTTTTATTTCAGGTGCATGAAATGGAGTTTATAGGAAAAGAAGTGAAAATGGATGTAAAATGGAGTTACAGAGCAATGACGCTTAAGTGTCAGAAGTTCAAACGTGATTGTCGCTTAGGCACCGAGAACGGTTACCCCTTTTATTCAATGAATTTGGCCAAAATTTGAAAAGGTGTCTGAAGCAACCATGATGATTTTCAGAGCTTTACATATAGGGATGAAGACCAAACAAAAATAGAGAGTGCTGGAGTGTTAGGGGGTGCTAGGGTATGTGTGTGCGTGTAATAGTGATTAAGGTAGCCCCCCCTTAGAGTGGGTGGTTGCCATAAGAGTGTTGTGAGTCTTGTAAGAGTCTATTGGAGTCAAGAAAGTTTGTGCACTTCAAAGGATTGCTTGGGGAAGAAGTTGAGATAAGTATTTGTATTTTTGTTTAAGTTTTGTGTTGTGAACTTGAGCTTTAATATAAATCGTGTTTTTTTTTTGTTATCTCAATGAATTCTGAATAGTTTTTCTTTTCTTTCTCCTTGCAATAAGAAGGAATCATGTAGAAGATTTGATTTGTTTAGAATTTCTTTTATTCCCAAAATTGTGATAGTAATTTACTGGTACTTTGTTTATTTCGCAAACTGACTACTTATTATGCTATAATCTGATGCGAAATATAATGACCCAAGAGAGCTATGATCTCACTTAACTAGTGAGTATTACATTAAACTTGTGAGGAGGCAACCACAATCTAAGAAGAGTGCAAATAGATAGACACATAAGTTTTGATGGGAGTAGAATTGGTGTTTCTAGGGTGACAGGCTAGATCATTTACCAATTTGGTGTAAAGTTGGAACATGAAGTCCCTGGTAGGTCCTATAGAGGGGGTACATTAGGGAATCTAGAAGTGAGAGATTAGAATCTACTCAGCACTAACATATAATAGGAAACTTACTTTAGATTAGCTAATGTTTTTTATGCACTCGGGAGAGCGTAATGAATATGAATGCTTCTATTTGTCACAACACATCATTTAAACTTTTAAACCTTTTGATTTTGACACAGACCATGAACTCATTGCAAGGGGAAATATTCTTTTCATAACTAGATTCTTCTTTTACATTTAGCATAGTTTAGAATTTCTGCATTTACATTTAGTTTTAAACAGAACTTGTAGGAATTTAGTAGCTTTACTTTACATTTGAATTTGCTATTATACTTTCTAGATTAATTTTTGCAGTTTTAAGTAAAAATTTCACTAAAAGTCTATTTAAAGAAACCCAACCGTGATAATCCTCTCTGTGAAAATGTGCATGAATGAACAAGAGAAAAATAAATAACCTTTTTTCCAGAACACCAAAATTTTGCTTGAGGAATTTCTAAGATCATTTAAACTTTCTAAAATTTATAAAAACCTTCTCAAAATTAATATTTAATAAAGTTTCCAAATGAAAAAAATGTCAAGTTTATGGCTGCACAAAAAATTTAAGCGATTAAGGGACAGCGGGTCAGTCAATCCCCTAATATTCCAAATCAATATGTTAAACATGATTAACCAATCTCCTCTTCCTAGATCCTCTAGTAAGGATTTGTTGATGAGTCCCCTCTGAATAATAACCATCCTCATTTGATAGAATTTTCTCCTTACTAATTTGACTCAATTCATTTGCTCTTTTTTTCCTTTTGGATTTTAGAATAATCCATTCCTCCTCCAAATTTTGCAATGCTTATTCCAAAATAGGAATATGATGAATTTCATAACCTCCTGAATCCTCCCTCTCATTAGCACCCTCTTTGCAATTTTCAACCTCCTTATCAAAGGAGACATCACTAACTACTGTTTCACCAATATCTCTCCCTACATTGTCATTATGATTAGTGAAAGTAACCTTTTCCTTTCCATTGTCTTGTAAACCCACCCTTGTCTCTTCTGATTTTCTTAGTTCAGGATGTAGTTGGAAGCATTGAGCTTCCGAAAGCCCAAACATTTTACAATTATTTCAATAGAAAGGATGTTGTTCCAAAATAACCTTCAGCCAATAACCATTATGAGACGAACCGATCTAGATCTCTTCCACTGAAGTTTGCATTATGTATCTTCTGTCCATCGCTAGTCGTGTACTTGAAAAAGTGGGAGAATCCATTTTAAGGGGCTTACCAAAGATAGCCGCCAGAGAGAAAAAGATATGATGATTAAAAAGATGTAATTTAAGCTCCGGAAAGCAGATCCACACATGAACTATAAAGGGTTCTGTTTGGGGATCAAAATCAAGAGACCATTTAGAGTGGTTCATAAAAAAAATATCAACTTTCATTACTTTCCTAGAAAATAACCAATCATAATCTTCCTCATTTTCCAATTGAATAAGAATATGACACCATCCAATGCTCCCAACTTCCATTTGCCCTTAAGTTTGAAATTGTCCAAATCCCTTCAAATCAAATCTAATTTGGGATGTTCGTACAAGAATTTACCTACCAGAGCTAACCAACAAGAAATCACAAGGGTAGAGCATTCATTATCAGAGATGTAAAAAACAGGTTTACCATTTTTCTTGCCAGCTTTCTTAACCATAAAGAGTTCACTCGAGCCATGATGAGAGTTGTGAAACACTTGCGGAAAAACCATGGTTTTAAGAGAGTCTTTTGTCGAGGACCCCCCACCTATAATCTCAACGAAAGAACATGATGCCATCAGAGAAAGAACAACCAAGGCCAGTGAAAAAACCATACCGCCAGAGAGAGAGATCACCGCGAAAGACCACCACTGAAAATCACCTCGAAAAACGCAAGAGCAAAACCCTAACCACACCATTCTCTTCAGTATAGACACGGTGGGGCTGTTTTGTTGAAGGGCTATGTTACTCTTTTAGGACGCTGTCTCATGTTTAAACTATCACCTGCAAGATGGAAAGGGTTTTTCTCCTATATGATCGTCAATACTTCCCCTTCATAAACTGAGCCCATAGACGCCTTGAATTTAATTCATAATTTGCACAGATTTATAAAGCTTAAGTGTTGAAAATCCTTAAAACCCAAATGTCCAACAAAAGGAGTTTTACAAAGTTTCTGCCAGGAAAGCCAACGAAATTATTTCTTCTGTCCAGCCCAAAAAACTTATTGAAAATTCTTCCCAAGAGAGTTTGAGTACCTTTCTTCATGGTGAACATTTGAAGGGCATAAGAAGGGATATCAGTCAGAATACTTTTTAAGAAGTTTGATTCTCCCCCCATTAGAAAGAAAAGAATTTGTCCAACAATGTAGTTGAGCTTTAATCTGATCAATCACATCATTAAACTGTGTTTGCTTTGTTCCGCTCTTAAGTAGCTAAACACCAAGGTACTTGATTGGCAAAGAGGCTAGGCTAAACCCAATATGCTGAGAAATTCATTTTTGATATGTGGAGTGATATTAGTGCTAATAAAAATTTGACACTTTTGTTTATGTAATTCCATATCTGAAGCATGCTGAAAGTGTTTGAGTCCCTGATATAAAGTCTTTATAGCAGTTTTAGTAGCATTGGAGGATAATAACATCATCTGCATAGGAGAGGTGACTGATACAAATATTGGATTTATGTTGATCGGTCAAATGAGGAGAGGTAACAAACATCTTATTTAAGAGTTTGGATAAGTAATCTATGACCAGTATAAAAATTGTAGGGGACAAGGGGTCCCCTTGTTTGATTCCCCTACAAGCAGAAAAGAAACCATGACATTTGCCATTAATAAATAC
>NEWO01000093.1:817728-842111 GCA_003013225.1 Phalaenopsis aphrodite
CATTTGTCAGCAACTGTTAACCACCGTTGGTTGCCCATGTTTATCACAACAAAGACCCTTGAGAAATCATAATGTGTGCTGCAAAATTCTGGCAAATGTTGTGGAGCAACGAAACACTACATAGAGTAAAAACCATCCCTGTGGAGTAACAAAGCTGCCTACGGAGCAACACACTTTAAAGATGATGTAACAATACACCCCCAAATATGATATAACAACAACCTAAAGATAATCCAACACATACATCACATACAGTATAACAACACACCAATGATAGTGTAACAACGAATCTTGAAGGCACTGTAACAACGCATCTTGTATATAATGCAGTGAAACACCCTACATACAGTGTAATGATACCTTCTAAAGATGGTGTAGCAACACACCCTAAAAACAATATAATACTGTTCAAATAGGATGCAATGCACACTAAACATAAAATATAATAATAATTTCTAAAGACAATGTTATAATGCACCCCAAAGATGGTGTAACAATGTATCCTGAATACGGTATAACGTTTTGCTCCGCATATGACAATGACAAATTTTGATGGTGGTGTACCGACCTTCAATAAATACTTTCAACCATCGTACTTATCATATGATAACTTACTTCGAACTCATGATACTCTTCTTACAACCTACTACTATGTTCTATGTGACCAACTATAACCTACATAATCCAATTCTCATGCAACTCCTAACTTTGGTCTCTGAGGCCTGCAAACATTATCACAACTCACAACTACGACATATGTGACCAACTACGACCTACACGACTCACATATCTCAACATTTGTGACAAACTAATGCTCTTGAAGCAACTATCTACGACCCATATAACCAACTACTAACACAACTTTTAACTATGACCTCTATGACAAGTTGACATTACAACTACAATCTACAACATTCATGATGGACTGCGGGCTTCATAGCAATCAATTAGGACCTTCGTGACCCATTAAGACTATTGTTACTAAAATATTGTTGTACATTAACTTCACAATTTCAACTTCCTTAAATTAGGAGAAAAGTGGGCATGCATGCACATTTTTCATTACAAAATGAATTATTTCAACAGGACCAGACCCCGTGTTTTTTCTCTTTTAGAGAATTTTCTATGTAAAAATTTATGGCGTCTCCACCTATCACTTTTAATTACCCGAGAGTGTGTTGGACCTCTGTCCAATGCTAAGACGTTAAATTATTACTCTAATGTTGCAAATCGTTCGGCACACATCAATTACTACTATAAAATAGTATTGTATGAATACAATTTTGGAATTCAAACATAATGACATCCCATGCAACAAAAAAATTATAAACATGTCATAATAATAATGTTGCCAAACAATACAATGTTTTGCAATATTTGTGCCAAGTTTCATTTGATTATTGAAGCATAAGGATATTCTTTATTAGCGATTGAAAAATAAATAAATAAATGCTATTTATAAAATATATTGCTCGATGTGGTAAAATTTTACATTGGACAAACATTATTATTATTATTATTATTATTATTATTATTATTATTATTATGATATGAATGTCGCATGCAAAAACCAAACTACTCTAAAACCCCACGAGTTGAAGTTGAAGGGAGAAAACCACCTGAGGAATTATTGCGTACGGACACCGCATGCATCTCTGTATGCGGTGTTCGATCTTGGCCGTAGATCATGGTGATCTACAGTCAGGATTATTTCCGTTTATTTAAAAAAAAATAAAAAAATTTAGGTGAGACCCACCGAAATACATCAAGACCGTAAATCAGGTGATTTACGGTCCGGATCGGACACCGCACGCAAGCTGCTTGCGGTGTCCGATCCGTATGGAATAATTCTTCAAACCACCTAAGCCAGCTATGACCTTTGGCTTTAGCGCTGGATATTCATGAACCTGGCAAATCAGCCTAAAAAAATTAAGATTTTTTATTTACATAAAAGACCTATATAATAACGAGCACTTGCATATATACCACCAAATTCCTAATATTTACATATCTAGCACCCAAACTTTATGACTTCTTATATTTATACCACCCAAATCTTTCATATCATAACACAAATGCCACTATTTTAACTTTTCAAAAGTGAAATCCTTTTCATGCACAAATAAAATGACATAAATGTAAAAAAAATACAAATATTTATTTGCATACGTAGCTATATTGCTCAGGATTATCAGTTTTATTACGTGAAATTTGAGATCGCTATATGGTATTTGCCAAACATGTTCGGGATAGGATGCCTTGAATTGCTGGAGAAATATTTGTCTACGTAAGATGTACGTATACGTCATGTAGGTTATAGGTAGGGTATTGAGGGTTATATACGCGTTATATCCCCTGTAACCTCTCTATAATCTACCGGTAACATACATGTAACATGTATATTACAAGTAGGTTACAGTGATGTTACAGTGGGTATAACGCGAATAAAACTCTCAATACCCTCCCTGCAACCTACCAGACGTACACAGTTCTGCGCCCGTCTTACGCAAATATTTCTCGAATTTCTGGGCCCACATGATTAGAAAAGGGAATACTAGAGTTTCGATGAAAGCGAGGTGAGGAGGAGGGAAGCAATTTATTTATTTATATATTTTTAAATTTCCAAAGTTACAAATCCTTTTTGTTTCGACTTTTAGAGATAGATTATTATTTTTCCACCTTTGGAATTGGACATCATGACTTACAGAGTTTTACACCGTAATTTATATGAAGCTTTTAGGGTATAAATATACTAAATTTGTACTTCAGATTTTTTCCAATTTACATTAGAGAACATGCACTTGCAATTTTCTCTAATTATTATTTTACATTGAAGGTAGATTTGTACATTTATTATTTCTCATTGAATATAGCAATTATAGATGTTAAATTTTTATGTTGCGGATTAGAAGATTTGCGACTTTGGAGCGATAAATTTAGCGTCTAGTGTTGGGCAAGGATCTAACACACACAAATAAGAAGAGGAGGAGGAGACGCCTTCATATTTATATGGAAACCTTAAAAAGGAGAAAAATATCACATGACTTGACATAGTTGAAATAATGCACAATGTAATTTAAGTATATCGACTAACACTTCTCTTGAATTAGAGAAGATGTAATGTTAATGGATAGTGATAGTTCAATAATAATAGTTTTAGTATGGTTGTGATAAATATAGTTTTTGGCCATAACAACGATAACAAGCCTCAATTGTCGTAGTCGGTTGCTATGAAGACAGTAGTCTGTCATGCATGTTGTAGACGATGGTTGTAGCACCAACTTGTTGAAGAGGTCATAAATGAAAGCTGTGGTAGTAATTGATCGCATAGGTCGTAGTTGGTAGCTTCATGAGTGTTTATTGGTCACCAAGACTGCAACAAAAAGATTCTAATGATAACAATTGGGCATGCAAGGCATAGTAGGGAGCTGCAATGATATCTATAGACCACAAAGATTAGATTAGTGAGCTGCATGAGCTATGAGCCACGTTAGTCATAGTTTGCCATGTAGGCTGTAGTGGTGAACTGCGATAATGTTCGTAAGCCAATAAAGGTTGGAGTTTGAAGCTACATGAGTTGTGGACCACATAGTTTGTAGTTAGTCACATAGCCCCTAGTGGTGAGCTGCAATAATGTCCGTAGGCCATAAAGGCTGAGATTAAGAGAGTTGTATGAGCTGTGAGCTAGATTGTTCGTAGTTGTCACTTAGGCCATAGTGGTAAGCCGTAATAACGTTTGTAAGTCATAGAGGCTAGAGTTGGAGGCTACATGAGATGTAAATCATGTCATAGTTGGTCACATATGTTGTAGTGGAAGGACGTAGTAGTGACTGTTGACCATAAAAGCCGGAGTTGGTAGTTACATGAGCTGTGAATCACGTAGGTTGTAGTTAGTCACATAGGTTGTAGTGATGTGCCACAAAAACTCATGTAGGCTATAGAGGCCAGAGTTGGAATTCACGTGAGCTATGCGCCACGTAAGTTGTAGTTGATCACATATGTCATATTAGTAGCTTCAGTGATCTAGAGGAAGTTGTCGTATCATGGGTATGTCGGTCATAAGCTACTGCGATAAGAAGTTATTATTAGATCTTCAATTCAACACTATTTATTACCCCACATTGAGAGTAAATTGCTACATTGAATTCATGGTGCTTCATTATACCATATTTGTTATGTGTCCTTACACGTACTTTGGGGCGTGTCATTGCACCACAACATATGCCGCTGCTCCAAAAGATCCACCGATGATAATGGGCAAGTCGTGAGTGATCGACAATAATATATAATGATCAGTGGCTACGGGAAAAGAAATTGTTCGTCAGGTATTCGTTCTAGCATAGCTCTAGAAATTGGCTCCTCTTATTTTTAAAATCCAGATCCTTAGTTCTTGAGGAAAGTATGACTTCCTCTATAAATGAGATAACAATCTGAACCACTTCATCACACGACCCAAAGAAATTACCATGATTGAACGACATATTGTGGACATTTAAGTGTCTTAATATTATCAGAATTAAGTAATCTTAGGCTCACTGTATTATTCTTATCGAAATACTTGATTTGACTATAAGTTTGTCAGATTTGGATTCTATTTGATCTTCTAATTAGCCACCTAAAACTTTTTAATGCGGTGTAATGGCTTGATCCGTCCTTAATTTGATTGAGATTGGACCAATTTTGGTATCATTATGTTCATTTTGTCGAGCCACTCAGTTTAATTCTAATTTTGCTAAAATCACACTTCTTGATGGTTTTTAGTGTGAAAATGAATGTCTGTTACTAAAAAATTTCTCTTAGGTTGATGCTAATCGCCTCAAAACTCATTTCTAGTGACAAAAGTTGTTGACGAAGTATCACTGGACTTGCTGTCATTGCTCACTTGACTTGCTATCATTCTAATTTTGCTAAAACGATGTTCCGCGAGTTAGCTTATGCCCCTCTTTATAAATTTAGAACTCAGCTACCGATTATATTTATATATGTATGTATATATAATAATTATATAATTAATTTGGAAATTTAATTTTATGTAAATTAAAATATATAAAATTAATATATAATATTTATTAAATTAATATATAATAAATTTAAAAATTAAAGATATAAAATTATTAAAAATATATATATATAAGATTAAACCATGCGCTGCCATATAATTTAGTGTTGGGTAGAATGCACCGAATCCAATGCATTTGATTTGCTATATGGATAGAATGAGCACCGAATCCAAAGCATTTGATTTTTATTTTTAATTTAATTTTTTTTTTCAAGAAATATTTGAAAATTATAAAATTTGGTCAAACAAAGCCATACTCGTTCATATAAAAATAAATAAAAGATTTACATGCATCTCTCAATTCCAATGTAAACGAGCCGAGCTTGAGCGAGCTGAAGCTTGACTCATGTTCGGCTCGTTCAAAATTGTTCGTGTTCGAAATCGACTTCTGAACAATGTGTTCGTGTTCGGGTCGAAATTGAATCGTTAAAATTAAATTGAAAAAATAAATGTAAAGTGTTGGATTCGAACCTGAATCAAATGAATATAAAAGAAGACGTATAACCACATTACCAAACAAACAATTACATTTTAAGGTTAGTTATAAATATATATAATATATTATTATATAAATAATATATGTAATATATTATCATATAAATAATTATATATATTTTTAATTTCGAGCTAAAACGAACCTAACACGTTCCTGTTCGGCTCGTTTATAATTCGAGCTTTAAAAATTTGTTCGTGTTCGACTCGTTTACTTAACGAACAAACCAAACATGAGCTACTTAACGAGATGAACACGAGCTGTTCGCGAACAACGAACTTTTCTGACATCCACATCTAGCATCAAAATCTATATATTTTATATAAACATAATAATATTTTTGAGCGTGATATAAAAGATTTAAATGATAAAAATATATAAAAAAAATGAAATTTAGAAGTTTGACATATAAATACAAAAGAATCGTTAGAGACAAGTGACGTCGGTCTGAGATGGAGTGAATTGAGTTATTTATTGCTTACGCTGATGATAAATGGCTTTATATGTAATGTCTTGGCTGCAAATGGGGAAATGGAGTGGCGTAATAAAATTAAGTTGTACGACGAGGACAAAATCATAATAAAAAAGTTTATCATGATTGGAATAAAGATAAGCAAAACAATGTAGAAATTTTATTTTATTTTTTCGAGTAATTTCCGGCCATGCCTAAATTTTCGTATGGAGCGATTTTTGTGTACGTTGTTCGAGAGTGCTGCGTTCGGATAACGACCATGATACACTCGATCAAGACATTTTTTTTAGGTTTTTCTCTTTGTCACGATCGGGGAATCGTCTTCGTTGTCTGGATGCAGCTCTGCGTCTGGACAACACACGCAAAAAGTTTTGGTAGAAAAGATGGCTAAAAGGTAGTAAAAAGAATAGTTTTATTTTAGGGGAGGCTCCCTCAGGAAGACAAAAGCCATTATAATGGCTCAAGAGTTAGTCTATAGCTCGCTCCCAATCTATCCAACCAACTCATCAACAAAACTACGAAGAGACATTTTCATCACTAAGGGGATAACAAGACAATAATTTTAGCAAGAATAACCAAATCCATAATAGGAGCTATCGCACGAAGCGGAGTGATGCATAAAGACGGCTAGATCAAAAACATAAAAGACAACAAAAAACGATAGCCCAAAAATAAAGCAGTTTAGCCATGGGCCTGCAACATATTTTAGTAGAAATTTGCATGCCTAACACAATTCTTACATGTTTATGTATCTCACACATAAAGTTTAATATTTATATGCATGAAGCTTTGGTGCTTTAAATTAATGAATGAAAATGTGTATTCACTTGTTGCTAAAAGTGCTATTTCAGATATGATATTAAAGTTTTGAGCGCTATATATATATATATATATATGTAGATATGAAAGTTTATGTTTGAGATATGAAAATTCATAAAAAAATGTGCGCAAGCAAGTAAATGACCTAATTTTAAATTATTTTTTACATTTATACTACCCAAAATTCTCTTATCATATTTGCATGGAATATATGTAAAAAAATGAAGATTTGATGTTAGATTTACAAACAGATAAACATTGAGTGTTTCATTTTCAAATGTGTCGGTGATATATATGCAAATTGTGTTGTATATTTGTAAGTCACTTATTAGCTATCAGCTATGATTTTTGAGCAGGTACATATTTAAATTGTCGTTTTTTAGACGACTCATTTCTACTGACAGTATCAACCCAGCCTAAACACAGATTGACTGCTTTTAATGAATTCTCTTATCAAATATATAAGCTACATATGAATATTCACACTATAGGGCCATAAATGTATAATGTACTTAAAGTTTGATGAAGTCGGGCATTATTTATAACGCAGGGGTGATCAGCTAGATAATGGTTTCGATCTCACATGGTGAGTTTGAACTTACCATTTACATTTATGTTTGTCATTCAATTAGTTCCGCTCCTTCAATGTTATATGATCCTTCATCTGAGTTTAACTCTAAGTAAAATTATGAAAATAATATTCAATGGAACAAAATCTTATTATTCAAATCAAGTGAAGGAAAAACCACTAAACAAATAAGCTCAAATATTTTATGAATTACTGAATACAACACAAAGACTACTGTGGGAAGGTTGCATATCTCATTCTGAGCTAACTGTGACTCTCAGAATGTAGATACTTAAAATAGAATTCAACATGCCCTGAGAACACTTTCATTTGGTTGGAGGATTACTAAAAGAGATAAATCCATAGAAAGATTTAGTGTCATAGGACTTATGCATAATGAAAAAGCTATTCTCCAAGTTAGGTTTAAACCAAATAAGATATATTGTTGTGTTAAAGGATGCATGTTATTTAATAGGATTGATGTAATGGAGACTCAATGCAAGTTTTGTGAGTCTCTTAGTTTAAGCCACAAAATAAAAAATTAAGAGGCATAAAAAAGTTTCATACTAGCACCTCTTTTATTTACCACTTATTCCGCATCATCAAACATTATGTGCAAATGAGATGACATAAAAACATATCAGGTGAATCAGTTTAATTAGTCATCCCACAGATGAAGAAGCATGAAAATATTTTAACCGTACCTACATAAATTTGCTATAATGAAATGCAATATTAAGCTTGGTTTGTGTGCTGATTGCTTCATATTGTACATTCAGACCATATAGCCGTACTCATGTTAGTCTGCGATAATTACTATGTACATATTCCACCTATATGTAAATCATCACATGCTCCCTCTTTTATTGTACCTGTGTGTGTGGATATATATTGCATGACTCCCTACAGAAGACCGACTTAATATACTATTATGCATGTAAAAAAAAATCAACGCACACAAACACACCGAAAGCACTAGTAGAAAAAAAACACATAGCTAGGACAACCAAGCCAGCATAAAAAATAGTCGGATGTCAAAAATACTACTTAAAAACATAGTCCTAACCTAGCACAAAATCTAACGTAAGTTGTTCTAACCAACATCTAAGTGCTCGGGGTAAAGTCTTCCGTCATCGTATGACTTTAATAAGGTCGCCACACCGACCCGCCCTAAAGATCTAAGAGATCTAAAACACATCATAAGAAAATCGGTGAAATTTAAAAGTGGTGGCCTCACATATGACCTAACATATATATTTTAAAAATAGGTGGATAATAATTATAATAACAAAAATACACATTTTTATAATATTTTTAAATAATAAATTGCTAATGACAAATCGAGAGCAAATCAAGTGACACGCTTTAGAGTCCATGGATCTTAGCATATTCATACTGTTTTTTGCTCGTGATACATAACTCACATTGCTCACTGAGACATCCTTGTAGGCAATGCTCGTTTGAGTATCATGACCAACAGACAGGAACTCTCCTAACGAGTAGGACAAGACATCAAGGCCAATGGGCAAGCATAGAAACATGTAAGAAGCCCACATTATGATTATTTGATCGAAGCATGAAACAATCACAACGGGCCCCAAAAGGTCAAATCACACATCATGCAAATGGATGCAAGGATGCCTACATGCAACATGACACACACAAATGGGTTGTACCGGTAAAATAAGCCACATATGAAAAGGAATTATGCATGCCCGGGGGACTCGAGGAGCCATGCGCAAACATACACGAACTACGAATGAGTTTGCATCAAGTAAAATGACACCTATGAAAAGGATTTACACTATACTCGAGAGGCACTCACCGATCACATATGCAAACAAACAAGATATGCAACGAAGATATAATAATGGTCAAGTATATAAAAATACAACAGACATATGAGAAATGTCAAGCGTACGCCATGCGAAGAACACTCAAATGACAGACATGCAAAGATGCAAAGTGCCAAACATACTAAGTCATGTGATTCATACGCGTGAGAGTCACATGCTTGGGTGGACATACATTGTGCCTCATATGATTTCAGTGGCTGTAAAACATAACTCATATCAACACGATGTGAAATACCCCACAACACTCTCAACGGTGTCAAAGGAAGTTAGATAGATGACCTATAAGTGAGCTAACTCCTCCCAAAGTGTGCAAGTGTCCTTCCCATGCTTACAACATTGTAGGTGGGGAAGACACTTATAAGTGGGGGTGCTCAAAGAGACACCCCAAACATGGATGTTCAAAGAGATAACCAAACATGCCACATGTAAAACATACACGACAAAAATATTTTACATGCAATGAAATATCATAGGCATCAAGTCAAAATATGATTTTCATACACACACAAATAAACATGCAGTGTGACTAGTTGATCGGTCCATGGCTGCCGATCGAACCAAAGAGAGAGGGTTGATCGATCCGGGATGGTCAGTCAGAATTAAAAGAGTGGGTAATCAACTCAGGGAGGCCGATAAAACCCAATATATAGGGCAATCAGGCAGGGGCGACTGGTCGGGCCCAAGTGATAGGGCGACAAGACTGGGGTGGCCGACCAAGCAAGAAAAAAGGTAATTGACCCGGGATGGCAGATCACACCCAAAGTGAGTGATCAACACATAACGGTTGATCAAACCCAAAGGATCTAGTGAGCATCCCGAGACGACAGATCAAACCCATAGTGGATGATCTACATGTGGCGATCGATCAAACCCAAATGATCGGGTGATCGACCCGGGGTGACTGATTGAACCCAAAGTGAGTGATCAACACACGATGGCTAATTGAACTTAAAGGATCAGGTGATCATCCCTAGTTGACTGATCGAATCCAAAGCAAGTGCAGTGGATCAAACTTAAAGATCAGGTGAGCAGCTCGGGATGGCCGATCAAACCCAAAGCAGATGATGGACACATGGTAGTCAATCGAACCCAAAGGATGGTGTGATCGACCCATGACGGTTAATCAAACCCAAAGCGAGTAATCAAAAAGTGGCGGTCAAATCCAAAGAGTTAAGTTATTGGACAGGGATGCTAGATCAAAACCAAAGCGGGTGATCGAAACGTGATGGTCGATCGAACCCAAAGGACATGTGATTGACTCGAGACAAGCAATCAAACCCAAAGCGATTGGTCGATCATGCCAGGGCGACCGATGAAACTGAAGTACCCATGCAATTAAGCATACAATATGCAAAATGCCACGAATGATCATGCACATGCAAACAATCCAAAACACTTCGAGGGAACATCGAACTTATCCCATCAACCTTGCATAAGCACCTAGGGTGGGGTTTTATGCTTGGATATGAGACAAAGCTTCATTCGCTGTAGCAAGTAGGTGTGGAGAATTTTCCCTCTTGATTTCTCAGAGGAACGATTATTCGCCTCTTGCAAAATGGATTAGCTACAAAGCTTTTCCCATTTTGCAAGTATGATGCTCCAATCCCTCAACCAAAGATCGCTACCGCTGTGGAAAATTGGGATTCCAACGTGTTAGGATTTAGACTAGGGATTACAATGGGAAGTCACTCGATTTCACAATGGATTTGGCCACACACATGCTTCTTAATCTAGTTCTCCTTCTAGGAAATCAATGGTCATTTATAGATGTATGGTCATGCTGACTACTGTCGGACAACAACTCTCCTAGTGTGGGTGATCAAACCCACAAAACCTAGCTAAAATTAATCCTAGGGCCAACTAGGAAAGAAAATGCAAGTGTCGATAAGATTTTACCATCGCGGTGGGTGATCGACATCCTAAGCTTGTGTCTTGGATGAAGCTCTCCAAACAATAAGAGAAGCCCACCCAAGTCCTTCTCCCAAATACTAAGAAGCTCTCCTCAAGGATGAGATTGCCATGACGTCTTGAGCTCCGAAGAAGATCCTTCTCCCATAAACGAGGAAGCTCTCCTCAAGAAGGAGACTTTGGCAAGGTAGCGCACAAGAACTCCTTCCCTTCCTCTGTCTTTTTCGGCAAAATGGTGACCAGAAAGGAAAACAAAGAGGAAGAAGAAGAATCAAATGAAAGAGAAGAGGTGAAATAGAAAGATGGGAGAAGAATCATAAAGAAGATTTCTCAAATCTCTCAAGAATCTCTCTGAAAATCTCTCTTACATCTCTCCCAAACCAAACTTTCCAAATGGAGTTCGATCCCCTACGTCCATGAATTTTTATTGCTTAACCATCCCCCTTATGCATTACCCATGGGGTCAATGATGCTTACCTCAAATAGTAATGCCTCAACCCTCATTTCTTCCCATTTTTGGATTGAGAACCAAACAATGGGGTGAAATGGAGGTTTACCTGATGGACTTCAGACGAATAAAACGTCCATTGGGTTAAAAACAATGTGCTTTGAATTTTGGGTGCTCAAGCGCCAAAGTGGGCACAAAAGCATCAGTCATTTGGTTTATGACACTTTCTTATCAGGCACAAAAAGTGGCTACAGTGGCGTAGAAGCAAAGCCGGCTCAGATAAATGAAAGATCACATGCAAAATGCTAGGCGCTTGAGCGCCCAACAGTAGCCATCAAGCGCCCAAAGACAAAAAATCAAAACAAGAATGGAGCCAGAGAGGTGGGCACAAAATCTCCCACTATGGGTGCAAAAACGGCAAAGGAAGGAATGGCAACTCCTTTAAGGGCGCCTATTTGAACTATGGACGCAAAGCTTATTTTCTTCGCTTCATGCGTACACACAACTTTGCGCAGATGACTTTATATGGATATTATGGCTACAATAGAATTTCTAGGATTAAAAGATGGCTCTTCAACTTCTATATGAGCACCAGGGGTGCACCTTATCGGGCGAACATTGCCTTCCAAGGGTCTGATACGACCCCGGGGATCAAAATCTTAGTTTTGCATCAGAATGTCAGTTGAAAGGTATTGACCAATCCAAAAACTACGAAAAGTTACTTATCAGTAAAATACAACAAAAAAAAAATGAACATCCTAGGGATTTCAAACTAAGGATTTTAGTGTCTATTGGCATCCCAGACTCATGTCCGACAGGATCGGTCTAAACTCTAATTTTTTGAAATTTGCTCGGGAGAGTTTTGTTACTGTCGTTGACCATAGGAGGTTTCAAATAGATGGAGCATGATATATAAACACATAGATGGACATCAAGTATGTTTCATGTTAGAACCATCGTTGCCTGACAGTGATTTCTCCCGGGTAGGTTTAAATCGGTATCAACCCCCCTTGATCTGTGCTCGAGACACGTACCAGGAGGTCCGAATGGGTGTCTTGGACTTTAGAAGACTGAACACAGTCTCATATCATTTGAGTGAACACTGCACACATACTACATTGAAAAGTTATGCCAACATAGGCAAGTACGAATTTATTTAGTACAAGAAATCATTGTGCAATTCCATTACATATTTCAATCTTTCATTCTTTTGAGTATTCTATATTCTCTATCATCTAGGCTTCAAAGTAACACAACTATTCATTATACATTGGTTAGTGACGATCAATGACACATGAATTCATTGGCTTATGTCTCTTGTTAAAGGGATTTGTTAGTTTTTTTTTGCTAAATACTTCTTATTCCTCTTAGGGATCCTATTATGTATCTCTTTGAACATTTTTTTTTATTTATATTCTCAAAATTTTATACATCTTCTTTATTTAAATTCTATATAGATGGATTAATTCATGAGGTTTCCTTTATAATATCCCCATCAGTCTGTCAATGACTAATTGATTATCATCCCATCTCACTTCTTCCTTTCTATAAATCCAATTTTGTTTTTTAAGTTTATCATCATTAAGCCTTTATTTATAAAAGAAAAGAAATCTACAATATATATGGCAAAAGGAGGGCATCAAATCATCTCAATTTTTTTGTATTGCAACTCTTCTATTTTTATTTTAAAATGACCACCACACCATCTAATAAAATGTGTTATGGTCTCTTTCTTCTTTAGAATCTTAGCTAGGAGAATTTGATGAGGACTGCATATAATATACTTATAGAAGTTCTCATTAACTCTATATAGTAGTATATGATTACTTATCAATTTAATACAATAATACAATGAAATAATTGAAGTTAGTTGCCTATACTAATGAATTCAACCCCAATGTTAAAACATAAATATTTACATAAAAAAAAACTCATGAAAAGATCATGACTTGATTGATAGCTAAAAAAAAAAAAACTCATAAATATTTACACACTCAAGAAGAAATTTTGGGCTTAGGTTTTTTAGCATATATTTTGCCAGAATTGAACTAATTCTCCGAGAGAAATTTGAGACTCGTTGCTTGACACAGGAGTCTAGTAGCTCGCCTCATAACTAACTGAGACATGATGAAATTAGGTGATTTGGTATATATGTAATCCATCCATTTAATTTACATTATAACCTAGGAGACTTGTATGTGTTGGAAGAGATGGTAAACACACTCTATTTTTTTCTTTTTAAATAAAACTTATTTAGTGTGAAGCTTGCCAATAGCTTCAAAATAAGATCATGGTTATGAGAAGAGTGCTAAGAGAGATCAAAGGAGCTCTTAGACCAATGGACAAGAAACTTGGAGTGATGTTCAAGGTGTAGTCTAGTTCAAAATTTTGCATTAACATGCAAAACAATCCTTCATATTACAATATAAAATTATTTTTGTTTGGGGATGACTTTGAGGATTATCTTGAGATATAATGTTAGATTTCTCAACCACATAGATAACTAATATTAATGTTAAAAATTGTATATGTCCAAAACACTAAATTTTAAGTAATTATTCAAATTTTAGTTAATTTATACTAAAATTAATTTATTTGGGTTAAAATTACACCAATTCAAAATTAGCATATATATATATATATATATATATATATAATTTGTAGGGCGTACTAAAAAAGCTGTTCCATAATACAGTTTTTTTTTTTTTTTTTTTTTTTTCTTTTTTTTTTTGGGGCGTACTTAAAAACCCCTCCCCTCCCCCAAATTTTTTTTTTTTTTTTTTTTTTTTGATAAACACATAAAATAGTAATGTGGGTTCATGCAAAATAAAAGAGGATACGACTCACTATCGAGAAGTTACTCAAGGCATACAAAGAAAATGGGCCTAATGCAACAAATGGGCCCAATGACTATTCTTTCCCAATATACTAGATATTAGATATTAAGCCCAACATAAAAAATCCATCTTGCTATTTTTGGCATTGAGACACTTGCATTTTAACCAAATAGCAGCAACAAATTTGACAAATAAAATTTTTCTTGGTACATTTTCTGGCATACCACCCAATTTCTATGTATTTACTTATCAAACTCCTAAACTTTAGCCTCTATATTTATAGCATTATACCTTTGCATAATAAGATGTATTTCACATGTTAAGAGATGAAATAGTAGCAATTTTGATGTGACATGAAAGATTTAGGTGTTACAAATGTACAAAGGAAAGCTTAGGCATTAGAAGGTGAGTTTATTGTGTGGTATTTGTGTAAATAACTCTTTTTTCTTTTATTTCCTAGTCATGCCCTCTATTTTCCTTTATGTAAATAATATATATATATATATATTTTCAATTTGGAGTTTAATCTAATGATAAAGTAGCATCTAAATTTATATATTTATAGTTAATTGAATGTCTTAACGAGAGAAATCCAATTATTAAATTAATAATTTAGTTAAATGCTAAAATATGTGTGTTTAATCAAAGGAATCAACATTAGCAATCTAATCGACTCTTTTGATTTTTGTTAGATTTATTAAAATGATACTTTAAAAATATATAAATAGGCCTATATTCTTCATATAAAAGGGATTTGAACTTTGATTTAGATAAACTTATAGATTTGAAAAACTCTAGAGTTGACCAAGCATTCGATGCCAACGATTGCTACCGAGTAACATTATCCAAACATTGTTGCCTGATTATTAACTTTCAACTATTGTCGGCTGATTGTAGTCATCTGTGTATTGTCACCCAATTGTTGTTGTCAGTATCAAAATTATTAAGAAAAATCCTCACGGTTGATTTGATCAAACAATGAGAACAAAACCAATGAATGTGTTGTAGGTTAAGTCTATCTCAAAACTCATCGTATGGCTCAAAAACTCTAAGTATATATTAAAATTATCTAATCATATCCCATTTGCATAATGCACTTCATTAACTTGTCTTGAATGCCAAAAATATTTAGTATAACCATATTTATTTTGTGTCCTTGAATGAAAGAAAAAAAAAACCTACCTACATGCAAGACAATGACAAACAATTATAGACACATGAATGGTAAATTTGGCTTGTAAATTTACCAAAAGGTAACTTATAATCGATATGTCTACTAAGGTTTTGTCTCCACATGTCTTCCTTTTGTTTCTTGCTCTTTGAAACCCTAGCCACCATAGTTGTCTCACCTCCAGTGATGTGTCCGAGGGGCCTTGCTTCTCCGCCGACATCGACACTATTACATTTTCTCCCCTCTCCTCATTCACCACAAGTTCTATTCTTGGTCATCATTCATTAATAAACTGGAAGGGACCTCTCCATTCTCATATGCCAAACTTCTGTACTTCAATCTTTGTCATTCCGAACATAGAAAATAAAGTGATTTTCTCATATGAAAAAAATAATAAAAGGTTTATAAGCTATGGATTTCAGTTTAGTTAGAGACATGTTTGGTTAAAGGCCCTTTTTATGGTAACTCATTCCAAGCTATTAATAATTAATGGATAGTCAAAGTTGCAGTTGAATTTATTTCATTTGCTCAACATTTTTTTCTCTTTGAGTTTACATGAATTGAAGACATTGAGATGATTTCAGATTGAGACCTCTAGTTTGTCAGTGGAAGATCATTTATATTTAAAAAAATGCACCCCTTATTTTCAACCTGTAAAAGAAGATTTCAAAGAGGTCCTTTATTTTGGTAAATTTCTCAACTTACCTCTATGTGGTTAGTAAAAAAAAATGATGTATCAAATATTGCAAGAAAAATTAAATTTCCTCTTATAATTAATTATCACACATAAATAGAATTAGAACTACTAAAAGTGTTTTATTTATTTATTTTTTTGCTAGAATAAGTATCAAGATTAGTACAAAATTTCTTCTCTTGAATTCCAACACCATCTTAGTTAAAAGCAAGGATGTCCAACAACATATTCTTTATGAATGACAACCTTCTCCTAACAAATCATGCAACACTATTCCACATGAATCCAATACTTCATCAAAATCCCCACTTACACGCTTCCCCCACCTTTTCCCATTTTCATGATAGAAGTTGTACTAGGAAAGGGATGAGATCTCCCCTTATAAGGACCATAAAAACCTACGAATACTCTCTTAACCTAATAAACAATAGTCTACACCACCCCATAGCACAATGTTTGTCGTCACCCCTGCACATAATAATTTATATGTAAATGTCTCTCCTAGAAAATGGCGGATGAGACCTCTAGTTCAATTCTAAACTATGTCCCAATCCATCCTACAATAGCTTTTATGGATAAAAATTGAACACCTTTCTCAGCATGCTTTTTTGCAGCTTATCCTCCATGGATAACACCGCCTCCTTTACCTTTCTCACGCAACCTAACACATAAAAATCCAAAAAAGGAAAACCAAAAAGAGGAGGCCCTCTCACTCAGCAATAACCTATGATCTTCCTAAAAAAATTATAGCTTGAAATGCATGATATTTCAATATTGATCTGTTTATCACTAATTATTTGAAAACCTATTAAAGACTACAATTTAGACCTTTTTTGTTGACTTGAGATAATAAGTTCAAAAACTTCCTCTATCTTTGACACATTCTTCCCTACAAAATTCTCCCTTTTTTCTAACGAAAGTAACATTAATAGCATTCATTTTTTTTGGAATGAAAGTTTTTGGATCAAGTGGAATTCCAATACATTTTATTCCTTGTATTGGATACTCATTTTCAATACTTACATGGCTTCCTAGTTTCACATCATTGATTAAATTTATCAATACAATTGTTTATGTTGATAATTGTGCTATCAAATGAATAGAGCTATGACATTGTGTTACCTCTTTAGATAGTAACATATTTTTTTTCTTGGTTTATACTAAGTGAATTCATTGCATTTGTCGAGTGAAAGATAAGACTGGTGGCGTGCCTCCTATTCCTTATAAGGTTGTTGATTTTAATTTTAACAAATTTTAAATGGTATGGTTGTGCCATGCCTAAATGCAATGTTAAATAACTCAAAAAAATGATTTTGGTGTTAATTTTATAAATAGCAAAATTTTTAGTGCCATGCATGTAATTATTCCTAAAATAATGTGGATAAATGAAGGAAAGCAACATAATTTAAACCCCCCCCCCCCCTAAAAATACTTAATATAGTGACCGATTGTTCTAGTTAATAAAAAGATTATAATTCTTTTATATAAGATGGGAAGTTCAATATTTAATAGTCTAATCAAGGTTGAATCGGATTACTAAATAAATATTAAAATGTTTTTAATCTAATTTAAATAATATAATAATATTATAATACTATTATTTTTTTTTAATTCAATAAATAATATTTTAATCTAATTAGCTTTAATTTTTTGATATTTTAGATAGTATATTAAATAAAAATTTTGAGACATGAAATTTTCAGCAGTTTTAATTTAAAATTTTTTTTTTTACTAAAAACTTGATCAAAATTAAGAAGTTATCAAGAAATTAAAATTGATTAGTATTAGAACTGGTGAGCATTTGAACCATCGAACTATTTCATTGGCTCTTTGATTCAACTTAATTCTGATCGGTTTTGTTGAATTCAAATCTTTACGAAAGACACGCCGAAGGAATAGAGCGCGAAAGAGAAAAAAAGTGCGAAAAATGCACATTAATGAACAGTAAAATCGTGTCATCTTTATTCATGAAATGAACCACTATTTATAGGAATGAAAGTCGAGAGATTACATCTATACCCCTAATAAAACAAGTACGATAAAGAGTATTTTGGGCAGGGCATAGTTTTAAGATCGGGAGCCTAAAATGACGTTCAGTTGGGTCAAGATCGGTGTGCTATGCATCGGGAGTTTGAGAAGGCGTTCAACCGGGTTATGGCTAAATGGTTGACCAACAAATGTCGGCCTCCTGTATAAGATTCAGGAGGCTCCACACATCCGCCTGGCCTGGAAGAGGAGTTTTGGTAGATTGTTCGTGCAATGTACGTCCCAGTGGCCCTTTGAGAGGATGGATGATTTTCGTCTCTCATAGAGTTATATTTTTCCCAGCTGGCAGGAGCCAGACGGGTAAATACATACTCTCGAACTGCTCTTAGTAGGTTCCAAACCACCATGTCACCTTCTCTACTGGCAGTTGGGTTTCATTGATATTCATGCCGGCATATTTTTTATGTACAAATTCAACATAAATAACCTATTAAAATAACTTCAAATTTGGACTGAATTAGGCAAATAAAAAGTTCACAATTAAATCGGTTGAACGACACCATCCCCACAACCATGAATTCAACACTATATATTCTTAAAATATATATATATATATATATATATATATATATATATATATATATATATATATATATATATATATATATATATATATANCTAAAATGACGTTCAGCTGGGTCAAGATCCGTGTGCTATGCGTTGGGAGTTTGAGAAGGCGTTCAACCGGGTTATGGCTAAATGGTTGACCAACAGGTGTCGGCCTCCTGTATAAGATTCGAGAGGCTCCACACATCCGCCTGTACGTCCTGGTGGCCCTTTGAGAGGATGGATGATTTTCGTCTCTCATAGAGTCATGTTTTTCCCGGCTGGCAAGAGCCAGACGGGTAAATACATACTTTAGAACTGCTCTTAGTAGGTTCCAAACCACCATGTCACCTTCTCTACTGGCAGTTGGGTTTCATTGATATTCATGCCGACACATTTTTTATGTACAGATTCAACCTCAATAGCCTATTAAAATAACTTCGAATTTGGACTGAATTAGACAAATAAAAAGTTCACAATTAAATCGGTTGAACGACACCATCCCCACAACCATGAATTCAACACTTTATATTCTTAAAAAAAAAAAAACATTTTATTTTAAAACCTAAATATCAACAAACAATCAGTGGTCACGAGAAAGGCACAACTCTATATCAAGGCACTTTTCCAAACAGAGAATATTACTCCGTCAAATGTGGGACTATTCTGCACTGTACTTCAGAGGTGAAATGTCCTTAAGATTTCATCTGCTCAAGCTGTCACCCAAGCCTAAAGTTTTGTTGAAAGGAAGAAGCTGCAGAGTACAGACAGGAAGTTGCTGCCAAAGCTTCATTATTTTATGTGTTTCTTTTTTGTCATATTGTGCCGATTTTTTATACCAAATGTGTGGTCAGCCTTAAGTTGACAAGACCTGAATCCAGTTGCGTTCACAATTCAATGAACAAAGATTTTGATTTTGGCAGCAGATAGAACTATCATTCATGGTTTAGTCCACATTTGTGGCCACTTCTAATCTAATAAGACTATTATAGGAGCCTTTGTTGGGATGTTTACATCCAGAATTCAAACGCACGTGCGTTGTATCCGGAAGACGGACGTGATACAACGGACCCCAATACTCATGTTTAATCTATCCTACATCAAACTTCATTGGGTATAGAATCATGGGATATCATGCATAGGAGAAAAATTTGTGTGCGTAAGACGCATGCAGCGCTGCGTATGTCTGGTATGTTACAGGAAGGGTATTGGAGATTATATCTACGTTATATCCTCTGTAGTTGACTTGTAACATACCTGTAACCTACCTGTAACTAGTAAGTTTCGCGCTTCTGTTTTCATATATTTGTAAGTTACAGATAGGTTACAGGGAGGTTAAAAGAAGAATAACGAAAAAATAACCTCCAATACTCTCCCTATAACCTAACTGACACACACAAATTTTTCTCCTTGCACAGGGTATCTAAGAGAATAGGCCCACTTATTTCTATTTTAAAACGTGGAAAGAGAATAGGTGAAATTTCAGGCAATAAATTACAATGTCAAAGTCCACGTTTGCAGAAGAAAACAAGCTTCCAACAGTACAGAAAACAAACAACACTATCAAATTATTTAGGAAGACTTTTACGCACTGTGTACAGTGCAATAACTTGGTTCAGCACGCTATGCGTGACGTGAACCTATCAATAACGCATGTTCGTGCATCAGGAGCCATGGATTTTGTTCTGAATATATGCTATGGAGGGCTGACAGATTTGACACTTTTTGATTGAGGAAAGGATATAGATATTTTAGTAAAATAGAAGGAGAATATTGTGATTGCTGTTAAATGTAGAATTAATTTACTAACGAGAGACTGGCCAACCAAAATCCTCTTTCACACTTCTAAGGCATTGAGTTAGTCTAGAGAGCTTGCTAAGACTTGGCGACTCAACCACTTTATCACTCGGGCACTTGCCACTCGTTACTCGTCACTCGTCACTCATCCAAAAGTTGAACTTGGGCAATTGGACATTAGGCTAAATAACCTGTTGAACTGGGTCACTCGGACACTCATATCACTCGTCCCAAGAGAACTCTCCCAAATAACTTTCTCAAGAGAACTCGGACACAAATGAATAGAATGAGAGATGTGAGGAGATGAAGTGCACAAATGACAAAAGGAGAAAGGTGACGTCAATAGATGATAATGTCTGAGAGAACATATTTATAAGTAAACACAAAAATAAGACCAAATAAAACAATCATAAATTTCTAAGGATCTAAATTGAATCATTATTTATTTTTAATTAATAAGGAAATGACCCTATATAAAGGGGGATTAGTGAATGTAAAAGGGATACTTCTTCCACCGGAGGACAACTATCATAATTTAACCAAATACTTTTCCGACACCATCTTCGATCCTTCTCCACTCTCTCCCTTTTTCTATTCTCTATTGCTGACTCTCCCTCCTTTTCTTATGCTTTGTTAGTTATATGTGATTTAAGGACTAAAAGGGGTTTAGCACCCCGAAAAGATATAGTGAGTGTAAATTGTTCCACAAATAAAAAGTGGTGTTATACTAAGAGCATAACTAAGTGATAGAGAAGTAATGGCAATATATAATGTTGTAGAGAGCTTGTCCGGGAGAATATTTTTTCTTGTCCCCTGTACTTTACCCCTTGCACTCGGTCTTCTCTACTCGACCTCATGCATTCATCCAAGAAAATAGCTCTCTCAAGAAACTTCAAACAAAAACATTTTCAGGGAAACGATTTGACAACAAAGAAAATCTCTCAAAACATTTTTCTTTCTCAATTTTATATTATTTATAAATGTGTTTATTCTTTTTTACCTTCTTCAGTGTGTATATTAATTATTATATAAAAGGAATTCTTCCATAGGACTAGAGGAACTTGCCCCTCATAAGCAAGTTGCCTAAGAGTAAAAGGAAAACCAGTTAAATTTTTTTTACTATACCCTGCTCAAAAGTTGAATATTAAGGACAAATTTGGAGAAGCTCTTTCTGAAATATAACTCAGCCAAATAAAGGATAAATTCCATTAACCTACAGATTGAAGATTATGAGATCTCCGCTTAGGTAAAGTTGAAAGTTTATGGAGAATACTCCATATAACAGAGCTACTACCCTCAGGCGATGGATAGTCTGAATTTAATGAAACTTCTTTAATTTATTTGTGACAGAGTCATATTTTAAGGAGACAATCAATCAATTCACACAAAAAGAGTAAACTCTTTTGACTAGTAACAAGAGGGAAACTCTCCATATAAGAGCATCGAGTCAAAGATGAGCTGAGAGTTTATAAGATTACTCCCTAAAGTTGGGCCAAAATGCCAAAGGATGGAATTCTATAGGTTTAACCAAAGTGCATCTAAGACGATTCTCTATCAAGGAGATAAGAGCTCCCAAATATATAGTTAATATAAGCATAGAAAAATACACGACTCATCTTTACATGAAAGTTTTCACTCATCTTTGGAGAGAATAAAACATGTAATGAATTTATTCCTTAAGCCTGAGAAATAAATGTACACCTATCTTATAAAGATGAGCAATGCATAGTTTTGTATTTATCATTCTCTTATTATGGTCCATAGTCTCCTTTTAAAGAGATAAGAGAATTGTGGAATCACGCGTGAACAAAATTCTTCTTCAAATTTCAAGGTATTGAGCTAGTCTAGAGAGCTTGTTGAAACTCGATCACTCGACCACTTGCCACTCAACCACTTGTAACGGATCCGAGAGCTAAACTAAACCACTCATCACTCATTTAGGAGCTAAGCATAACCACTTGATATTTGGCTGGAGAACTTACTAAACTGGTCCACTCATCACTCTTCTAAGAGAACTACCCCAAAATGTTATCTCAAGAGAACTCATCCATGAACAAATAGATTGATGGATGTCATAAGAGGAAGTGCACACATGACAAAAGGTGAAAGATGATAAGGTTAATGTTTCATATGTACACCCCGTAATTAGATAAGAGAAAACAATAAATCCTTAGAGATTTAAATATAATAGTTACTTGTGTTTATTTTAGATGAAAATGTCTCAATTGAAAGGTGGAAGTGTGAATGTAAAATGGAGACTTTTTCCTTCAATGGGGGTTTGCTGTGATATATAGGAAACCAATAATTTTCTTACCCTGCATTCTTCATGTAATCATCACAAACATCAACCATTACTCACAATATATTTAAGAAACATAGTTAAATGGTGAGCACAAATGGAATCATCATATATAACACATAAAAGATAAAATATAATCTATCAAACAAAAATTCATAAAATGTAAATAAAAATAGATCTATAGAATATCATGTCACAATAAAAAATAAAAAAGAAATCATAAACCCCTACAGGACATCATTTTTAAGGTCATCCTCCATGTAGTCCTCTTCTCCATCCTCCTCCACAACACTAAAAGGTTGTTTGACACAACAATCTACTACCTGCTCCAACCACACAGCAGTCGTCTTGAGCCTCTCGTATCTATGATCACTGACATAGAGCTTCTCAGTTTATATGGTGAAACAACTGATAGGTTTCTTAAGATCTAATGATGACCTTTGATCCCTATCACAAGGTCAACATAAAATTCTTTTTGGTTGTTGCAGATTATTTTATCAAGTAAATCGAAGTTAAGGCACTCATTTGTACCACAACTAAGGTTATTTAGAACTTCATATAGATAGATTTGATCTATCGTTACGGGCTACCGCTGGTTATCATCCTAGACAAAGTGAAAAAAATTGTTGACTAAAGAGTGAAGAATGTCTGCCGAAGCCAAGTAATTAACTTGAAGTTTTCATCTGTACTTCACTTTAGACAAATAAACAAGGCAAGAGAGCCAAAAAGATTATCTTGAACCTACTGAAGAAAAAGGCTAAAAGTGTCAAAGAGAATTGGACATAAGTTTTCTCATCTGCCCTTTGGGCGGTTCCAATGACTCCTTTTATGGTGATAAAAAAAACATTGTTAATGTTGCACACGGGAACGAGGTAATGTTAATATTTGGTTCAAGGTATCTCTTTTCAATGTTGTTCGGACGTACACTCTTGACCTACCGCACGAGATTTACCTCACATAAGCTCTCTAAATTATTTTATTCAATTTGTCTGCCTAGTCTCCATCTTAATTCCTTCTTTTCTGATCCCTACTCAACTCTGAATCGTTCATATGATTCAAGTAAGAGGGCCCATTGAAAAAGAGAATCCTAAGATGATGATAAAACATACTGGGGTAGTTTCTTAATCAATAAATAGCAAATTTAATAATGAAAAGAGAATCCTAAGATTATTATTATTATTATTATTACTACTATTATTATTACTACTATTATTATTATTTTGCATAAAATGACCAAATTTAAATCATCTAGTGTTTGTTTCTTAATCCATAAATAGCCCCTATAAAACGTACCAGGCAACTTAATCAATTAATTTAAATTATCCGGTTTAACATGTAATTAATTAAGCTTAATTAAAACTCATTTATAA
>NEWO01000093.1:844663-910265 GCA_003013225.1 Phalaenopsis aphrodite
TGAGAAATTGATAAATGTTTATATAAAAAAGATTTATCAAAATTTTTATCCTTCCCAAATTAATGTTTAGGGATTTCTGTAGAACCACAAGTGCATGCTTAATTAGCTAAATTCATGTATGATTAAGCTCTAATTAGTTCAAATAATCATTAATAGTTAATTAATATTTATTTGTCAAGTATTCACACATAAGTATTCTCTTTCACACTTCTCCTCTCATTCCCTTGTATTTCTCTTTCTCACATACTCTCCCCATTACAAATTTTTCCATAGCTTTCCCTTCTTTATAGAGATGTAGGGGTGTCGTTCTTCCTAGAGCTATATTAGAAATGACGGGAAAAAGGAAGAGCTTGTGAGGTGTAGATGGAGTAGAGGAGGTGAGCTCCATGCCCTTGTTGTTGCCTTGAGGTCATCCGTGGGACATGTGAGTATGCCTCTGTTTACCCCCTCTCAAGTTGAGGAGCCATGGTTTGGAGAGTTAGGTTGATAGAGAGGATTCTGTGTCTGGATGAGGAGAGGGATTTGGTGAATATATCAGCTTTCTAGTCTGGAGACATGTGTGGTGAAGGATGACCTTTGCATATTTAATGCAGCCCTTATCGAAATGCTAATCTACCTCAATGTGTTTAGTTCTGGCATGAATAATGGGATTGTGTACGAGGGCGATGACAAATGTGATGTCACTATAAGGGGTTGTTGCCGGAAGCTTGATTTGTAGGAGTTCTTGGAGAAGGCAACTCGCGGCTAGAGAATGTTTGTTGTGATAGAGGCCACTACTTTGTATGCTACTTTAATGGATGATCAAGCTATTGTCAAGTGTTTTTTTGCTGATCAGGAGACGATATTTGGTACAAGAAAAATGTAGAATCTTGTAATGGATTGTTTGTTTTTTGGATTAGTGGCTCAATCCACGTCTGCATTTGAGTTTCATGACCTCTAAGGCGAGCGATACTCTGTGATGTCATGTGACATTAAGGTATTTTAGTAGACGTTTGAGGAGTTGGGTATGGTGTGTGAGAGGTTGATGCACGTGTTGGCTGAGAAATTTGACTATGTGGGTGATATCAAACTGGTTAGGGTGAGGTGTTGGAGAGAGCCTATTTTTTGGTGAGATTTTTGTGGATCATTACATATGGGATTTTTGGTGCTGCTATTGAGGGAAGAGGGTAGTAGAGCGAGGAATAGCTTTTACTCAACCATTCCAATCTGTGGAGTATGTCTAGTAGGTATTTGGTTTGATCAAGGAAGTAGTTATTTTAGGTGTGTGAAGGGCTTGAAATTCTACAAATATAAAATGGGCCCTAGTTGCTTAATGTTAAACTAGTTGCCTAATTTGTGAAGGAGTGATGTGATAGAGGTGGGTGAGATGCCCGTGATGTGGATGCCCTCAACATATATGAGGAGGAATACAATGATGTTATGTTTGGTACGTATGAGAAGAGAGTGGTCGGCCTTGCTGAGTATGAAGTGTTGACTGTAAAGATAATGACAGAATGTGAAGTACTATTGTCTGGTGATATGTTTCAACCCATAGATATCAGGGTGATGTGGGTCTTTGAGATTTGATGGTTGAGCTATGTATACTATGTCTTATAATTTGTTGTGAAGAAAGGCATTGGAAATATTAAACTATTGAACTACACATTCGTTTAGGATTGCAAGAGCTAGGATTATGAATATGGTAGGAAACTTGGACATTGGGCTGAATGTTAGGTTATAATTGATACCTGGTTTTTGAGAATAGGTTTTTGCTACTAGGAGAGCCTTGTATCTGACTATGGTGCCATCATAATGACATTTGGCTTTGTAAGCCCATTTGATATAATGAATGGTCTGATCTTTGGGTGGTGGTACAAAATTCCATGTGCTATATTATTGAAGGGACAAAAATTTGGTGGACATTCTCTAATGCCAGTGAGAAGCATTACTGGTCTAGGAGTAAGATGTTGGGTTGGTTGAGGAAATGTTGTGGTTGAGGTCGTGTATGTGTCATGGTTTGAGGGATCATGTCTGTTGTCGTGTGGTCATGGGATGTTATTTTGGTTGTGGGCTGGTTGATGGATTGGTGTTGGTTGGTTTTGTTTTTGGTGAATGTGTTGGTGTGTTTTGGAGATAGCAGGTAGTGGATTGTTGATTGGGGAAGGTAGAGTTAATGTGAGGATGAGAAGATCGAGATGGTGGTGGTGTTAGCAACACATTTGGTTGTATTGAGAGGGTGTATGCTTGATAAAAGTTTTTTCTATGAATGTGACATGTCACGATGGGATTGTTTTCTTGGTTGAGGTATCCCAACGCTTATATCATTTGTGTTAGGATTTGTAACCTAGGAATATACATAAAGGTGCTTTTGTGTTGAGTAGGGTTTGTATTTATGGTTATTTTCATGGGGAAAAAAGTGCATCCAAAGGTGCAGAGAGGTTCGTAGGGGGTTTTTCATTTGTAGAGTATTTTTTTTGATGATTTTTATTTTATTTTATTTTATTTTCTTATGGAAGAATTTTGATGGGATGGATTACAACCAAAAGTACTTCCATCCAGAATGACTAAGGTAGGTGTGCTGAGTTGAGTAGTCCTAATTGTTTCTATGACATGTTAGTCTTTAGGTTCAACAAGACCTTTTTGCTAGGGAATGTATGGGCATGAAAGTTGTTGTTTGATTCCATGGTTTAGCAGATAAGTTTTTAGTTGGTAAGTGATGCATTCACCTCCCTCATTATTGTGTTGAATTTTAATGTTTTTGTTAAGCGGTTGTGTAAATATTTGTGTAGGTAAATGAAGTGGTTGGTTGTCTTAGATTTGTTATACATTGGAAAAATCTAGTAGTGGTGAGAATGAGTATCAATGAAAGAAAAATAATATTTTTATCCATTGATCAATTGAAGGGGAATGAACCCAATACATCTGAATGAATAAGTTCCAAGGCATCATAATAGTATTGCTTGTGGGAAAAAAATAAATTATGACTTTTATTTTGATGGCAAGCTGTGCATGGTGACTGAGAGATGAGAATTTGAAGTTGTGGAAAATCTCCAGATATTTGGTAAAGCACTTGATGGTGTGGGTGTCCTAGTCATTGATGTTAGTTGATTGGAAAGGGAGAAGTATATAGGGCTCGAATTGCTTAGAGACCGTGCTTAATTGGGTTTGTAAGCAAGGTCTTCTACATGATTTGATCCTACATTTAGTAACCGTTAACATCAAAGGAAAGAATATAAGCGTTGTCCTGTGATAGCTTTTTAACAGAGGTAAGATTGTGAGAGAGTTGGGAGCATGATAGTTAGAAGGGAGATTGATCTTACTAGTGGGAGTGAGAAGGATGCATGATCCCATATGGAAGATGTTGATTATGTGGCCATTACATACATTTACTTTTTCAAAACTTTGATAGGTTTACTTTTTCAAAACTTTGATAGGTATTTAGAAGGTTTAGATTTTCTAGGTGAGGGGTGAGGGGTGCAATGACACCCATGTAGAGAATCCAGGATTGTGGTGGGGAGGTGCTAGTTTTTGTAAGGGCAGTGTGATGAGGAGGTGGGTTTGTTTTATATTGAAGGTTGGCCCGGTGCCAACATTGTGCTTCTGTGTGGCCTGATTTGAGGAAAATTGGCAGGTGCAGGTTGTTTGGGTTTATTTGGGTTGGATTGGTATTTAGTGGGATTGTTTTGTTTTTTTGGGTTGTTGGGTTGGGGTTTGTATGTGTTTTGATTAGAATTGGTTGGTTGGTTGGTTTTGGCTTTATTTGTATAGAGAGTTATGGTGGTTTGTTATTTCATGGTTTCTATTATCAAGTTTGATTTTTCTCTGTGAAGGAAAGAGTAAAAGTCTTCAAGTTCAATGGAGTTTCATTGCGTGTGTACAACTGTCTTGAATCCTTAATATTGGGGTTATAAGTCATTCAATGTGTAGAGAATGATGTACTCAGTGTTGATCAGAGCTCCTACAATGGCGATGCTAGCAACCACGGTAGTTTTGATGTTTGCCAGACATTGGGACATTATGTTGCTTCCATTATGATTTTGCGTAGCTCATTTTTTTGTTGAATGACTTTGGATCTATTTATTGATTGAAATCTCCTTTCGAGTGTTGACTAGATTTTTGTTGTGCTCTAAAATTTTAACACGTATGGTAGAACTGATGTGGTGACATAATTGTTGCTGTAATTAAGGTTCTGATCGACTAGGTTCCATATTTTGAATCACAGTTGCTCAGATCATTTCGTATGAATTGAGATAGAGTGGGGGTGTTCTCTACAAGGAATTCTTCAAACCAATTTGCTATAAACAATTTATGTATCTGAGTTTTCCATACCTGATAGTTATCATATTGGAGAGAAGATGTTGATATTGTTTTGATGTGAGGCATTAGGAACTTGAGTGATGCAAGTATGTTGATCTCTTTCATTCTGTTTAATGGCATGGTGTAATGTTGGTTTGTTCTGATGGTAGAAGAGCTTGGAGAATTCATGGATCAATTGTTAAGTTATTGCTCTGATATCTTGATAACCGACGCAAAACCTCGAAAGTCATCCTTTTTATATCATATAAGTACTCTCTCACATACTTCTCTCATTATCGTGTATTTCCCTTTCTCACATACTTGTTTCACCTGCTCTAGTGCCCAAACTATTTTTATTTTTAAATTTTTTTAACTCCAGATTGCTAATTGAAAGAATTCCCCAATGGAGCAAAATGCTTGTTATAATTGAATGATTCAATAACTAAAGTTAAAAAAAAAAAACAAATTAAATTTGACGTCTGAAACATAAAATTCTGGACAACAAATTCAATTGAAGTTACAACAGAAACAATTAGATATAATTTAATGATTAATGAACATCATTGTCTCTACTTTTCAAGCATAAAATTTATTTATATTTTGTGTCATGGAACCCCCAATCTCGCCTACCTAATTGAATTGGATTTCATAGTATGTCTTTATCAACAACAAATGCTTCTCACATTTTAAATCAATATGTTTTTATCATATTATGTTATGTCATATACTACATATAAAAGAACAATGATGTGATGGATGATAAACTAACATCTTTTTACTTACATATCACACAATTCCTATGTAATTATACATCTGACATAAAAGTTTGACATTTATATTTATCACACTTCAGCACCATAAATCCATACAAGAAAATGTGTATTTCACTTTCAAAACAATCATTCATGGTGATATTATTGGTGCTATAATAAGAATTTGAATGTTATATATATAAAGTTTAAGTTATTAGCAATACAAATACATAAGAATTATGTGATATGTATGAACATTATCATTATTATTTGTTGAGCCGACACTCATGCAGCTCAAGCTCATGGCAAAAGGTTTAAAAAGACAGCAAGAAATTTCTCCTCCATAAAAATGTAACTAAAGATTGCATACTATACTGAACATTCAAACAAGAAGGCTAAACTTTTGTCATCTAGTACAATAATATATATAAATTATATTATACACCAGTTATAAAAGCTAAAAACTTCTTTATTTCATATTTGCCCATCTCAGAAACAGAGAAATCCGAGCACTGAAAATGAATCAGGAACCCAAAACCATGTAATACAATATTGTGACTGGCAATGACACAATCATCCCAAATATAACCCTGCAAAAAAGTTCACATTAATACACAGAGCTTAGAAAAAAAAGATCAACTAATATTAAAACTTAAGGAACTCAAACAATCTGAAGAACTTACGCAGTGCTTAGCATCTCAGGATGAAGATTATATTCCTTCGCAAACACAAATGGCACAATTCCTTGTGGCAAGGCAGCCTAATGAAAAAATTCAGTTTAGATACCATCCTTTCATTTGGTATGTTGAATTTATATAAACTAGACATGGGATCAAAAAGTGACAGCAAATATTAATACCTGAACAATTGAGACTTTCAGAATGGTGCCTCTGATACCAAGAACAATTGCAGCCACTGCCATAAAAGCTGGACCAGCAACGAATCTTATAATCATGCCATAAGTAGCCATCTTCTTCCCACATGGTATTATGCTATGTTGCATGGCCATGAACAACCCTTAATTTTCATAATTTGAATTAATTCAGCTTATTATGAAATTAAAAAAAAAATGTCTTTTTGTAAATAAATCAGAATTCTGTACTGTAGCGAAGATATATTACCAAGACTGAACATAGCCATTCCTAATCCAGAATTTGACAGAATGGTTATTGAGTTGTCCATTATTAATGGCTTTTTCACATTCCATCTGCATTAGTTTTAGTCAGCTAAGCCATGAAAGTTTTCTACTTTATGAAAAAGTTTGAAAAAGAAGAGGGGAGGGAAGGAGAAAGAGAGAACTTTGAAGAAATCAGAGCCCAGACAAGACCAAGCACGCTAGCATAGGTATTTGGATTTCTGATGAGCTTTTGGAAGACCAATCTCAATATTAAAAGCATTGAAAGCTTGTTTGGTTGAGGTTTCTCATCTTCTTCCTTGCCTTCTTCTTCTTCTCTGCGGCAGACCTGCACTGAACTCTCACAAACACCTGCGCAAGCTCAAAACAAGCAAAGAAAACACTAAAAGTTAACATCTTTGACCATTAGAGATCATAAAATTAGCTGTTTGTTCCGCCATTAATGCATGCCTTGTTGTTTGCTTTGTTCTTCGATCTCAGGAAGCTTCTCAGCAGTCTTAACTTCTTCTTCTTCCAATTCTGGAGATACCTTGGTCACAAACTGAGATTTTTGAGTCTCATTCTCGGATGATGAATTGCATACAACAACCTGAACTAATTCTTCTTCACCGATTCCTCTCTCCTGATCCCCAACACCATCGCTGCTCATTTTCTCCATTAACGAATTCCTTGCAGAACGATATTCAAAGAGAAAGAGCAGAAGCGTGTACCAAACAATGGATTGCATCACCACAATCTGAATCATTAAATCCTCCTGTTCATCTCCGTACATGGATTTCAGAAGAGGGATTCCCATGACAAGCGTGTTCGGGAGGGTGGCGATGGAGAAGAATGTTATGGACCAATCCAAGCAGCCTTTTTTAAAGAAACGAGACCAGCAGAAGAGGAGGAACAGGACAAAGAGCTTGGAGAGGGAATCTGCGGCGAGGAAGAGGAAATGCATGTGGAAAGGATTGATTTTGGTGATGAAATTGAAGGAAAGAAGGGGAATGGCGAAGATGGCGACGAAGCGATTGATGCCGGAGCATTGCTCGGGGGTGAAGAGATTGAAGTATTTGATGGAGGAGTAGGCCAGGAACATGGCGAAATAGAGAGGAAATACTGCGCTGAGAACATTGTAGAGCTCCTTTGGAGACATTGTTTGTTCATCAAAGATTTTCGCTTTGTGTTTCCCTTAATCTCTTGATTGTTAAGGGAGATGGAAGGAAAAGCCGAAGCAATCTAGGGAAGCTTTTTCTTTTGATCTTTTGATTGTTAATGGAAGGAAAACGAAACAGCCTCTGTTCCTTTCTCTCTCTCTCTAACTATATATAGTGAATGTTGGATAATGAAATGGTTCAGTTGCCCTTATATTGTGGCGCTACGTACGTAGCACCCTACACGCATACGCCAAAGTGCGGACAATATGGATTTCATCACGTGTGGTTAACAATGATTCTCTCTGTCTCTTCAAAAAGAAGTATATAAATACAAAAACAAAACATAAATAAATCAAATAAATGAAACACCAAGAAGAAGATCAGAGATTTCAAATCTGTAATAGTAGAGATAATGGATAATGATCCGGTCAGTTCTAATTTGGATCAAGGAGCATCACCAAACTCTGCAGCAGAGATCCGACTCTGAAAAACTCTGCAGGGAAAAGGAGACAGCTGATGAATCTAAAGACATTAACTTGATCACCAAGCTCCTAAAAACGCAACTGGAATCTTGTGACTGAGATACTATTACATGTAAGGATAAATGAGAAATAACAGAAGAGAAAACAGCTACAAGACCAAAATTAGGTGCCAAACCAAAAGATGAGGAAAAAGGAAACAAACCCCAACAAAAAAGCACTAAAATAGATCCAAAACCACTACAAAAAAATAAAAAATAAATACAAAACTAAAAATAGGGCAATAACAAAAGAAGCACAAAAGAAGAATCTAGAGAAAGAAAAAGATTAGGATTTATCTCACGAGAAAGGAGTTAAAATGCCTTCTAAATATTATAAATATTTTTGCACCAACATATTTGCAAGAATAGTTAAAGTTTAATACAATGGCTGAAAATCATCATTGCTCAACCTGAAAACTACGTCAAAAAGGAAAAGATTAAGAGATATCTAAACAATAAAAAAATCTGAAAAAATAAAAAATAGAAGAAGAAAAAACACAAGAACCAAATAAGAAATACAAGTTAAAAAAACAACAAATAACACTACTGGAAAATCATCTATAAAAGACGATAAAACCGACAGATTTGTGTGTGTTGAAAATATCGTTGCAATTTTTTATGGCTTTGTTGACCTCACTTTTGTGAGACTCTTCCTACTCCATGTAGGAATCTAAATACTTGACCTTAGGGCTTCCCTAGTAGCCTTCCTAGATGACTAAAGGGACTACTCACCTACATGGAACCCCAAACCAAGGCTATGCTCACATGGGCCTCATTAGGTTAACCACAAACCCTGGTTTTAGCCTAGTAGAGACCCAAGCTAACCCCTTTTGAGTGAGGCATGCCATAGGTCAACCATGAAACCTAAAACCCTAAGAATCTCTCTATGGACTCTAAGATCCCCCATGACACCAAAATCTTCAGAGGGACAAAACACATACCGAAATCAGTCCTTAGTCTCACCTAAGGCCTTACCAACCTCAATTGATCATGAAATCAACATGAAATTCCAACACAACAATTTGACCACAAAAAATTGGAACGTCTATGGGTTAACAAACCAAATTGGGCCCAAGCCAATTTGGGTCAATTATTAGACAATTGATCCCATTATACCTCCACTCAAAGTGGTCAAGACCTCAACCCATTGACACTATGAAACCAACCTCCATAATTCACTAATTATTTAATCAGGTAATTTATGGAAGCCCATTAAGCTTAAGCTTTTAAGCTAAACCTAAGCGCATTTAGGTTAGCCCTTAAATCCAGAAACCGAAAGCCCATGGCCCATCTCTCCCATGGCTCACTCCCCCACGACCCATCCTCTAGGGGTTACCCATGATATTAACATGACCCATCATGGCACATGGGTGGCACAAAAAATTAAATTAAATTAATCTTACCTAAATCTAAACACTAGAGGACAAACATGCACCACTTATCATGAACGGTCAACACATGGAAGCGACTCCTTAGGCCAGCCCATGGTGCGTTAAACTAGACCCATTCTAGTCTTAGCTAACACACAAAAAGGCTTCCACAATCAGCCTAGGCTCTCCTCCATGCCTCCCTCACCCCCATTAGCACCACCATGTCCAACAGAAGAAAAGTTGAGAAAGTACTGGCTTCACTGCTCTAAGCTCCTGTAATTTCTCTACACGTGCTCTAAGAAGCCACCAGGGATCCCCCTGTACACCAGTGCTCCTCCCATGGGTTCCCATGGCTATAAATAGCTCCAACCTGAAGCCCTCAACACCACATTGAACTTCCTACACAGTCACTTAGCCCTCTCGCTCCCAACACTAAAACCAAAAATACTGACCAATGCAAGTCATCACCACCATCTTTATGACACCTCTACCACCACAAAACCTTAATTTTACCATTGAAATCCAGAGCATTTTTCTTCCTCGACACCAACTTTCCCAAAACCCTAATGTAACTCGCCCATAAGCTTCACAAGAACTCAAGACATTTCCCCCAATAAAGTTCAAGCTTCTCGCACCCTCCAACCCACTCTGACACCAACCAGAGCCATCATTTGGTCTAGCTCATAGCTAAAGCTAATTTTGAGGTGAATTGAAGCAAGGAGAAAATGTGTGGCATCAAGGCGATATTTTCTATCAAGCTTAAGTCAGGCCTCACTTCTTGGGAAAATGTATGAATCCAAAATCCTTAAATTGAGCCTCAGTTTGGTATTTTATTAAAGAGATGAACAATGCATGCCCACTTAACCTCATTGATAGGTTCATCTCGATTAGATGAAGCAATAGGAGCAAACCATATGTAATTTCGTTGAGTGTATGCTGAGATCTTAGGGTTTGATCGTAGACGACTCTCTTTTCATTGTCCAACGGGATTGATGTACTGATGTCATTCATTTCGAGTAGAAAAGTAAGAAATTCAAAATTTTGAATTAATTAAGTCCAGAAAATTAAAAAAAAACTTTAAAAATTCATTTCTCCCCAAATAAAATTCACAAAAATAATATAAAAATACCTCTGGACTTAGAGAACAGAGGAGAAAATAATAAAAATAAAAATAAAAGTTATTAACTTATAATTAATTTTAATTAATTAAATACTCTATAGAGTATTTTAATTATTAAAAAATAAATATATGATAGAAAAAATATGAAATTTTTAGGGATTCTTCCCTCCATCATTGGAGACATTTTTTTGATTTTTTCCAAGGCCAGAGGATCTTCCTAACATTAGCATTACTAATTTTCTACCAAAATCATAATTATTTTAAAAAATAATTATATAAATTGGAATAAAAATCAGAAAAATGTAAATAAAAATGGAAATTAAAAATAAAATTTAGCGAAGCAACCCTAAACCTCAAATTAAAAATTTGTACATCTAAAAACATAAAAAAGATTTTAGAGTGAAGGGGTAAAAGTGTAAAAATTAAAAATTTGCATTTTAGCTCAACACCTCTCCCCCTAAATCTAGAATCTAGCTTAGGTTATCAAAACTAGTGAGATTTTTAAAGAATCGACATCATAATTACATAATTACCCCTCTAATTATGATGTCGTCCTTAACAATCATAGGTCCAACCCAAACATGACCTATCCTGATTAACTTAGCTTAGGTGTAACCTAATTTAGAGCTAATCCAAATAGATTTGAATTAAATCCAACCTAATCAAAATCAACCTAAGTCTGACCCAATTCAGACCTAACCCAACTCAATCCAAATTTAAGGTTTGAGCTAGGCATGGCCTGACTTGGACCTGGCTCAACATAACTTTAAAATACGAACACATTTTTGGTATAACCCAACTTAGACCTAAATCAACCCAAATCATCTGGGCTAACCTGACCAAACTCAGATTAACCCAAATCAACTTAAACCATCCAAGCTAACCCGACCTAACTCGGATTAACTCAAATTAACTTAAACCATCCGAGCTAACCCGACCAACCTAACTCAGGTTAATCCAAATCAACCCAAGCCATTCAGGCTTACTCGACCTAGCTCGGCTTAATCCAAATCAGCTTAAACCATCCAAGTTAACTCGATCTTACTTGGGTTAACCCAAATCAACTTAAACCAATCAGACTAACCCGAACTAACTCTAGTTAACCCAAACCAACCCAAACCATCCGGGCTTTATATTTTTTAAATTTAAGATTTATTTTCTCCTATAGTTAAGTTATCTATTCAGACTAACCCGAACTAACTCTCAATTAAAGTAGCAATGGCTTGTGTTTCTATGGTTTAAAACTTTAGTTTTAAAGATTTTGATTTTAAAGTTCAATTAAGAAAGAATAAAATGGTATAGTTGGTATTATAATTAAAAGTAGGTTGATGTATATCAAATATGCATGATATTTTTATGTTATTTTTATATTATATGGGTCATTTATGCTTTTTAATGTTAATTATTATTTGTATATATAGTGTGCAAATGATTAGACAAATTGGGGATAAAAAAAGACATGAATTAGACTCAAAATGGGCTGAAGTCGGACCGAAGTGCCAACATTGGGTTCTCAGGTGCTTAAGCTCCCAGAACTAGAGCAACAGGACCCCATGTATCAGTTTGGGCACCCAATCAGCCATATGCATGTGATTATTATTCAGACATCATAATTCAAATTGTTTCACGGGTGACATATTAAAATTGTAGAATTTGTGTGAGTGTTTTTGAGTGTGAGCAAGCTATCTCTTGAGTGAGATTGATGTTGATGAGTGATGTGTTCTCAAAGAGGAAAATTATATTAGATTCTTGAAAAACACCTGTAATTCCATGGAGCATCTTAGTGAGAATATTCGAACTTGTATTTTCTTTAGTTTTAAAGTATTTTTTTCTGTGTTTCTTTCAGATGAGCAGAAACTGAGTAACTCACTACCTTGAATTATTAATTTATACAAGCAATACTGTCCTTAAATAATGATGGAACTTTTTATCTTATCACATTGATATTTTAACCCTTTTGCCCATAATTTACTTCTAAGCAGACCATTTAGATTATAAAAATGAATTGTGATCTAATATTATTAGAGTAGCCTAGCAGAATGATTCAGTTAAAGTGCATTACTTTAAGAGAATAAGATTATTGTTGCTAGAGTAGTACAATATCCTAAAGAAACGTGGGAGTTTGTGCATGATTGGAGAATTAACTAAAAAATGAAACACCAATTTTTCTTAAGACCACTGAATGAGTCTAAGGAATATTGTCGTTCATTGTTGTCAACTACAACAGAGTAACATGAATATAGCTAAATTGTTATGTCCAGTTCAAGGGAGATCTTCTCACTTGATTAAAACTCTAAAACTTAGTTCATGGGTTTCAACTCTTTGGAAATATTCGGTTAGTTACTTTAAAAAATTTACCCAATTTTAATTATTCAAGCTAGACTTCAGATAAGTAGGTTAGAATGTTTCCTGATTTGAAAAATTACTCGTTATTCATGGGACAGACACACTGACTCAGATTCACATATTATCTAAGTGATATGCATACTTATGTGATTGTCGGTGCTTCAGAGCATATCAAACACCACGTTTTTGACACTATTGCAGAAGAACGATGTTAACTTTTTATTTTTAAGAAGATTTTAGTTGAACAGTTAAGAGTCATACTTGAAACTAGTAGTGTTATTTTTATCATATTTTGTCTGTTGTTTTTTGTGTAAGATTAGAGAAAAAAAATCATGTTATGTGTTTTCTATTTTATTATTGTACATTTAATCTTATTTTATCTTATATATGCACGTTTGTATGAATTTGTGCTTTCTGTTAAATATAGGGTCATACATTTGTGTATTCTATGTTTGCATGCATATGAATGAAAAATTTAAATTTAGTGTCTTTAAACTTGAAAGTTAAAAATAACAAAAAGAAAAAAAAAATCTAAAAATCACAAAACTAAAAAAAAAAAAACTCTTAGTAATGGTAAACTTATATCTCAGAGGGAATAACATGCCTAGACTAGGACTTTCAAAAAAGCTTGTTGTTCGCGAACAGTTCGTGTTCGGTTCGTCAATGAGTTCGTGTTCGATTCGTTCGATAAGTAAACGAGACGAACGCGAATAGTTTTTTTTCGTTCGGTTAGTTAAACGAACCAAAAACGAACAATAATGCATTTTTTCGTTTTCGAATCGTTATTGTTTGAAATATAAAAAAATTTAAAATAATTATATATAAAAAATTTATGATATTTTAAAATTTTAAATTTTATATATTATAATATATAATAAATTGATAATAATAATATAGCAATATACTATATTAGTAATATACTAATATAGATATTATATATTTATATAATATAAGTTATATAATTAATATAATATATTATTTATATATATTAATATTAGGGATGTCAAACTGGCTCGTCGTTCGCGAACAGCTCGTGTTCGGCTCGTTCGTTGAGAAACGAACACGAATAAGGACTTCACGAACAATTTCAAACACGAGCTTATTTCAAACAAACTAAATTTTAAACGAACCGAACACGAACACAAGCTCTGTTCGTTCGTGTTCGATTCGTTTACCCCCCTAGCCTAGACCACTTAGGGAACATGTCAACCCAACAATATAATAAATTCACTTCAGTATCAATAACCTTGCCACAGTCGACGATATCGCTAAACCAGTACCACCGTCCAGCCACCGCCACCATGTCTGCCAGTGGCAATGATCATCTTTTAAACCCATTTTCGATACCGTTAAACCCATAGGCATCTTTAATATCTCCAACTCAAATTTGATATATTCAAATGTATTGATAAGACTTTTTTTTTTGGGTCATGACCCCTATAAGAAAGCAAGTGCTAACACCAAAGGAGTTGTATCTCATATTTTCTTGAAGTTCCATATTTTGCGTCATAAAATTCCTTAAGCTTGAGATATATTTTCAATGCATTTTATAGTGACATCTTAAAATAGGGGCAAGTGATACTTTCTCAAAAAATTATCTTGAACAGGCACGAATTTCGAAGCATTTTAAATAATTAACATTCCACGTTCAAACTCAAGATCATCCAAGGGATTGAATTTTTGCTAGCTTATAGTCAAATAGACCGTTTCGACACGTCGAGCCCAATGGATCTAAAATTGGTTTACTCTGAGTTTAGCCAAGCCTATATCAAGTATGACAAGCATATATTCAAATCGAGCATATCAAAAATTATTTTAAGCACACATGAAGGCATTAGATGAGAAATTGAATGATCAAATAGATTCCAAATCAGATAAACATAAATTCAAATCGAACATCGCATTGAGACGAATCCAATGAGCCCAATGTCACTTAATTATGATATCATTAAGGTGTTGTTTGGTTGGTTTAAATGCACTACAATGTAAAAGATTTGCAAAGTATTGTTATTATAATGTATTGAAATGCTTTGTGGTTGTGCGTTTCACTGTGAAATATACACAAGAATTTATATTTTTTAAATTGGTTTGAAACAGATTGAAACTAATGTAATAATTTATTTGCGAGGCAAGCGGTAGGCTGCTGGTGGCCGTGGGTAGCTGTGGCGGGCAGGCGGGTGGGTGGCAAGCCATCGACGGCTAGGGGTCGGGGGCCTGCAGCAGGAGCCGGGCGGTGGGCAGCGGGGCGCTACTGGCAGCAAGGGGTGGCGGGAGGCAGGTGCGGGAGCCGAGACCGGTGGCAGAGGCAAGTGGCGGCCAGCTAAGGCAGGCGGCGAGCTGCGGCTTCTGCAGTCGACGACGGGCAGTGACGACAGTTTGTCAATAGCATTTTGTTGTGTAATTCGAATTCAGCCAACTAAATTAGTCATAGTGAACTAAAGAGTGGACTTTAAATTCATTGAAACTTTAGATTGTACGTGTACTTCTTCATAACAAACACACAATTTCCTCAAATCCCTGTAAATGAATTACAATACACAATAAATCCTGCCAACCAAATAGCCCCTAAGGCACTCAAATGTTCATAGAACACTATCTAATCAAGGGACGGCTCTGGGCCGTCCGACAATTTTGTGATCTACAATAATGCAATATTTATAAAGGATGTCACTCACAAAATCTATAAATAAAATCACACTCCCTTTATGAGAAGGGATTGGTGACCTGTACTTGGAAGAGAAATATGAGCTCCAAATTCTTGAGGATTCCTGAGCTCCACTACCGTTGGACCACCGTGAACTGATTGCCGCCACCATCAGACCATCGTCGCCACTGCTTGGCCACCACCATCCAACCATCGTTGCCGTCGGACAACCGCTTCTTGCCACTCCCGATTGGCCGCCGCCACACCACCACCACGAAACCGCCGGTACCCATCTGCAACCGTTGAGCCGCCTCCATCCCTCTATCCTGCGATGAAGAACCCACAATACTATTCACCATTCAATTCACTTTACAATAAAAATCTGCCATATTAACTGTCATTACTTCTCGCGATTATTTTTATAAACTCATCTTAATTAAATCTAAATTCAACACATTTGCTAACCTATTTCCAAGTATTAACAGATTTTAAACTCAACAGAAGTCTTGTAATAGGAGTTAACATAGTTATTAACTTGTCATTTAGTGCTAATTAAGCCATAACTACCAAAATTAATGCCTATAATTACTCTCAAATTCGTGAAAAGACACATTTTATATCTTAATTTAATCAATCTTCTTCTCCTATCAACATGTATTTTGCTTTTAAAAGTTAAAATAGTAATATTTTTATGCGATATAAAAGATTTGAATGGTATGAAACTAAACAAATAAATATAAAAATCAAAGTTTAGGTGTAAGATTTTGTAAATACATGAGAAATGGGAGTCTTGTATCTAAATGGCCCAATTATAAGGCACCTTTTAAGGAAGACTAGAAGGTGATTTATATTAAAATGTATTAGGTGCATGATGCTTAATATCATAGGAAGGTAGGGCCGGCCATTATTCTAATTTTCACATGTGGTGGTGTTGGGATAGAGAGTTTATTTGAGGTTAAGTCAAAAGCTCAATTTATACAACCCAATAATTGATTGCCAAAGAAGGGTAGCTATTGCTATGTGGTTAGTATTTATTTGAGCTAATTTCATGAAAATTGAGTTATTTAGAAGAAAAAATGGGAGCTTGCTCCCTCTTGAGCATGCAACTATGAGACATCCTCACCTATGCTTTCAATTTGAAGGAAGACTAGAATTATTAATATGAGATCATCTAGAAATTAGAAGGAAAGATATCAACACCAATGGTTTGCTCCTAAAGAAATTTCTTAGGATTTTTTTATGATGATAGATTTTCATAGGCATGAATGACACTTATTAGCCTTTGAAATTAATGTATTTGAATTTACAAGCTTCCTTATGAGTATAACTAAAGATTATTCGTTTAGTCTCAAATATAAAATCATACTTTATGTTTCTTTTATTTCTTTTGAGTTTTGATACCTTGAAGGCATTCCAATCGACAATAAATAATTTAGGAACTCTTTGATTTAGTTTTAAAATTTTTATTTTTTTATTAAGATGGTGGTGAGACCTGCAATGCTTTATGGAGCAGGATGTTGGCATGTAAAAGAGAAGTATAAAATTAAGATGAGCGTTGGATGAGATGAGAATGCTCAAGTGGGATGAGTGGTTTTACACTTAGAGACAAAATGTGGAATGAATTTATCGGTGAAAGGGTTGGAGTAGCTCCAGGTTCTGACAAGATTAGAGAGAGCCGTCTTAAATGATTTTGTCGCATTAAATATCAACTTTCTGATGACCTTGTTTAGATAGTGGATGCTTTAGAATTAACTTATGCTACGAAAGGTAGAGGTAGACCTAAAACGAATTGGGTGTGTTGTATAAAAATGATCTAAATTTATTAGAATTAAATGAAAATATGACACACAATAGGACAAGATGGAGAAATATGATTTATGCAGCAGACCTCACTTAGTTGGATAAAATTTTGTTATTGTTGTTTTAAAAATTGCCAATATGTTATAATAGCCATTGAAAGCTTAATTTTTTTGTCATTTGGCACTAGAGGTCCTAGAAAACATCAGAGTTTCTTTAGATTCAAATAATTATAGATGACAAGATAAACAAAAAGATAAAATTTTAGAAATATATATATGATTTAGAGAGACATGCATTGGGCATCTCACATTAAGTTGACTCCAAGTCCAAGGCTTACTTAAACTTAATTTCATAGTCATCTAGCCAATTTGTCCATATTTGATGTGTGACAACCTAACCATTTTAGTTGGTTAAGTTTCTCCACTTACATGGTGTTACACTAACCTTAGTTAAAATTAAGTCTCATTAAGCAACGCTGAAATAAAGTTTATATTCAAGCTAGTTAAACGGTAGGAGATACTAAGGTAATTAAAAATTATTAACCGTTATTACATACATTAGTCTTAATCCTGCTTAACCAAGTCTTAGTTAGCTAAATGCATGTATAGATAGTAGTATTGATGTGTACTAGAAGATTTGCAGTGGTAGAAAAAAGATTGTTTGTCGTCTTAACTTTGCATGAATAACCAACACACACTCAGATAATTAAGGGAAGTGAGAAGGAAGAGACACTTCGACCTTTTACGTGAAAAACTCTTAAACGGGGAAAAAATCATGAGACTTAGCCTGATTGAAATAATTCACTATAAATGGTGAGTACACAGCTCCACTCTTCTCTTGAATTGGAGATGATGAAATTACAAAGCTGTATATTTGTAATTTGGTTGTAGTTCTTAGCGACAATAAGCCTTAAGAACCATAGTCAATTGTCATTGAGGTAATAATCCATTGTGAATATTGTTGACGATGACTGTAGTGACAAATTGTCATAGAAGTTGTAGTTAACAACAATGACAGTAGTTTTGTTATGTGGGTCATAGATGGTTACTTCAGAGGCATCAATTAGTCATAAAGGTCGTAGTAAGGTGTTATGAGAGCTATGAACCATGTAGGCCGTATAGGCCATAGTTGTGAGTTATGATGACGTCTGTGAGTCATAAGGGCAAGAGTCAAGAGCTACATAAGTTGTGGACTTTGTGGGTTGTTGTTGGTCATGTAAGTTATAATATTAAGCAGTAATGACACCCATAAGCCATGAGGGACGGAGTTGGGAGCAACTTGAGCTGTGGACCACGTGGGATGTAGTTTTTTACGTATGTTGTAGTAGTGAGTTGTAATGACATCTGTTGGCCACGGGAACCAGAGTCGAGAGCTTCACAAGCATATGTGAGGTATGTTGTTACACATTCTTTTAGAGTGCATTGTTGCGTCGTTTTTGGGGTCAACCCGGTGTTCGGGATGATGCACGGCTTCACAGGTTGTTTTGTGACTTTGCGACATCAATTGTTGCTTTGTAAAGTGTTTTGTTGCAAGGAGTGAGTGGTGGCAGATAGTGACCAACAACGACCTATGATGGATGATTGACAGTGGTCGGCGGTGGTTGGCGGCTGCAGGAATAGGAGGCAACTTCAACTCCTTCTCTAAGCTTCAAACTTTCTCCAGGCATTAAGCTCAAGGCTTGCTCTCAAGAGGGTGGTATGGTTCTATTTATAGAGTCTCAATTGCAATTAATGAAAGAATATAAACAACTTTGATCAGATGGCTTGGAGAGCTTCCTTCTATTAGACTGTGTTTGATAGACATTACATTGCCTTAATGATGTCAGATTTGAGTGATCATTAGCTCATTGGATTCTGAAAGTGGTTTAATAGCTTGTTTAGGGTTTGATTTGGTCCAAATTGGAGTCATAAAAGTCGTAGTAGAGAGTTGTGGGAGTTGTGGACCACTTAGGTCGTATAAGCCCAAATGGTGAGCCACGATTACATCCATGGACCACAAGGGCCAAAGTCCGAAGCTACACGAGCTGTGGACCACGTATGTCAAAGCTAGTCACGTAGGTCGTAGTGGTGAGTAATAACGACGTTCATAGATCACAAGTGCTTAATTTGAGAGATGCATGAGGTGTGGGCCTCGTAGGCCATAATGGTGAGTTTCAATAACGTCTATAGGCCATTGGGGTCAGAGCCTGGAGCTGCACGAGCGTATGAATTAAATAATATTACAATTATTTCAATATGTTTATATTCTTTTCTTAATAAAAAAAAACAATTCCACTTTTTAATATAAAATTTTACATTAAATATAATTTCATTATAGGGAAAATTTTCTTATCATATTTTCAAATTTGTGATTTTATTATTTTAATTTTCAAAAGGCTTGATACATCCTTTTAAGTATAGTTAAGGTGAAATGTATGTAAAATTTAAAGTATAGGTGTTTGATATGTAAATACATAGGAATTGAGTGGTATGTATATAAATTTCCAAGTAATAACGCATTCCAACCATTCAAGTGAAATTTAGTCCCACATTGGATTGTTTTCAAAATGATTTGCTATTTAAATTAAAAAAAATTGTCAAAAATAGATTTTCCCAAATAGTTTAAGGGAATATTAAAATATATTTCAACAAAAATTTTAGATTTAGAATCTACATCACCAAGTTTGACATTTATATAAAATTAATTAGTGTCATAAGAGGGTTAATAAGCTTAGGTTCTTAGGTTCTTATAGTTTCTAATGATGAGACTCTCAATATTCAAGAGGGCATTGTCAAGGAAGCCATCTCATACTTCTTGACTCGGCTTAAATGCTCTTCCTCCTCTTCCAATTTCTCCCTTCAAATCCAAGTGTGCGCACTCCTCACTCAACATGAAAGTGAATTATTACTTGATGATTTTATCGATGAAAACATTAAGAAAACCATTTTTTCTTATAGACAGGAGCAACGCCCAGCCCCTGGTGGGTTTAATTCTAAATTCTTTATGGATACTTGAAAAACTATTTGTCATGATTGCAGTAAAGCTTAAATGCTCTTCCTCCTCTTCCATTTTCCCTCTTCAAATCTGAGTAGGCTGACTCCTTACTCAACTTGAAAGTGAATTATTACTTGATGATTTTATTGATGAAAACATTAAGAAAACCTTTTTTCTTATAGACAGGGACAACACTCCCGTCCTTGGTTGGTTTAATTCCAAATTCTTTATGGATACTTGAAAAACTATTGATCAGGACTGCATTAAAGCCATTAAGTATCTCTTCTTCACATCAAAGATGCCCAATATCATGAAGCACTTTATCATCAATCTCATTCCAAAAAAATTAAACGCACAAACAATTTCTAATTGCAATCGATTTTCCTCTGCAATAACATATATAAAGTCATTGTTAAGCTTATCATTGATTGGCTTAAATGTAGTCTTTCAAGCAATATATATGTTCTCAAACTGTTTTTCTAGAGATATTAAAGACAATATCATTTTGAAAAAGGATATTTGGTAAGGTTACAACTCTTCTAAGCATCCTAAATGCATTTGTTCAAAAATTTATATTAAGAAAGTTTTTGATTCGATCAACCAAAGTTTCATTTACAAAAGGCTGGTTAAGATGTTTTTCCTCCAAAATTTTTTAGATGGGTGGATGGCTCTTTTAATAGTTTCAATCATCTGATCTATGTTGATGACCTACTTACCTTTGGTAGGGCAAATATTAATGAGGCTAAATGCTTAGCTCATCCATTGCAATGTTTCTATTGTATTTCCAGCCTTAATGCTAATAATTCTAAATCCACTATTTGGCTTTAAGATGAGCATGATTAATTTTGGAGATTCTATTAAAATTTCATTGTTGCACCAAAAGACATCTTAATGTTTAAGAGTTCAGTTTCATTTTACTCGAGGCGTTTCATAAATTATGTGTGTAGTGCATCATATAGATATAAGAGTGCTGTCTAACTATTGGGAAAGTTAATGGAATCGCTTAGACTTGTCGATTTAAACTGCCATACAAATTTATCGAATTTGACCAGGTGAATTATTTGACGTTGGTCGAGTTAAAACTTAATGTTCTGAGTTACTGAATGAGTTTAATTTGGTCGATCGACTTTATCGAGCTATCTTGCCAAGTTAATCGGATTCGACTATTGAGTTGTGTTTTTTTTTTTTCAATATACTTGTCATATTTTGATTGCTGTTGTTGTTGTCTCGTACGTGAACTTAGACTCTCGGCTTTTACATCTATCCATTTAAATTTTGAATAGTTTTAGTATATAATTCGATTAGTGATTAAAACAATTTATACATTTTAATCAAATTAAATTACTTATGACTTTGAAATTCTGTCAAATTACTATTAAGACGATTATTATTATTATTATTATTATTATTATGATTATTATTATGAAAAATAAAAAATATTAATTACAAGAACATGTGTAGAAATTTGCCGCAGTATGTGATGAGAATTGGTTAAGGCAACCAGCATGCCAAAAATGACCGTAAATAAATATTAAATAAAAATAATTATTAGTATAAATAATTACATAAATTTAATAATAGTCTCACTTTAATTATAATTTTTTTTTTGCCATTTAATTGCATACCACAAATTCTATGTATTTACATATATTTGGCCTAAACATTAATTTTAACATTTATATAACGTAAACTTTTCATATCACATCAAAAGTAGGGCTGTCAAAACGGCTCGTTGTTCGTGAACAGCTTGTGTTCGGCTCGTTAATTTCATTTGATAAGTTAACGAGCCGAACACGAACTAAGATGTGTTCGTTCGTGTTCGGCTCGTTTTGGCTCGAAATACTACTCATCAAATATATATATATATATTAAGTAGTATTTTAAAAAAAATTAATTGACTACAAGGCTACAGAGATTTATAATCAATTAAAATATTGATTAAGAAAATAAAATAAAAATTATAAAATTAGATTCAAATGATGTTGTAATATAAATAATAATTTTTAAATCTTGCTCAAACAATTATTGTCTTATGACTACATTATTAGGGTTGTTAAAAGAACTCTTTGTTCGTGAACAGCTCGTGTTCGGCTCGTTAAGCAAATGAGCAGAACACGAACACACTTTTTGGCTCGCTCGTGTTCGGCTCGTTTACTCCCCTAATCAAAATTATCACTATTTTAACCTTTAAAAAGTGAAATACACATAATTTTGTAAGTTGGCATATATATATATATATATATATATTGAAGTTTAGGTGTGTGTTTTATATGTAAATGCAAAAGAATTAGGTGGTATGAATATAAGTCTTTCAAATAATTAAGTTTTGAGTGCCAAAATTCGTAAAAATTATTTCAACAGTATCTGATCTCCACCGTCAATCACAGTATTTTTTTTAAAATTAAATAGGACCGACCAAAATACATATTCGCTGTGATCGGCGGTAGAGATCAGACACCGCATGCTCGAAACTTATTTTGTTTCATAAGGGGTTAAAATAAAAAAAAGCATCTAAGAAAGACATTTTAAACTACATTGACAACATAAACAATTTGTTGTATTTCCTTATTGTGAAATTTACGTACATACCACACAATTCTTTTGTATTTATGTATGTAAACTCTATACTTTCATATTTATATTTATAGCACAAAAAAATTATTTCATTTTTAAAAAGTTAATGATAATGATAACTTAGATATTATGTCAAAAACTTTAGTACGTGAAATATAAATATGAAAGTCTTATTTTAATTAAGATAATTAAACATATAAGAGCTATGTTGTATGTATTTAAATGCTACAACTTTATTTACTTGGAAGTATGATAACAGAAAAATTATCTTTTATATTTTTAAATAGAATTATAAACTAATAGATTATGTAATAATTAGAAATTCAGTCAAGAGCTCCTCGTCAATTTATTTTTTATTTATAAATTAGTCTATGAAAGTAATTTATTTATCCATTCCTGTGCGAGCCTTGGGGTGAATTTTTCTGTGCGGACTCCTGACGTAGCTCTACGTGCGGCAGAGATTATTCTTGAGTTATTTTCAGTTTATTTCTGGGTTATTTTTAATAATTTTAAAATAACCCGCGGTCTTTATTTTTGGGTTATTTCGAGATTATTGAAAATAACGCAAAAATAATCTGAAAATAACTCAGGAATAATCTCCGCCGCACGTAGAGCTACGTCAACAGTTCGGACAGAAAATGCGCTCCAGCCTTGGACATGATCAACACCGAGCCCTCTATGATGTTAGACATATCAAAGTGCCACCTGGCCATATCTTCACTCTCAGATAAAAACCAATTAGATATATATTATCAAAATCATCAAAGTAATGCTCATATATGCGTGCTAAACTAACTAATGAATTTCATTAAAATGAGATCTCTCTCTCTCTCTCTCTCTCTCTCTCTCTCTCTCTCTCTCTCTCTCTCTCTCTCTGTGGCTTCTATTTATTAATATAGAAGAACAATTTTACTGAGTAGTTACTTAAATGCTTGAAAAAAGATGATGATGATGAACTCGTATATTGAATGTGCTTAAGAGTGAAACCAGGGGTTGAGTCTGAGCTTAACATGATGAGGCCAAAGGGAACAGGGCCTTGGTTTAGGGTTTATGTGTAGATAAGTGGATTAACCCTTACAAAAGTGAGGTCAACAAAAATAGAAACAAACCAATCATGAAAGTACTACACAAAATCCTCCCACTTTATTGAGTTGTTGGGACATCCTCTAAATCTTTCAGTAGCTATCCCTACCACCACCTCTTTGCTACTCCCTCAAATGCAAATGTGGCCAATGTGACTCTTCTCTCTTGAGTGCAAGATGCGCTATGAATGATTTTATCGATCGATAATAGCTGTCGAATAGAGTGCAGTCTTATATCTTAGAACAACTTAAATATTTATTCATAGGAGTTGTCCCACTACCACTAACATGGGTCTAAGAACCCACTCTTTATTCACTATGAAGGAGAGAACACTTACAATATTTAGCTTGGCACTGGTGCAAATATCCCTTGATAGTCTATTCCATATGACTAAATGAAACCTTTGGCTACTAATTTAATATTCGATCTCTCAATGCTCTAATTTGATTTGTATTTGACATTGAACACTCATTTGCACCAAGCGAATCTTTTATTTGGATGCTTTGTAAAGTCCCATCTCTCATTTAGACCAAGTGCTTGAATCTCCTCTTCAACCGTTTTTTTTTTCATTATGAACTTTAAATTACTTCATGAATAAACGTGAATATCTGCATACTATCAAGATTAGTTACAAAAACTTTATAAGATAGTGATATTTTCCCATAAACAATATACCCCTGGATAAAATAGTTTGCGCAACTTTTTATATCTTCTTCACTAGATTTCAACTCCCTTGAAACTTCAGAGATGTTTAAATTCATAGTCAATTATGAACAATCATGTGGTTGCATATTATTTATGTCATGCCCAATGGGACTTCTTTCTCCTAGTGTACACATAAAGTTCCTTGTTAATCTCGAGTCGGATATCCTCAAGTGATGGAACTTAGGAGATAATAGTTAGGGGGAAGTAAAATAAGTTCTAATGATTCTAGATCAGTGTGGTTATCCATAGTGGTATCCTGAATATGATATTCACCAAGATTCTCCCCATGCATATCATATTTAGGGTAGTATGATTGTTTTCCAAAGAAAATAGCATCCATGAAGTTATAATATATATTTTTTTTACTGGGAGTAACACTTATATCCATTTTTACTAGAAAACATAACCAAGGAAGATACATTAGATCGATTTTGAGTTTAGCTTTGTACGGTTTAGCTGGTGAATGTGAGAAAAAGAGACAACTAAATATTTTTAGAGGAAGATTGGATGAAAATGTTCTAATATGAGACTATATTTCCATAAAAACATTAAGAGAGGCTATGAATCCTAGGACCCTGCTTGGCATTCTATTAACAAGGCAGGTGACTGTGAGCACTACATCTCCCTACAAAAAATTGGGAAATTGTAAAAAAAAGTTATAGATCTAAATACTTGAAGAAGATATCTATTATTCCTTCCAGCTATCTCATTTTGTTGTGGAGTCTCGACACTGAAACTCATATCAACGATATCATTCTTTGCAAAGTAGGATCCAAGGATTGAGTTGAAGTATTCTTTTGCATTGTCAATTTTAAAAAAAATTATTTTGCATTGGAACAAAGTGTAAATGATATCATAGAAGGACTGAAAACTTTGAGTAATTTCAAATTTCTCCTTCATGAGAAATATCCGATTGGTTCTAACTATGATTATCAATGAAGGAGTCAAATCATCTCACACAATTAATGGTTTTCAATTTTTTGTTCCCCAAATATCACTATGGATGATGAGAAATGATGTGAGGATTTGTATTAAGATGGAGGACATACATGCCGAGTATATTTAGCCAATTGGCAAGTTTCATACTAATAAAATTTTATTTTCTTAATAATGAAATGATGTTATAATTTACAACATAATAAAAATTAGAATGACCTAAATGACAATGTCATAATAAAACTAGACTTTCAATAAACTCGTCATCACAATGTCATAATAAAACTTGACTTTCAACAAACTCAAACACTATAATTAAGAACATGGGAAAAGGATGTTGGAGAAGGCACATGTGTGTTATGAGAATAACTTTCCTTGAGCTGATATAGACATTGCCGCAATTCAACCCGTCTCCAATGCCTAAAATTCACAAAATTTAGAATAAAATTTAGTAACAAAGTTCAAGTCATTAGTTAGCTTGCTAATGGAAAGTTAGCTGTATTATAGTTGGGTCAAAAAAACTACAGAAGAAAGTTGAACATTTTCACTTCTCCTTCCCCAAGATTATCCATCGACAAGGCTAACAAATTTGAGGTTGGTGATCTCTTGGTAGTTGGTGAGAGCATGAATGTCTCCAGTTATGTGATCAAAAGAACCTAAATCTATTATCCAATGTCAAAATCTTTCATTGTTAGCAAGATTGGAGGATATCATACCTTGGTGTATCAAGCTGGTAGGTTACTTAGTCGGGCTAGTAAGAAGTTTCTTCAACACCTTCAATTGTTCTTTGGTGAAAGGACTATGGTCGGCCAACCCTATAGAAGAGGTATTGTAGTTTTTTCTCCCTTGTCTAGGTTTCTAATATACAAGTTTTTCATGTAGTTTCTAGCATTTATCCTTTGTGTGACCAAGTTTCTTGCAATGTTTATACAATAGATGTATTTTATTTGGCTTTGGATCATGAGAGGAGTTGTGTGTACAAAGAGGAGCTTTCAGAGCTAGATGAACCACACTTTCTGCCATCATGAGCTTCTTCTTGCTTTCTTCTCTTCTAAATTCAGCAAAGGCTTCTCAAGTGGTAGGGAGAGGCTTCATCCCCATGATTCTTCATCTAACCTCATCTAAGTTCTTATTAGACCAAATAAGAACTTGATTGTCCTCTTCTTCGTCACTATTATTTCATGCATCGTAACATCTTGATGACACTTCCATACATACGTAGTATACACGTCTAACTATAACCAATACTTTCACAATGTGTTGAAGTATCGAATAACAGTCGATTCTTCTTAACGGAGCTCATATAATTTATCTTAATCTCAAACAATTTTGCAGTATTTTCGATACTAGTTGCTTCCTAAATCTCCCGTGTTATCCTGTAAAGCAAGAAATTTTCTTCAACTAATGTGGTCATAGAATTGATCCATCAAAACATTACCATATGATCTTGAATCTTTTATGAGCGTTAGTTAGAATCATTGAGCTCGGGAACTGTGTCATTTCTAATGAGATGTTTATATTTTTTTCCACATGTACATAAACACGAATTGAGACTATTGAAATAAGTTTAGTCATTGATTTATAATTTGTGATAAAAGTCAAGAGTTTAGGGGTTGTTTGGACAAAATTGTTATTCTCTGATTCAGAACTAATCTCCGAAGTAACACTAGACATCTTCATTCAGTACTTTGTAATAAACCTTATGCACATTTAGGGCAAAATTTGGGAGTCGGCTGCTTCTTGTGGCATGAAAGAGTCCAACACTATGATAAGGAACAGAGGAGGGCCTACAACCTAGCTGGAAGGATTCTGACGACTCCAAGAAAGGTTATGGCTGTTGGACAACTATTGGAGAGGCTTTGATGGTTGTAGGAGCAAGCAAAACATGGCATGTAACCTAGCTGAAGGGATTCCAATGGCTGCAAGGATGAATCTGTTCAAATTGAGCCTATGACTCGTGCATACGAGAGAGACGGGCTAAGCAAAGATATCTCTATATGTTGTGATTCCACTATGTCTTTTGCAAATCAATCAAATGGAAGAGAAAAGTGACTGAGAGATTGAGAGTGGAGGACAGATCACTTATTGTGAGGAGTTTGCATGGGCCACTTGCAAAAGAGCCAAACTGCTCGAGTATGACAGGAGTTGCGAGACACGAGAGAACCGCAACCCTTAAAGCCCTACTGCCGTGAGATAAGAGCATAACTTAAGCAAAAAAGAGAAACTACCAAAGGCTTCTACTGTGAGGAACAAAAGGACAAACATTGCTATCTCTAGAGGGATCGAATTCGAGCCCCGATACATAAAAAAGGTGGAGAAACAATATCCTCTTATTCCATCATATTCAAATTACAACATTTCCTCATATTACATAGGGAATGTTTAGGGCAAATAAAATAAAGACTGTTACAACTTATCACAATAAAAGAAATAAATACAATATAATAAAAAACAGATTAAAAAAGATTACAATTGAAATAGGAAACTCACTCAAATAGTTTTCACAAATTGATCTTGTGGGACTCATATGTCCTGCGGTCTGTGCCACCTAACAGGGACAGTTTCACAGTTAACAAAGTAGCATTTGATAATTTATGAATCAAAAACTATTCCCAGTATTTTTCTGAACGAGTATATGATGTATTTAAACAGATGCTTATTTCACTCCGAAAAAACCAATGCGCATTTATGAGCTAAGAAGTCAAAAGCAACTCAGAACAAATTTTACACAGGAAATGGTAGACATAATATAAAGGGATTAAAATTCTCAAAAAGAATTTATCACATAAAAGTGAAGTTCATTAATAAAAGTAAAATGAATCAAACTCCGAAACAATTCTAACAAGGAATGTAAATTCAAGAAACTAATTTCTACATGAGAGTAACATTCGGCAAAACTCCTGCGGTTGATTCATTTGCCAAATAAATTTGTAGTAGAATGCTCACTATTCACCAAAATTGACTATCAAAATGCAAGGAAGCTTTTAAAATGACACAGGAACACATCTAGTCTGTGCCCATAACAGGAACTAAATAGCCTCAGAGAGCCAAATTTAAAGTTGAAGATGTGCATACAAATGCCCATAATTTATATCACATGAATCCATGCACAATGCTAAATTTCTTTGGTGGCATACAAAAAAGTATCATAAATCATAAATTAAATAAAACTGAAAAAGAAGGATAAAATATAGTAAGGTAAAACCACAGTTTCAAAAATCAGACAAAACTATTAACCATGAACCAATCCTTCGATTGGTTCTTTCCAATCTCAAAATCACTTCTACAAAAAAACCAGAATTGAACTGGTCTAAACAGGTGTTAAACCGATGAACTAGTTTGGTTTTTAGTGAACCAACTTGTTATTGATCAATTTCAGCTTTTCAAATTTTCAAATGACTAGAAATAAAAGAATTAAATTAATGATGAAAAAATATGTTGTATTAAAATTTTGATTTAAAAAATTATTCAAAATATCCAATATAGTGAAGTGTTCAAAATTAAATTATTATATAGTGAATTGATACAAGTGTTATTATTATATCAAAATAACATAATTTAAATCATATTAACATAAGTTAAAAAGTTATTACATCATTTAATTCAACCGCCGGTTGAACCATGCTTCAACTATCGAACCTTGAAGTTCTCTAATATGAACTAGGATGATTTTTCCACAAAAATTAATGCGAGCAAAATATTTTTATTCACTAACACAAATAAGACAACTCAAATATATAGAGATAAGCACCTACAATTCGAGAGGTAGGCGATCTCTACCAAACCCTATACCTAAGACTCAATGCCCAATCTCATGCATCCCTAACCCTAAGCATAACAGGCCCTATAATACCCTAAAATAATAACTAATAAAAACTAAGAATTTGTTTGGAACAGCTTTCTGTCAGCTTTGCTTTTTAGGCCGTCGTCACAGTTTTATTTGAAGAACTGTTTTCTTATTGTTTTTCAGAAATTTCTACAATAGAAAGCTGTTTTTTTTTTAACTTGAACTAGTAAAAGTATAGTTACTACTAGTAAGCTGCAATCTGACTGGTTGAAAATAAAATAAAATTGTAATAACCACTGCATCTTTCAAAAAATTGTTTCTTTTGCAGCAACTATACGACTACTTCAAATAGCTGCAGCTGCCCCAAACATACCCTAAATTACCTATATGTGTCGTAATAATATTTCGCTCCCAAAAGGACACATTGCCTCTAAGGTGGGAAAAAAAAGAAACAATTGATGGATCAAGTCTGATGGCTCTCCCTGAGCAACTAACTTTGAGTTTGACTCTCGTCGTCAGCACTTGGTTGAAATGAGTGACGAGTCATTGACACTGCCTGAGGAATAATCTAATCCATAGCCCGAAGCATCTGTCTTTACAATGAAAAGTTGGTTGAAACCATGTAATGTCAGCATTGGTATACTTGTCATGCCCTTTTTTAACTTCTTAAAAATTTGGGTCGCCGTTTTCTCCCACTAAAAGTTATCTTTCTTCAATTCCTCCACCAATAGCCCCATAATTGAATTACAACCCTTTACGGACTTCCGTTTGTATTCTGTAAGTCACAAAAATCTTCTCAACCACTTTGAGGTCTTAGGCAGTAGCCACTCAAATATAGCTGTCACATTCGATGGATCCGCTGACACTAAGATTTTAGACAAACTATGGTTACCGCGAAGCACCAACTTAATCGCATCCAACCTAATCTCCACAGAAAAAGATTCCCAATCCACCCTCAGCTCTTTGATCATTAGTGGCCACTTTATCCCTAGAATCACATCAACACTTTCAAAGTTTAAGTGAAGGAAACCCTCCACCACGTATATGACCTGTAGTGTAAACACCAATCAAATTTTCAGACTTATATCCACCTTCCCTATCCTTAACATAACCCCAAAACTTCTCGTATCTATCAAATTCAACCCCAACTGGCCTACAACCCAATTGGAGATAAAGTTGTGAGTGACCCTACAATCCACCAACACCACTACAAGTTATTCTCCGATCTATTCCCTCACCTTCATGGGGTGATTTGGAGTAAATCCCACCACTGAGTTGAGGAGAACCTCAGCTAAATCAAGGTGTATGTGCTCCACACCCTCCACCGCTTCTTCCTCCAACTGTTCGCTATCAGCCGCTTCCCCTCACAAACTATAAGGATCTGGAGTATGCAATCCTTGCATCAGTAGATTGGTGCATACTTCTTATCACATCGGAAACACAACCTCTTTGTTCTTTTGCCTTACATCTCTAACTCCATGAGGCACTTGATGTTGACCACGCCTCCATCTGAATTGACACCATCTGGGTCCATGGTGTCATGGTTGTCGAGCGACTCCTCTGAAATCCTCCCATGGTGCTGCTTCTGGTGGTCTTCTCCATCTGATTCTTGTCCTCCACTATCTGGGCTAGCTCCATCGTCTCCCCCAATTCACATGTTCTCAACAGTTGGAGGGCTGCACGTAACCTTTCATGAAATTCCCTTACAATACTGTTTTAGAAATACCTCTCAGCTGTCCCGACAACAACTCAAATCTCTTCCTATACTTCGTGATAATACTCTCTTGAGTTAAAGACAAATAATTGCTCGGGTAGATCTTCATCCCGAATGTCTCTGAAACGTTCTAACAAGCAATCCTTAAATTTTCCCCATGAGAGAATTAGGTAACTTGCCTCCCTCTACTGAAACCGCTAGAGTTTTACCCTCCAAACATAACATTGCTGTCATAAGCTTCTCCTCCCCATTTAGTCTATTTATCGTGAAATATCGCTCCACCCGATAAACCCACCTAAGCGCATCTTCCCTATCAAAGATCGATATCTTCAACTTCATAACTCTAGCATCCCCACCCCAACTTTCTCTCCCTCTGGAGTTCCCCTCATGTATCTAGGGTAAAATTCTCTCTTTTTACCCTTTCTTTCGATCATAGTCATACCCCATCATGGCTTCTCTACTTCCTTCTATATGCTCTTTCATTCCCCTTGCATAACCCCTTCTTCATGTTTCAGCCCAACCCATTCAATTGAAAATCTTTAATCCAACACCGATCAGAGCCCTAGGAGGAGGTACTTGATGGTACATGCTTTTCTCCTCATGTCCCTCTCTTTTGATCTCTTTCCCTTTCAATTTCACTAAGAATCCTCTAATCAACCCTTGGTTAAGGTTTGTAAATTGATCCGCCGGCGGGTCTTTGATTGCAAATCAATAAGCTTCCTCATCAACTCTTCCAGCTTTCAAATCGGTTTTCAATAGAGAAAAGCCTTTCGTCTATGGTTGAGAACATTTCCTTTATCCCGGATTTAGGTTGTCATACTTCTTCCACTCTTTCTTCCAAAGTATTCACTTTCCTTGCTACCATCCTGCACATTGAAATCCCTTCGTTGTTGTCTTAGTATCCCGACTCGCGACTATATTGGTAGGTCGTAAACGGAGATCTCGTCCCTGGCTTCCACGATCACTAGAATCGCAAAACTAACGTCCATGATCTCGCCGTCGGCTTCCTAGTTAGTTTGCATCGGTTTGTATCACGAAGTTTGGTGGCCGCGATCCAGTCTATATTTGCGACCTTGTCGCTATCTCGTCTTTGCTTCCCAGCTAGCTCCAATCACGAATTTATCATGATAATAGGTCACGCAAAAGAGCTGACGTTTTCCATTACTTGTCGTAATCTGTATCACGACTATTTCAACGAGCGAAGGATGCACGATATTAAGTGGTTTCCAACAGAAGGAGACATGATCCGGCTTTGCACAAAAATCACGATCCCATCCTTCCTAAGGAAATTGTAGTGAAGAAGGGAAGGATCGATGCTTTGATACTAAATTTGATACAAACTAAGATGATGTTTAGACAACAATTATGATAAACAAAATATTTTTCTTCAATAATACAAAACAACACAACTCAAATATATAAAAACAAACTACAATTCAAGAGTAAGTGATCTCTTCAAGCACCTATAACTCGGGAGGTAGGCGATCTCTCCCAAAAAACCCGAAACCTAAGATTCAAAAACCACAATCTCATGCATCCCTAACCCTAAGCATAAAAAACCCTATTTATACTCCACCATAATAACTAATAAAAAATTAAATTGCCTTTAGGCAGTGGCGTAAGAGTCTCCCTTCCAGTTCAATGTCTAGTTTTATTTCCAATTTTCATACCCTTGGCAAAAACAATAGTCCCACACAACTTCACAATACCTATGGAGGTCACCAATCACATGCTGCTATTTGTGACAAAACTTTCCAAATATTATTGGTTTACGAATGAAACAATGAAAACCATATTCTATATTGCATAAATTTTGCTATTAACTATCAACCTAACATCAAACCCGAAGCAAAAATTGCCTTATTCGTGACAACGCTGAAACTATAATAACTTATCACCACAAAATCTAAAAAAAAATTAAAGAAAAAGAATAAAAAATCGTTAACCAAGAGTGAGGTTGAACCTTTCAAAGAACAATAATGAGAAAACTCAGGTAAGGACTTCTGAGAGAGCTGACGAAAAAGGAGAACTCATTATCACTCCACGACCTATCATCTTTAGGCGACATTCAAAAATGCTACAGCTGCTGCATTGCCATTGACCTCAAGAGACCTTTCCAGAGCAACCTGCACAAAAAAATTAAATTTTCACCAGTATTTAATAACTGCCAATTATCTTTAATAATGGAAAGTCAACTCACATTAATCCTATAAAGAACAATAAAAGTAATGAACCTAGCTTGAAAAAATAAATCGCAAAACCAACGTTTCTAAAACATTCATTTTTTAATAAAATCATCGCAGAATTTCAATATTATTATTATTATTATTATTATTATTTCGCTAACAATATAATAGTTCGACAATTTATTTAATCAAGAACAACTAGGATGGAAAGAAATAAGGCATTGCCGTATATGGGCTTCATTTTATGTTACTCGGGTATTTTAGCCAAAGCTGTTTTCTAAGCATGTATGCGTGGGCTTATGATAACCCGGTCTGGGGTATTTTAGCCAAAGCTGTTTTCTAAGCATGTATGCATGGACTTATGATAACCCGGGTATGAATCAACTCAAGTAGTGAGCATGGGTTTCTAACAATTCGAGCATAGATATCTGCTTTTGTGACAACCAAGTGCTTTTGTGAATATCCAAAAACTTAAAATTTAGCTCAAATAATTTTATTTAACAGTTTAAAAATATCAAGCAAAAAAAAAAAGAAAAAAAAAACAAAAAGAGCGCACATTACAAGTCTCAAAACAAGAATTTGTGAACAAAAAGGGCTCTTATTTATAATATGCTAAATCAGCATAAAAATGATTCATTCCAATCGAGACGCTAAAATCAAAATGATGCATTCACCCTGCATTGTTTGCCTGCAAAACACAAAAATAGAACACACATATTGCATCATTTCTCCTGCAGCATTGTAATGCTGCACTATCGTTCTATTCTCAAGCTATCCAATGTGCTTTAATACAATTTAAAATCTTTAGTTTGAACATGAATTTTACTGAATATTCTCTAGTAACAAAATTAATTTTAGCCTAAGCATGAATTTTACTGAATATTAGCTTGGAAAAAAATTAATTTGACATGTTACTATAATGTTATAAGTTCATAAGCTACTGAAAATATTTTCATGATTTTCAAAGGTATAGTAAACAGCATATTTTTTAACCTTCTTTGGAAAGGTGTAAAATAATTATTTTTACAACTCTTTGACCAGGTGTGTTCAAATGGGTAATGTTCTATATAGACAAGATTTTATAAATTTCTAAAATTGACCTATTTTTGTTTTTTACAACGAAAATTTTGATTTCAAAGCTATAAAAGTTACATTATAATGAAAAGTAAGATATACTCATAGCACTGTCTGTAATATCAAGGAACTATAAGTTAGCGATGTATGATGCCTTAGAATCAAAATTTCATTAATGCAATCTAGGATGAGCTGCACAATGTAACACAAAACACACAATCCATAGGTTATCAACTCCAACTTGAGCAAAAATTAATCACTTTTGATGCAAAAACAATAAACACGTTCCGCTTCAAAAAAAGCATGTTAAGTTGGTGGTAAGCCTCCGCTGGGTTTTATTTTTAATGTCCGCAAGCTTCCGTTAAAGTTGGTTGATCTCTCATTGTATCATTTCCCTTGTAGGCTTGGCCATGTATCTCCTTGGTCGCATAGCTAGGGTTTGGAGTGGGAGGTGAAAGAGGGCATAAAAAATGATTTAAAGTAGCTGAATTTGAAAATCAAAAAGAGAAAGTTAGAGATATGTCAAAGTTTTGGCTATGATTTAAGAATACGAAGAAAATTTTGGTTGAGGGGTAAGGCAGAAGCTAGGCAACCCTGGGATATGGCTAGGGTTAAGCTGGCTATGATACAAAAAGATATCAGAGTTAACCCAAACCACAATAAAAAAAACTAATATTATTACCGAAAACAAATAAACGGTTACAATCAACACACTAGAAAGAGAAAATACAACAATACCATACTCTGAAATCTGAAATAGCAACAAACACGATACAAATAACAGAACTAGGGTGGGGTTTTAGGCTGGTGGTGGTGATCAGAGGGGTTTGGCAGTGGGGAAACAATGACACAATAATGATCGATAGCTGTGCTGGGCGGCAGGACACATGAAAGAGCGGAAACAGCAAATAGGACAGCAAGACAAACGGAGCCACTTTGCTGTTTAGGTGGCAGCAGCAAGGTAGGCAGGCGGACAGAAATGAACGGCAGTTCAAACAACAACAGTTTGCTGTTTTGGGGCTGGCATCAGCAGGGTAGAGGGGTTTTGGAGCAACTGTGAGGGTTGAAAGCTGGTAGGAGTGGCTGGGACAGCAGGGTAACTGCAATAACAAGTGGTAGGGAAGGCTGAGGGTGCTGGAACGGGTAAGAAGGACAGCAACCCATCACAGTCAGTTATGGCGGCAGTAAACCGAAACACGGATGACAGCGACTGGAAGATGGGAACACTGAAGGAAACAACAGCAGGTAACTGTTCGGGGGTGGCTGCAACAATGGAGGGCGGCCAAAAGCGATGCGGGGAGTATGCGGAAGGAAATCGGGAGAATAATGACCACCCTGGAAGATAAAAACAGCCGGAGCACCACCAAATCCCTTGAATAGAGCCCTCGAAGGGAGGAGAAAGGACATCAATGGCTGTCCTAAACAAAATACACAAAAAAACTAACTTCAAACTCTAATACGACACATATATAGGAAATGACTAAAAAGGAATGACGGATAATATGAAAGAAAGCATAAGGAAAACGGGACTGTTTCAGCCCATCTCTCGCGATTGCAAAATCTAGCAGTATTGCAGCAGCTACACTACCGTATCCGTGGTGAGCTCCCGTATCAACCCTCTTTTACAGCATACAGAAACTGCAAAAGGCAAGTGAAGTTCAAGAAGATAATAATCATCAAAGAAAAGGGCAACATCTGGAATCGACTATAGTCCTATGAGAATTGAAAGCCACAGAGGACAACTCACAAAGAAGAAATATGGGTAATAGTTGGAGCAGGAAGGGTTCCCACATCAGTTAGGTTCTAATGGACAGTTAAGCTAAAGATGACTTCACAGAATCTTTGGCTTCAATAAGGCAGTAATAATAACAAACTATTTTCCTGAACTGTAAATTAATGTTCTACTAAAAAGTAAGGTTTGCCAAATAATTAGTTACTACTTTGAACTATTTCAAACATCATTTAATCTTATAAAGAACCCCATTATAAAAGTCTTCGAAGTGCTCGAACATAAAAATTCTTCATGAAATATCCAAGCCTTTCCTGCAAAAAACTTCTCATATTCTCTTTGAACCTTTTAGTGTTCCGGTTTGCATATTCTTACACTTCCTAATAGGTTGGCTTTCTTGACAATGATTCCACTACTTCAAACTGAGCAAATATTATTTAGGGTGAGGCATTTCATCGCTTTGTATGGGAAGGATTTAGGGTTCAACTTTGCCCAACATAGAAAATGAGGGAGGCATTTCTGTAGGGCTGGCAAGCTGACAATTTAAAAGCTTTTTAAATGGCAAAATTCACAATAAATGATCATGGCAAGTTAATGGAAACACATGAAGGTGTTGAGATATAAAAAATTCAGTTTGCATTACCTCCTTGCTTTATTTCTTGCTTGCTTGTAATAGATTGTGCTTTACATTGCTAAAAAACTAAAATTTTAACTTGCAATGCTGAGTGAATTACAAATCTTATAATATAAGTAATAAAGTTCAATTTATTTTGAACAGCCCAGCTCATCCCAAAGACCCACACCTTTAGTCGCGTCAAATGCATTTAGTGCAGAAGGGTGGCATCCTTCGACTTACTAAAACATTAGAACTTAAATTTGATTTCTGGGGAAAAAATTATGAAGATGTACATACATACCACACAAATTCTATGTATTTACATATCTAACACCTAAACTTTAACTTTTACATACGTGCCACCTTATGCATAAAAAGGTATATTTCACTATTTAAAAGTTAAAATGGTGTTTTTTATGATATATGAAAGATTTGGATGGTATAAATGTAATAAACAAAATTAAGTGTTAAATATGTAAATACAAAAGAATTGGATGGTATGTCTATAAATGCCCCAACATTTTAAGTCATCAATGTAGGGTCCAACTTCAAAGTCACAATAAGAAAAAATAACATCGCTCTGGCATCCATTTATGGATCTTAAATGTGAAGAGTAGAGAAGTCCATCATGCACAGAAGGATCCTAGCCAAAGTAGAAGAATAACAAAAATGAGGTAAATAGAAAAAAGAACCTTTTTCTGTGATCATGCCCTAGTCTGTGAAGAAACAACAGCCACAACTAGAGCCAAAAGAAGTTTGAGAGTTCAAAGGGACTAATTTTTTAAGGATTTGTATTTAAAACCTCCACTTTAAGATATCATATACCAGAAAAAAAATTGCTAGTTACTGGCTAGATCAGTTGTGTATGGTGAATCACACAGATAGGACTATCTTTCTAAATTACATGACGTATGTGATCAAATTTTGTGGTCCTAACGTTCCATGAAACTGAAAAATCAGGAAGCGTTACAGATTTATCTACAAGGACAATATATACACACAAACTTCATATAGCCTAAAGCATACAGGTGAAAGTAGTTAAAATTTCATAGACACGCATGAAAGAAACAAATATAATGAGAGGAATATAGCAATAATCCTAGGAAGTCAAGTGGTATTAGCAAAGGATTATTTCTGTTAGTGGAAAATCACCTCCTTATATGTGTGTTTTAAAATTGTGAATGGCTCTTTCTCACGAACTCCATTATTTTCTTCAAATATACCGATCAAATCCTGGAAAGAAAAAAGTTGAAAATGTTAAATGGATACATAAAAAACCAAGAAACATCAAGGAGACACTTGAATGAATTTTAATTTTTTTATTAGCGCAATAATTCATTCAACAGTTAGTAGTAGACCGATTATTCTCAAAGTTAAATAGCAATCAAACTGAACTTTTATGATATTGTACAAATTTGAAAAAAAAAAAAAAAACTTCTGTTTAGATTTTAACCATATGCTATAAGAATAATATCATATACCTACCGGTTCTAGATAAACAAACTGATACCCGAGTTAACCAAATCATAGCAAGACAATCAAATAAAATCAAACAAAAAATTCTCCAATTAATCCTTAAATTTGATTTTTTTGTCTTATAAGATTAATAGCATATGCCAAATGGATATATTAAAACCAAGAAACAACAAGAACACATTTCCAAGTTGTCACAAAATTTTCTCTCGCAAGACCAGGGACATTTTTTCAGTTTTTTTAGATCGACACCGTGCTCTAAGTTGAGAGCCCCACAAAAACCCAACTGTCCCTCTAATTTCTTTTGCAAGAAAGAAGGTCCTCTCAATCATCTAGATCGACATCGCACTAAATGTCGAGATCCCCTAACATATCTACCAAGTATTGAAATCACCCTTTTGCTAAACAAGGAGGATAATCACCAGAGAAAACACTGAGCTCCAAGTCAAAAGTCTATCATCTAGATTGACATCACACTCATGGACAAGATTCCTAGATACATGTAAACTCAAGTCATTCCTTTTCACTTGATAAGGGGTAAATATTTTAAAGACTCTTATGCATTCAAGTTAACATCATGCCCAAAGCTAAGACTATTGAGTGTGGAGAATACTAAGTCCCTTCTTTATAAGATGGAGGGCCCATACTTTTTGGATAAATATTAGATTGAAGGCCGAAATCTTCTAGCCATAAGGTTCAAAATCATGCCTACTACTGAGAACTTCCTCCATTTGGGTTGATATCATAGTCATGATCGAGATCCACAAATAGCCCGTGTGACATTGTGCTTTCTCACGAGATTCTTGAGAGAATGTTAAAGTCGTCAATGATAAATTTTTGTTCAGTTAGACAATAAAAATAGAATAAGTATCAAATAAGATTTAAAAGATGATACTAAATGTTAGAGGTTTGTCTTCAAAGCTCGCTAATTTAAAAAGTCAAGCGAGAAAATCTGTCAACAACTATTTGCTTTAGCCCGTTAAGTTTGAGAATCATAAAACCTCTTTTGTTCAAGTCTAGGGCTTGGATGGGAACCGAGCTCAACAAACAAAGATGTGATCGAGTTAGTGAATTTTCTTTCCACTCAACAAGCCAAGATTATAGTGAAGAGCCCCGTTTGTTAAGCTGATGATGACAAAACACAAGATTATTTAGTTGGGTTGACAGCGTGTCGGATGTAAAATCCTCAATTACCACATTGGTGCCAATGACATAATCAATTTGAGAAAAAATGAATATATCTTCAAGTAAATTATAAACAAGATAATTTCAAAAGTCTAAGATTCATCTATCAAATTTGTCACAATTCTATAAGTCAAATATAAGAATTTTGAGCTCATTAGTTCCAACATATCAAATTGGAGAACCACAAGTTTGTTTACAGCTCAAGTCAAGGATGTAAGCAAGTTCTAAAAATCAGACTCAACAAGTCCAAACATGGTCGAGTTATTGAAAGCTCTCTTCACTCAACTGTCGGTGATAAAAAGAAGGGTTGGGGGAGTTGCCCGTAAGAAGCTGTCCGTCACCGGAATCGAAATCCCGTCTCCCGCTTCGAAAGGACATTTTAATTTACATATAGATTTAAGTTTAGAAAAATATGAAATCAAACTGACCCCATAATCTTCACAGTTTAAATGAAAGAGCGTTCTACCTCAAATCTTGTATCTATCCCGAGGGATAAACACAAGACTTGAGGATGAGGCTCAATAAAATAAACTAAGAAATATATGACGTCCGTTTGATCTGCAAAACCGTTTTATTTGCCGACAAATTCCATTTTTTAATCTGAAAAATTAAATAAGGTTTATTTTAAGCTGGGTTCGGAAAAATTTCCTATATAAGGCCAATCCCCTATAGTTAATTACATCCTAAATGACCGAAGTCACTTAAGAATACTTTCGATAGAAATCAGGAAAAATTATTTTCAAGGATTTCAAAAGGATAGGAATTTTCAACGAAATCGGACAAGGAGGTGTGAAAGGGGAATGACTCAAATTTGAAACATTTATTACAGAATCCAAAGAAAGAAGTACTAGGGGATGTCACAGATCCAAAGGAGAACCTCAGTGAGTTCCTAGTCTACCCTATGGTTTGGCTTCAATTTCGATGAGAAATATTCAAGTGTTTTATCCTGCCAATTTTATTTAATTAGGGCTTACATTCGTATGAAACAATCATACAAAAAGTCTGAAAGATGTGAGGATTTAGGCCATAACGGACGAAAACCTCGGAATCCTAAAACGAGTTAGGGTTTAGATCGTACAGCAGAGCTATACGAATACCTAACGAAAAGTTGAGCATTTATGTTGCGTTTGGCGGACAATCTTGAAATCCTATTGTTTTAATTTCTAGGAAATGAATAGTTTAGCTAGGGAAGACATGTTCTGCTATTGAAGATGGTCGTGCTGCCCACCGCGCTAGTTCCAAGCTCCTTGTCGTGACGAGTTTAAATTTTCTAGGGTGTCAGGTTATAATGTCAAATCCAGCGGCCCTATGGTTGTAGTTCTTTAGATATTTTATAGGGAACATGTTGAAGTTGCACAGTATATAGTATAACAGTAGAGTATGTAGCACATGACAGGCAGTAGAGTATGCAGTAAGAAAAACAGTACAACATGCAGTGTAAAGCAAAGTAAAAGGTACAGCAGGGAAGTGATTATATGAGAATAACATGATTTAAACATAAAAAAAACCTGTATACCTGGGAGATCCGCTGTTCCTTAGGTGAAATTGATGTGACACGTACAAACAACAAAACTTGAGGAAGCAGGCTGAAATGATTTATATAAACGAAAACAAAGAAACATTGTCCAAAAATCTCGAGAAAGATCATCAAAAGACTCACGATAAGAGAAATGCGAGGAAATCGACGAATCAACAAATCAATTAAAATCGTAGAAAACACAGAAAAATCCCGAAAAGAGACCACAAGTGCTTTGTTAAAAAAAATTTGACAATACATATGAAAAAGTCCGAAAAGAGGGGACCGCAAGCACTCGGGTCGGGGCTAGGCTCAACTATATATTAGTACTCAAGAGTCGTCGAAGGCTACTCGATCACCCGGATGTCTAAAGCTCGTCACTCAACTAGAAGGGTGTCCTATCGAACCTAACTCAGAAGGGTACTCCCAGCCTAAACAGGTGATCAACAGGTAGACAACCAATGTTTAAAATGACTCAGAAGGGTACTCCCAACCTAAACAGGTGATCAACAGGTGGACAATCAATGTTTAAAATGCATTTTAAATTTATATTTTCAGCATGCACATAAGTTTCAAACATGCAAAAAGTGGACTGTATCAATTTTGTTTTTACCGAAAAATGTATTTTTGTTTTAGAAAAAAAGTGTATATGTTCTTATCAAATTTGTTTTTATCAATTTTGAGAAGTAGTTGTCCACGAGTCAATCGCGCTGTCGGGTATAAGACTACTAACAACCTAAGAAGGTTCAGGTCAACTCCCGCTAGTCTTGTGTCGATGAATGAAAATGTCATCCTACAGCTCACCGGGCTCCTGAATCGGATCCTGATGGGTTCCTCAATCGGATCCTGATGTCGTAGGATGACATATCATTCTGTTCTATCTCCGGTGTGCCTTTGTCATCACCGCCATAAGCCTAAAACAAAACCGACCTACTTGCGACCTTGCTTGATGGTTTCACGTATAGCAAAAGGCAATACGTGGACACTTATGTATCGGACATAAGCATAAAAAACTGAACCAAGAAGCAAGAAAAAACGGAACAAATATGGGGTGAGAGAGAGGAGACACTAATCCACCTAAAACACAGAAAAGACGGAGGACGGATCAACCCTCAAAACTCGTAACGAAAAGACCTGAAAAAGAAAGACCCAAAGATCCTTGAATCAATCCAGAAGGATATCACTTCCTCACGTTTTTATAAATGGCTTAACCCGAGTCAAAATGGCCTCACACACCAGTGACTTCCTAACATCGGTGCCCAGCTCCCAAAGACATCTTTTATGAAATTAATTTATTCTGACCAAATGGTTTTCCAAAATGAGACTTAGAAATCTCCCAAACTTTACAAAAGGAAAATAACTCGGAGAATATCATTACTAGTACTCCCAAACCCATGCAAAAATCAGGATCTTCCAACTTCCAAATTAATCAATGGCCTCATATATCAAATAAGCATAAAATCTTCTCATAGAACCAAATAAATGCTCACGACTGGGGTCAATAGAGGAGAGTATAGCCACCAATACTTTTGGTCAAGGCAAAACAGAGCCAAAGAGACTCGCGGCCAAGGCAACCCAAGGCACAGAAGGAGAGGAGACTCACGGCTAAGGCAACCCAAGGCCAAAAGAGGCTCACGGCCAAGGCAACCCGAGGCACAGAAGAAGAGGAGGCTCACGGCTAATGCAATCTGAATCAATTATATGAAGATATTTGATATACATAAGAGAGTACAAGATATAACCCTCATTTTAGAATAACATATTTGATCCAGCAATAATCATCCAAATCTTCAAGCACAACAAGACGGACTAGATTAAATTAAGCCATCCCCAATAGGTCTTACGGATAGGACCTAAGGCCAGTAAAAATCAAAACCCAAAGCCACCTCTCGGGCAGGGGCAAAACAAGGCAAAACCGAGCTCCCAACCAGAGTAAAACCGAACCTTCCCATAGCTATGGAACAGAAACAGGAAAAAACACAACAGACTCTCAGGTAGGAGCTAAAAAAAGCAAACCGAACTCCCAAATCAAGCCAAAATAAATCCCTCGAGGTTAACAAGTAAAGCTAGCATACCCAAGACAAGATCTCAATCCAGAACCCAGCCTCCAACCCTTCCAAGGTGAAAATCGAGCCCCTAAAGAAATCAAATCAAAGCTTTAAATGCTAATCAAATGTAGTATATGACAACAAATTGAAACCCAACAATTTTTAGGTAAACTGAAAACCAGCAGGGGCAAAAAGAATGAAGCCACATCCCAAATCAAAAAAAAATAAGCCTCATAATCAGGCAAAAGTCAAGAGCTATAACAGGTAAGACCGAGCCCCAATGGAGGCCAGAAACCGAGCCTCTCAAAGCTAAAACAGGGCCCAATTATAGATAAAAACTCAAGCTTTAACAGAAATTAAAGTTCCAGTTACTTCAAGGTGAAATCGACCCATTTAGAATCAAAAAGTAGTTCACATGCCTTTTGAAACATCAAGATATAGAGCCAACATATTTCTTAAACAAAAGCAACAATATAGAGAGTATATTTAGGCCCCAAACTTAAATATTCCAAGCATGAAACAACTTCCAATAGAAGTTTAAACAAAGTGATGCCTCGTGAGGTGCTAAACCCAACCACCAAAACAAGTTACAAGACTAGTCGAATTAAATAAATCCTCCCACAACATGTATTTCAAGCAAGGAAGAGCCATAAGAAACCAAAGCCGAGCCCCCAAACATGCATGAAAGGCCAAATAAACTCTCCAATATCTCATGCTAAATAATAATAGATGAAAAGCCTCATAATACATATCCCAACATGCTTGCAAGAGGAGTCGACATTAGCTCAAAGCTACATTTTCAATTATTCCCACTTGCTTTTGAACAAAAAAGAGAAAAGAGGAGCTAGCATCAACCCAAAGCCATGTTTCAACTTTCTCATTCACAGTAATAGAAATATGTCATAGTTTTACCATTTTAAGCAAATAGGGAAAAGAGAAAAGCCGATAACATGCTATACTTCTATACTTCTAAACAGGTAATCAAATCTAGCCCTTAAAGTATGTTTGCACTTCAATTCCTAAATGCTTGAGTATCATGTATTCAAAAATATAAGTGTCGACTAAGTAAGCATGTTCGCACCGAGCTAACAGGGGCTCGGCAGGGCAAAATTGAAAACAGGACAAGGCACAAAAGGGGAAAACGTACCTCCTTGAAGCAAAAGAAAGTAACACAGTAACTTTAAAGGCACTCCCCAACTTCAACTACTCCTCTAACAGCAAGAAGAAATCAATTCAAGCACCAGAAAATTAAAAAAGTGAGAAAAGAAAATGGCAGAGTTTCCTCCCTCAGAGATTTTCGGCATACCCCCTAGGGCTACAAAACCGAGCTCTAATATATATCAGAGAAGGAGAAGAATGAATAAGAAGATACGGCAGAAAGATCGAGCGCAGAGGATACGATCCTCGCAGAGGCCACGCTCTGCGGCAAGGAGGGTCGAGAGCAGAGGATACGATCCTCGCAGAAGATAGGATCCTCGGCAATAATAAGGGGATGGGTCGTCTGCAAGATTGTCTCGCGTGCAAGAGGCGAGCGCGGGAGTGAAGGTCCAACGGCACAGGAAGGACGAGGGCCAAGCGAGCGAACGAACAGAGCTAGGGTTGAGGCCTATGGGTTCGAGAAAAGCGGTGGGGAGGGGAGTAGATAGATTTAGGTTTTAATAAATAATAAGAATAATAATAATAAATATCATTTATTATTATAATTACACAAATTATATATCCTTGCCCAGACGTGTCGTCGCAGTGGAACGAATGCCTCCCCTAAGCAAAATCGATGTTATGAATGCATCGGCGCAGTCCGTTTCATCATCCGGAGTCGTCCGGGCAACCTCGTCGTCGATCAGGTCAAAAATGCGTCGCGGTCTGAATCCTATCAAAATTCTGGTATGAGTTCAATAAAACAGAACAGCGCAGAGGACGGCGACGCCAAATCAACGAGTACAGCCAATCCTCAGGCCGACGGTCCTATAGGAATACTCCCTGAGTTCCTTCAGAGTAGCCTTACCTGCTAAATAATAGCGGTCAAAACTACTATATGGAACGTCAAGTCGAGCGAAGAAAAATTTAGAATTGCTAACGAGAGGGCTCCTTCACTAGTTTTCTAGGAGTTGTCAACAGAAAGGTCCCACGGCTAGATCCTAGACTACTAAGAAGGGGAAAACTGCACCTCGACCGAAAGCGATGTCAACATCAACGAGACATAAAAATAGCTTTAGAGAAGAAGCTCATGTTTGTCCATCAAATAGCAATAGCTATTGTATTGAAGCTTATCCAACCATATTAGTAGGTGATCCAAAGCATGAGGTTCTCTAAACATATTGAATAAGGCAAAACAAAAATAGACGATCCACGTTTACGCTCCGTAGGTGGAGAGGTTATAATTTATATCAGTAGGATATGATTATGATTATTCCCCACTCCCCAGTAAGTAAAAAATAATCAAATGAAGGATATTACAAATCTCTGTTAAAAGAGGTGTCTTCAAATGCAAATCAAAAGTCAATTTTATTTGTCCTCACTCTCTCTTATAATTTGTTATTCAAAAAGAGCATAAAGCCTGTGAAGATTTTAGAAGATCTTTCTAGAATTTTTTTTGTAACACAATAATGCATTTTTTAATTAATCAGAAAATCCCCACATAACACAAGGGGTATTTTTTTTAGTTTATTTGGGGTTGACATTGTGCTTGATTTCCAAATCTCCAAATGTTTTTCATCAGAAAAGGGGTCCCAATTTTTATGAAAAGAGGTCCCTCTTTTTATGATTAACAACAAATTTATGGCTGAGACTAGGGCTGTAAAAATAACTCGTTGTTCGCGAACAGTTCGTGTTCGGTTCGTTTACACCCCTAGCTGAGACCCTAATGATAAGGGTTGACATTATGCTTGACATCGAGATCTCATTTCTTTTGGATTGACATCGCTCTTCAATGTTAAAATCTCAAAATATCTGCTTAAGAAGTTTGGTATCAATCAAAATGTGATAAAATTTTAAAAACAATGATTTCTTCCTTTTGGTTAACCAAGATTTTGAAGGTTCAACTAAAAAAATTTTGAGATTTGCAAGCTTCAATGAGTTTTTTTAGAAATATAGAAGTTTTTTCACAGCTCAAGTCTACGGCTTAAGTGAGTTAAAAAGGTCGAACCTAATAAGCCAAATATGGTTGAATTGTTGACAGGCCCCTTCACTCGACAAGCCATAAAAATGACAATGGTGAAAGAGCAAGCTCTTCTCACTTGATAGGCCATAAAATAAAGTGGTAGTAAGAGAGTCTCCATCTTAGTTTAATGATAGGAGTTGTCTAGTTCCCAAGCATATCCAATTTAATGAGTTTAAGTGATCCAAATCCAAGAGATTTTCTTACTGAATTGATAGATTAAGGCTAAATCAAATGTAAAATCTGCACTAAGAAAATAACCATGCAATTAAGCCAAAAAATTCCTAGGTTCTAAGTCTCTGTGATTCAAGAAAGTAGTTCTCTAAATCGACAAGCTTTATTTGCAATAGTTTAAATGATCGAGCACAACACCGCAAACAATATACCTACCACGAAGGATAGGTACAATACTTACTGGTAAGACTCGATTAAATAAACTAAAAAATTTATGACATCCGTCTGGTCTATGAACATTTTATATATGCCGACAAATTCACCTATATAAGACAAATAATTAGATAGAGTTTATATTACTCGAGTTTTTAAAGCTTCTTATAGAGGCAAGTTTCATAGAGTCAATTACGTCCTAATTGACGGAAGTAACTTAAAAAAACTCTCGATTTAGTTCAGAAAATATTGTCTCCAAGAATTTCAAAAGAATAGGACTTTTCAAAGATCATACAAACATGTGTGAAATGGGAAGAACTCAAATTTAGAACATTTTATTTTTGGAATCCAAAGGAAGAAGAACTAAGAGATGTCACGTATCCTGAGGGGAACCACAGTGACTTCCCAAGTTATCCTAAGGTTTGACTTCAATTTCGAAAAAGAAATTACTGAAATTTTCATCCTGCCAATTTTATTAGTTAGAGCTTACATTTAAGTGAGACGGTCGCACAAATAACCTAGAAGATGTGATGATTTAAGTCTTGACGAACGATAACCTCAGAATCCTGAAACGAGTTAGGGCTTATATTACACAACATGATTGTGCAAAAACCTAAAGATGAGATGAGGATTTATATCGCACTAGGCAGACAACCTCAAAATCATGTGGCTTGTTGTTTAATTCTAAGGAAATGGATGTTGTTGTAGATACTCGAGCTGTTGCAGATTGTTGTTGTAAAATGCTAACCACAAAATCAACTCCAAGCTATTTGACGAAGTAGTAGTCATAAAGTCTAAATGTTTAAATATTTAAATAACAGGTTTAAGTTCAATCATGGGGGAGTTAAAGTTGATTAGAGCAACACCGGTTAAGATCCCACGATTCCCTCTTTTCGGTATCACTATTTTCTTTTGAATTTACTTAGTTTTAACAAGTTGTTAAACCCATTTAAACTGGGAAGATCTCGTTAGCAACCATGGGTTACCTCCTCCGAGAGACTCCCGTAAATTCAGCAGGACATATTATGTTTTGTTGTATTTCAAAGGATTTATGGTTACCTTTGAAACAATTTAATTTAGTTTTGAAAATTGTTGATTAATTTTGAAAAAAAATGTTGTTTTGTTTTGCAGGTAAAGTTACATCCACAACCAAACATATATCATGTTTTGAAACGAAAGTAAATTGCAGAAAATAAAATGACAGAAATTAAATAACACCGTAAAAGCATACATGTCATCTTGTGGCTGCTCCTGCTGAAAAATTAGCTTTTGCAACATGTATATAATTTTGCAGAAAATTTGAATAAATTGCAAGAGTAGATAAAAGTGTAGTTGTCAGGTTCTAAGTCATAACTTGGTGAGTACTTTTAAGATTTTAAGAAATGATTTTCTGAACAAAGTATAATAAGTTCAATTATTCTTCAAAATATTCAAAAGGTTATAAATGCATTTAGGGAACAATTCCTAGCAACTTTTAAATCCCTTTTGAAGTATTTCGAGTTTATTTGAACCTATTATATTGTTCAATTAAACATTCCAAGCTTGATGAGTTAATACACCTTATGCTTATTGAACCGAATATTTCAATTATCCAAAGAGTAGGACACTCAATATTTTACTTAAAAGTTATGTAGGAGGATACCCTTAGGGCAAGTCTAAGTCATTAAAAATTTTGATCATGTTATCCTTTCTAAACCTCATTAATCAATCTTGGATTAAGCCTAGTTCACTATCAAGCCCTTAACAATTTTCAATGGGTAAATTTGCAATCAAAAATTTAATTTAAGTGATACACATCCTTATTAAAAGATCATATCATATCCAATTGTGGGCTCAAAATAAGTTAATTTTCATCCTCCTAACCTAAGCCCATCACTTTAGAATCATTTAATTTTAACTAACTTCCAAATCCTGATAATTTGGTAAATTACCATTTTTACTCTTATCATGAAAATGTGGCTTATTGGTTTCTACCTTTTAACCTCTACAAGCACTTCATCTCACAGCCTCTTCCAGCATTGTATCTTAAAGCATTTTGGCCTAACTTCTTCCCAACTAGAATCATTCCCACATAAGGGATTCATGTATTTCTCTCTCTCCTCTTCGAATCTCGCAACAAGGCATGTCGATGACCTCCTCATAGATCTGTTACTCATTGTCATCAAGTTGTTTTATCGCTCGAGGAGTTGTCGATGTAACTCTTCCATAAACTCTTGATCAAGTTCAGGCAATCGCCCCCGTAGTGGCATGATTAGGGTTTAGAGTGAGAAGGTGGAAGGAGATGTGTAGGGGTGATTAAGGGTGGGAAAAAAATAGAGTGGAAGTAGGATTGGGTAGTAGTGGAAGCTAGTAAAATAGGATATGTTATACTAAATGATATCGGAGTGAATCCAAAAAATAAAAGATAATAAATATTATTGATGAAATTCAAATAGGGCATTTACAACCACAAAACTGAAAGGGAAAATTACAACATGACAAAAGAAAATCTATAATTGTGACAAATGATAACTTCAACTCAACCTAAGGGGGATCGCAGGTGATGGTAGTGGTTGTTGGGTGTCTGGAATGGTGGTCATAATGGTGGCCTAGGTGGCCACCACAAAGTGGAATTCAAGTTCCCGGAGTCTGGAAGTGCGGATTTGACAGATAGGCGGTGCAGGGGGGCTGTGACATTGGAATAGCATCTAGTGGAAAGGGGAGAGGATTTCTGGTGGCTAAAACAACGATGGCAGCAAGTGGGAGCTCTGAAATCTCAGGGGCAGTAAAGTGGCAGGCTGGAACAATGATGGCAATAAGGGCATAGAAAATAGGGAGCGTTGAGCTACAGGAGACAGCAAAGGCGTAGTCCCACCCAAGGAGTTGCGAGGAGAATGGTAGTTGCAGCAGTTACGACGACACCTGTGGCGACGGAGACGTTGCAGGGATGGGAAGGTCAAGGTAATCACCACCACGGAGCGAGATACAAACAATGGACCGCTCGTCCCCAGATTCAACCCTAGAAGGGAACACAAGCGACGTCAACGGCTGTCCTTATACAAAAATCACGAAAAATGAAAGCCTAAAATAAAAGAATCACATAAATAAGCCTTGGATAACTAGGATAGGATTCCCCTATGAGAAAGACGTGTCAAATCAACATGAAAGAGTTGAACGGACCTCCTAGGTCAGGACCAAACTGATCCAGCCGAAGGAATCGTAGGACATGACTCCCACGTCAACCAGCATTGTCGGCGGGACACCTACGTTAGTTGATTTTGCTAAACAACATAAAAACTACTCAAAAAATTAATAATAATAAAAGTTCATAAACTATTCGGTTGGGCATCAAAATTCCAAGAAAAATGAACAACCTTGTGATAAATAAAAATAATGAAGTGCTTTTTAAATGTTGAATCAATTAATAATATCATAAACACAAAGTTATGCAAGACAAAATAATTCACAATTTTAAGACGTAATGATATACCGAAAAAATTGTACAGAACAATCTAGCCTATACTACAACATAAATAATGAATGTTAATAACCATCCACCAAATAATCTTCAAATTGGTAAAATACAGTCCTTATCTAGTTTCAATCATGCAAGATGCGGTTCATTGGGGCCTCTAAAACCAATATACAAAAAGAATTTGAGAAGGAAAGCGGAACATTTTCACTCGACGGGGGATCCATTATGAAACTGTCACATAAGAAGTTAAGATACATGTGAAAACGTGTTTAAAGAATGAATTGTGAATAAGCCACAAACCTCTCCCGTTAAATTCTCAACTTCAAGCAGCTGTTCCACAATAATTTTAAGTACTTGACAGTTTTTCTGAAGCATTTCCCTTGCTTTTTCATAGCCTAGGTTGTACATCTGAACAAGAAAGGTTTAAATTGAATGGTTTTTTTAAATCAAATAAGCTAAAAAAAGACTTCTTTAAGGATGCTGCAAAGACAAGTTGCAGCCTGAATACTTGCTGTTTCTTTCTGGAAGGAAAAAACATCAACATAACCAACAACTTTACCTGTTCAACTTTAGCTGCCATCTCCAACTCATGTTTGTTTCCCATGCTTAGTGTTCCAACCTGATTCAAAGCACATAACATATTTAGATGCAAAACTAAACAATGCAATAGAATCCATCTATTTAGTAAAATTATATTTGAGTAATCTAATATTTACTATTAAGTGAAATTTACACCATATCATTCATGAAGACAAGATACAAAACCTTATTCATTTGCGTCACTAAAGAAATCTAGCTGAAAACAAAGAATCACAGAAACAGTTCGTCAACAATTTCATGCAAATATCCAATTACTATTATTGTTTTCATTCAAACCTTTAAACTACGCTACTTACGAAAAAAAACATGCTAAATTCACTGCCAGAATTAACTGGATAAATATAAACACTAATATTTTAATGTAAATTTTTTATATGGTATATGATAATTTAAGTAATCAAAATTCAGTCAAGGCATAATAGAATTTTTTAGCCAAAAACATGGGATTTGGTATAATTTCAAAGGTGATGGCATGATTTTTTATAACAATTTAAAACTTTTCATAGACTAACCACTTGACCAAGCTTGATGTGACGAACACAATTTGAACCAAAAGCACAATGCTCTTTGTAAATTCAAATGTCATAACACCTACGACCCTTGCTTTTGTCTACTAGAAACCTCTATCATGATTGTTCTTCATGACAAAGTGCAAGTACAATTTACTCGACCACAGGAAAATCTCTATGTATAATCTGGAGCTCCTCTTGGACTAAAACATGGTTACGATATTCTTCATTAAATAGATATGATTAAGAAACTTTTTGCACCATCAGCTAATGGGTGGTGTCACTAGATGGTTCTTTTGGAAGAAATTTTTTACACTTGAGATAATGGAACAAATTTAAAAGAAAGTCTCACATGGTTCATGCCACAGAAGGTGGGGTTAAGACAAATCAATTGAGAAAATTATTTTTTTTCATTTAAAAAAATTTTAATCACTCACCCCAAATTTACAAAATTATGAACAAGAAGTTTAGGAAGCTTTAGGAACAAGGTATCCATAGACCCAAATCAAGTTCATTTCTTCGGTCCCGTCTCTGGCTCATATTAACAGTGAGGTGCTTGAATAAACAATCTCAGATGCCCTGGGGGAGGGGAATCCGATCGAAGGACGTAAGTATGTCTAGAATTCTAAGTTACATCTTAGATTACTTACATCATGAAAAGTGTTTTATTGTGCCATCAAAACTACTCTCACAAAGATGAATAAATTTCTCTTCAAGCATCAAATAAACATGCATGAAGGGGAAGACTGAAGAACTGACTTTAAGATGAAAGGCTAAAAATATGAAGATATAGTTATGAATTTCGAGCTAACTAATGAACCTAACACATACTAGAATGATGATGATACGGGGTGTAGGATTATCGTGGTTCCGCGGGTCCGCATGTCGTAGATATCGTGATTACAAGATTAATGACACAATGAAATCCTTATGTTATTTTTTTGCTATTTTAAACAAGTTTTCACCTTTACTTCTTTCCTATTTAGTTCTTTTCAATTTTCCTATTTTCTAATTAGGCTATTTCCGATTAGTAGACTTTTCTTTATTTTATGCTCTTCGAAAGGGTCGTATCATTTACTTTTGCGAATGGTGTGTCACTACTTTGCTTTGGAATAGGTGGTGGAATCTGCTCACGTCCAAAAACATAGCCGATTTGAAATTTTCAATGTTGTTCTCAAACAAAACAACTGCTGATCGAGGTTGATTCCCTTCTAAAAGCCACCAAAATTGCATATTATCATTCTCTTGACATTCCACAATCACTACCCACCCCCACAAAACCCGCTTTCTAAAAACCATATAAGATCCCTAGAGCGGTTACAGCTGGTATTAGAACCCAAGAAGCTCTAGATTTTTTAGAATGTCTTTTTTGTGCTAATCCAAAATTCCAAAAAGAAAATTCCACCATAACAAGATACCGCAATTCCGAGTCCTAAATAAAAAATTTCCATAATCCAACATTCTTACCTCCACCAAAATCTTACGCAGACAACTACCACCAAAATCTAAGCCCCATACTAACCATGATTTACAATCCTACACACGTCAAAACCTAATCATGAGGAAAGGACGACGACCACCAAGAAGAACCCTCGGCGAGGTGTCTAGGAACTTACTATGGCAGATATGCAGCAAAAAATTCTCCAACTGCAATAGAACTTTGCCTCCTTCGAGAAGAGACAATATGATGAGATCATCCATAGCCACAACCGTGGTTCACCAGATTAAGAGGAAGTACATCTCTTTCACCAAAAAACTTCAAGTGACGAACAACCGATGTCACATAGATTTGACATAAAATATCAGAGAAAAAGCCAAGATTTTAAAGTGAAAATTGACTTGCTAGATTTTGAAAGTTGTATAAATTTGGATGAATTCATTGAGTAACTCCATGTAGTATAATGAAGCTTTGAGGATAAAGGCATTCCATCAGACAGAAAGGTAAAACTAGTTGTCATTAAGTTAAAAAAGAGTGCATCTCTGTGGTGGGAGAATCTGAAACATATTCGAAAGCGAGAAGGGAAGAGTAAGGTCATCGCATGATCTAACATGAAAATGGAGATGTAGCGCAAATATATGACCACACATTACTGATAATATATGCTTATAAAACTCCACACCTGTGCCAGAAAGATTCTTCTGTGAGAGAGTACACGGTTGAATTTGATCAACCAATGATGAAATGTGAGTTGGTGGAAAGGAGGCCATAGTAGTGAGATAGCTTAGAGGATTAAAATCGTCCATTAATAATGTGATATACAGTTGCAGCCCAATTGAACAATACAGGATGTGTAGATCATAGCCTTAAAGGTGGAGAGACAACAAAGCAATATCAAGTTCAAAACACCCTTCAAATGGAGTTCAACTATCGAATCAAGCAGCAAAAATACATTTAGAAGATCAACCCAACATATCCTGCCTGAGGAAAAATTGGTTCAAAGTGAAGAAAAAGTGGGGACAACCAATACTGCAAGTTTTTCTCAGTCAGGACATGCTTCAAGTGCCACAGTTTTGGGCATACTGCATCAGATTGCCCAAATAGCAGAATGATTGCTTTTACTAAATAGGGAGAGTTGAAAACATGGACAGTGAAGAATGAAGATGTCCATTGATAATGTGATATACAGTTGCAACCCAGTTGGACAATACAGGATGTGCAGATCGTAGCCTTAAAGGTGGAGAAACAACAGAGCAGTATCAAGTTCAAAACACCCTATAAATAGAGTTCAACTATCGAATCAAACGGCAAGAGTACATCTAGAAGATCAACCCAGCATATCCTTTTTAAGGAAAAATCGGTTCAGAGTGAAGAAAAAGTGGGGATAACAAATACTGCAAGTTTTTCTCAGTCAGGACATGCTTCAAGTGCCACAGTTTTGGGCATACTACATCAGATGACCCAAATAGAAGAATGATTGCTTTTACTGAATAGAGAGAGTTGAAAACATGGACAGTGGCACGGGAAAGAATGAATATGTCGGAGATGAGTATTAGATTCCAGAAGACAAGGAAGCTTATGATTCAAGATGAGCCCATCAGAGAGACTCCAATCAATCAAACATTAATTGTTCTAAAAGATAGTAAGTCAAAGGAGCAAAATCCAAAAAAGGAGTAGCCTTTCTTGAAAAAGTTTCCAGATATTCTAGTTGACAGTTTACCTTCTGAGTGGATAATCTTGAGTGTGGTTCAACCTTCTATAGTTACATTTCAGAGTCTGTTCCTCCAGACATTCTTGTTTATCGGGTGCCTCTAACCAAGTACAAGAAGTGGGACAAATATCTAACATATTAAGGGCTCAAGTCTTGGTTCATAAGAATACCATTCATGAGTAGTTTCAACTCTGGTTGTGCCAAAAAAGGATAGCTACTTATTCTATCAAGACAGACTTTGGAATGATAAATGTTTTAAAGTTGCAACGAGTGAGTATGAGCATAGATTTTGCAGTAAAGTTGTCACAGCCACAACAAGACAATAACTTTATCAAATTGTAGTAGATAGATTCCAAAAGCTTTCTAGAAAAAAGACAAAGCTCTTCCTACCCATGTAGAATGATGCGGGATGCAGAATGTAGCTGTCAGTCAACTTTTTGAAAATTGAAATAATTTTGAAATTTAATTTAAATATAAGAGGTATATAGTTAGGGTTTTGAAAGTAGTGTATTTTGTTTTTTCGAAAATGAGACGGAAAAGATCTCATTAGTCTAATAGTTTGCATAATCGTGTATGATACCGCGAATACTAGACTTTCCCAAAAGATAAGTGTAGACATCGGCGATAGAATCAATCCTGCAAATTAAGAGATTTGTGACATCCAATTAGTTTACAAACCTTTTATGTGTAGACAAGTTCCCTTATTTAATACAAAGATTAAATAGAGTGTATTTTACTTGAGTTCTAAGTTCCTTATAGAGACAAACCCCTATATTAATTACATTCAAAAAGATTGGAGACACCTGAGAAAACTCATGATAATGATCATAGGTGCTAGTCTTCAAGAATTCAAGGTTTAGGTTTTCACGGTAGGACGTGGAAAGACAAGTGGGAGTGGCTCAAATAGGAACAATTATTTTCAAGAGTCCAAAAAGAGAAAAAGATAGGGGATGTCACAGATCCTGAGAAGACACCTCAGTGACTTTCCAAACTATCTTAATGTGTGGCTGAGTTTTGGAGACAATGTTATTTAGGTGTTTAATCCTACCAATTTAATTATTTGGGTTTATATTTGCATAATGTCTGATTATGCAAATAACTCACAAAGATAAGAAGACACGACAACCTCAAAACCTAAGAGGAGTTAGGACTTACGCTGCACAACATAGTTGTACAGGAGCCTAAAGAGGGTGTGAGGATTTACGTCATGCTGGGCAAACTACCTCAAAGTCCTATGGATTGTTATTATGCTAGGAAGAGATAATGCTGAAGAAGATGTTCTTATCGCTCAATCCAAGCTCCTCGTCATGCTACCCACAAAGTTGGCTCTAAGCTCCTGTTATAGCGATGGCTCCAGGTTTAAGTGTTTGAAATTGGTGGTTTATGTTTCACAATTTTGGTGTCAGTTTGGTTTTGTTTTGTTTTCGTTTTTGTTTCAGTTTTAGTTCTGGTTTTGCATGCAGAATAAACAAATTACAAATAACAAAATGTACTTGAAAAGTAAAATGCAGTAAAGTAAAATGTTGTAGATAAACTGTAAAAATTGTACATAGGTATCTGCTACTGTTGCGTGAATAGTATTGTGAACATAGTATGATTTGCAACAGATTTAAATAAACTTACAAGAAAAATAAGCAAAACGAGAAAACTCAGCACGAAAGTCAAAAAAACAAGTCGTAGCAAAATCTGCGCTCACATATGGAAGACCAAAACAAGATATAAGACATCAATAAAGGTGGGGGCTCAGAGCTGTACTATATGCTTCCCAACCTTGGGCAAGAGTTACCAACCTAACAATCTACAGAATGCAGTCTTTAATCTCAATCCAAGTGATTTATAGATAAATTCTTTTATTTTCATGCAAAAACTGTTGTTTAAGTCTTTTTTTATACAGAGTTCCTTTTACATGCAGAAGAGATTTTGTTTTATTTTTATAAATATTTTGTAAAGTCATATAGTCCACATATTAGTTACTCTAATCGTGTTAAAATTACTAACTACCTAAGAGCGTCGGGGGCAACAATCCTACCAAGAGTTGGCGAATAGTATCATCGGTCATTTCCTCTCTCTTATTGAAAATCCTTGAGGTAGGAGATATTATTCTAATAATCTCACTTCATATCCCTCGTTTAAGCACACATAAGTAATATCGTCATTGCCCTCGTCACCTATTCCCTGGACTTATCCTAGTCCGGTAAATGTTTTCCTTGACAATTATGAAATATAAATATGACTTAAAAGTTAATATAATTAAGATAGAATTTGCATTTCATACATGTTTTTACAGTTTCTCAGCATTTATTTTTAAAATGCAAAATTTCATGTTTCCTTTAAAATGTTAAATGCAAGATAAAAATGAATAAAATAAGATATATGCATGCATATGGGAGTCACTTCTAGATAGTAGTAGCAGGAGAATGCATTGTACATGAGCAAGAAATGGAAATGAAAATAGAAAATGGAAAGGGAATTGAAAATGGATTGTCTGTCTTTATGGTGTGTTGAAATGATTAAACGTATATTTTTTAAAAGTATATGTTTAAAACGCAACTCTCAATTATGAAAAGTAGAATCTATATAAATGAAAGGAAATGAAATTATATTTTTACTGTTCTCTTTTACTGCACAACTTTTACTGTTATCGCACTTTTACAAAAATATTTTAAAATAAACATTATTGTAATTTAAAAACATTTACCCACTGAGTAGCTTCAACTTAAACCATAGTTGCTAACATTTTTACAGGAAAACCACTTGTAAATTAGATGGACCCTAGGAATGCATGTACATGTCGGGGAGTGCAAGCTGATAAGTATTACAGTTTAATTTATTTTTTTTTTAAAGATAAAAGTTTAAATATGAACAATCTGTCGTAAATATAAGTTTATAAATAGCATGACTCTTTTCTACTTTGGATTTTTATTTCTGCGATGAAATGAAAGTGTTAGACAGATTTCTTTCATCCAACCGTCAGTTCCCGCTTAATCATTTTAAGCTCGCCCGGTCAGATTGTGACAGTCGTAGTCGGAGATTTGTGTTGTTTATGTATGTTTGTTATTTATTTCCGGTTTCTAAGGGTCTTCCTTGTAATCATCTGAATTTTAGCAATAATATTTATATTTCTTCTGTGGTTTCATTTCGTACCAGAGCTAGTTTAACCCTAGTCCTATCTTAGAGTTTCCTAGCACCCGCAAAACCCTTCAACTAATTTTTTTTTTCTTTTCTATCATCAACCACCCCTTGCAAACCTAAACTCGAATCATGTCACCATAGAGATACATGTCGGAAACTACCAGGGACCAGACAAAGGGAGATTTGTCGATTTCAACAAAGACTCGCGAAAATTGACTATAGAACCTAAGGAGAAATTACCATTGACCGTGATCTGGAAAGTCGAACAGGAGATGGAGACATATCTGAATTTGTTTCATAGGGAAGACATCACCGACAAGGAATAGTGACCACACCGCTTCAAATTCAATATCAGAGGACACCGAGAGAAGAGCCCACAAATGGCGAACACAGACACTTCACCATCAAAATGGATCTACCAAAGTTTGATTGAGGTATGGATCCAGATGATTTTATTGACTAGTTGCAATTTGTTGAGCAAACCTTCGAATATAAGAATGTGTCACGGAATAAGCAGGTAAAATTAGCAGCTATAAAGTTGAAAAAGAGTGTCTCATTATGATGGAAAAAACTATAGAGACAGAGAAGAAGAGAAGGCGGTGATAAGATTACAAAGCGGGAAAAGATGAAAACAATGCAGAGAAATTATCTTCCACCTAGGGCTATAAACGAGCTGAGCTTGAGCGAGCTCAGACTTGGCTCGTTTTCGGCTCGTTCGAAATTGTTCATGTTCAAAATCGGCTCGTGTTCTAAACCGGCTGGTGAATAGTGTGTTCGTGTTCGACTCGTAATTTACTCGTTAAAATTAAACTGAAGAAATAGATGTAGAGTGTTGGAATCGAACCTTGACCAAATATATGAAAAAGAAGACACATGACCATATTACCACACAAGTTTTAAACTTAGATATAAATATATATAATATATTATTATATAAATAATATATGTAATATATTATTAAATAAATAATTATATAATTTTTTTTTATTTCGAGCTAAAAAGAGCCGAACAAAAGCGAACTATTCGTGTTCGGCTCGTTTATAATTCGAGCTTTAAAAACTTGTTCGTGTTCGACTCGTTTACTTAACGAACGAGTCAAACACGAGCTATTCGTGAACAACGAGCTTTTTGACAGCTCTACTTCCACCTCATTACAGTCGGGACATGTTTCTAAGAATCCATCACTGCAATAGCAAGACCTATCAGCGAAGTAATTCATAACTCAGCTCGAAAAGTTATAGGTGAAGTGCAAGTTGATCAAGCTAGAGGAGCATATGATAGCCCGTTATCTGGGAGGCCTGAACCCCGCTATCAGTAAGGTAGTACAACAACAACCCTATTGGTCATTTGGAGATGTCCAAACCTTAGTGTTGAAAGTGAAAAGGCAGCAGAAACAGAGCAGACAACCATTATTAGTCAGCCAACCAACCGCTGTTGGAGATACCAGAAGGAGCCAGTCTCAGAGAGTTAAAAAAATTGGTTCAGATACGGGCAGAGCCACCCTAAGTGAGATTATTCTGAGAAGAGTAGCACACCTACTACAATCCTCACCAAAAAATACTTCAGATGCCATGAATTTGGGCACATTTCCTCCAACCGTCCAAAGAGTCGGGTTGTGTCTTTTACCAAGTAAAGCGTGGTGGAGGTTAGCGACGAAGAGATAGCTGAAGAATAGGATAAGGTGTATCATCTTCCACAATAAAAAGGAGAGGGGCTCGTGATTCAACTAGTCCAATAGACCAAGGATAAAAGAGACTTGCAGTGGCATCATCACAATATATTCTACACCCGTTGCATTTTGAATGGGAAGGAATGCAGTCTCATCATCAATGGAAAGAGTAGTAAGAACGTAGTCTCTACACATATGGTGAAAAAGTAGTGCATCACGATTCGAAAACACTCCCAACCATATTCTCTGATGTGACTAAAAAAAGGATAACAGAGTCAGTATGTATCAGAGGTGCCTAGTGGAGTTTTCAATCAGAAGTAACTACAGGATCAGGTTTGGTGTGAGGTGGTACCCATGGATGTTTGCCACCTATTGTTGGGAAAACAGTTTGATCGTAAAACTAAGCATGACGGATTGAAAAACATATACTCCTTCACCGATGATGGGAAGCGTATCATCCTTCTCCTTTCGGCGGAGCCCGAGATCATAAGTGCCCTTGCCAGAAGAACAACATCAGTGGGACCAATTTTGGTGATAACATAAAATGATTGGACAAAGACATCAGCTTTAGACACAGGACAAGCATGACAGAGCATTTCAAACTATCAAACTCGATACCTAACCAATGGTGCCACAACCGTTCGAGGAGGTTCAGGATACCCTCACTTTGGATCAGATTGAGTTGATCATGGATTATTTTGGGAGTATTCAGCAGCATAAACGAGACATGCAGACTTAGTTCAGTTTAGTAGTGGACCCCCATAAGAGAAAAGCGATAGGATGTATGTTCGTAAGTGGAGGAAAATCTTCAGTTGTTTTGGGAGACAGTATAGCAAACATAGAGATCATGATGCTGCTATGATTGAAGATAAAGAGCCAGAAGCTTTGACAAATGAAGTCAAAGCTCCCTCAACTCTAGAAAACTGAAAAGTGGGACTTAGGGGAGACCTGGCCAGACTGAAACAACCACAAGGTTCAACAGGTAAGGCCTTCGATATAGTAAGAGGCTGAACTGACCCCCTGCTCCCGCATTCATTGGGTGGGAATTATTCCTCCATTCATTTTCTGTTTCCGCCTATATATCTATTATAAATGTGTGTTTGTCGTTTTAGAGTTTAATTTTTGTCTTTCTAATTTCAAATTTATGTCCAACTTGCCGCCGCTAGCTGTTTCCCATTTATGGTTGTATCTGAAGGTACGAAGATGCTCCAGATGCAACTCGTCCAAGGTATTGATTTTCTTCAGAGGTTCGAGAGGTGCTATGGCTGTAACTCCGGCTTGTAGGCTTTCATGTTTCCTGCCACAAGCCCAAACTTGCTCATATTTCCTATCGTCAGCGCCCAAAACCGTCCCTACTCCCTGCCGTCAAACCCTTTTCTCCCTAATCCCTGCACCGCAACTACCTCTTACCTAATCCACCGTTTCAGCTGCCATTAAACATCCCCCAAACCCTATTAATCTGATGTCAACCTTATTCCCTTCATTACAGCCTCCGCAAGCGCCCCTCACATCCTGTCAGCCTTCATTAAAACAACAATCTTCTCCTTGTTGCTTCAACTCCACACCTACCCAACCCCCTCTAGCCTACCGCCACCTCATCCAACCCCTCACACCATTGTCCGCAGGGCTGCCCCGCCTCGCCTTAATTGGAGATTCGTGTTTTTTGTGTGTGTTTGTCATTTATTTCCTGTTTAAAAGAGTCTTAGTTGTAACCTTTTGAATTTCAACAATAATATTTATATTTCTTCCCACAAGAAAAGGATCAGGTCTATGAGAATTGAACTTATGGCTATGCCTTAAAGGTACAATAATTGAAGTTTGAATTTTTAAAAAATGACTTCTTTTTTTTTTTAACAAAAGGCTTTGAAGGCTATTAATTTTACCATATTCTCTTATTGCTCTAACTTTATTATAGATGTTGGTAAGGCTATTCACCCATTTCTTCTTTTCGATTAAACACTTCATGATGATAGAATTATTAACTCTTTGATGGTTAAATGGATAAATAGTAGTTCCTTTGCCATTCAATTTAAAGATTTTTCAACATTTGTCAAGAATAATAATAATTTTGTTGCTTCACAATTTACTCCAAAGTTCGGATGGCAAAACTTATGAAAATACATTATTCCAATTCACCTTAGCCTTCTATATTGTCTTATCAATCAAATTAATCTTACTTGACAATAACCATGTCATCTCCTTTTTACCGAAATGTACATTCTCGATCAACTCATTATATTCTTTCTTGATGATAAGGGTATTCATAATCCCAGATGCTTTTGTATGTCAGTAAGTATGCTTCACTTAAAACAAAAATGTTTGAATGGATTGATTATATGAGGAAAATTCCTAACAAGGTATCTTTAGTTAACAAAAGTATTATCTAACAACTATCAATGACAGATACAATGATGGTTTGGAGGATGAATTCCATATCTTCTTTATTTAAAGTATTATTTCAAATATACGGAGGAAATTTTACAACATTTTTGGTGTCTCCACACTCGTTGATAAAATGGACTTGGTTGCTTCCACTTAGAGTTATAATTTACTAAGAAAGAGTTTTGAAGGCTATGGGATGTTTTCATTTTATTTTCTATTAGTAACATTTAGAGTGAAATGAATAGTAGATGTTTTGAAACAAAAAAAAAAAAAAGAAAAAGATAAAGATCCTTTGGTTTGAAATAATTATTCTAACATATTTTTAGATCAGCAATGCAATGGGAGAAGAACATCAGAATCAATAAAAATTTAGAAAATATCCTTTTCCCTGATCCAACTAGAGCATTTTGGCTTTCTTTCCCCTAAGACAATTGGATGCCTCTATTTTTTTTATCTTTAGTTAGGTGCTCTCCTTTTTGTCTTGTATTATTATTAGTACTTTTTTTTCTCATAATAAGAAGGGTGCGTTCTTTCAAAAAAAAAAAAGTCTTCAAACCAACGTATAAACTATAGCATGAGCATGACACAAACAACATCAGCAAAAACTGAAGATCTGAAGTTCAACCTAAATAACATTTAACAAATCAAATCATTTACCCAAAACCAAATTAAACCGTCAATCCCATGGCCCTCACTTCTTTTTCAAAGAAAAAGAAAAATATTCCGCATGTTAATTGCAATTCTTACGCAGCCATAAAATACTTTTTAACACAAATTTGATACTAATTTAATATTAGCTCAAGGAACAAAGGTAAAATAAAGCAGACGCCTCCCAAGCAAAGCAGGGAAGGAGTTGCAACATTCAAAGTTTTGGATTTCCAACAGAAGTGTTGAGCCAATGTGACAGTGATATGACAGAAATGCCTAAGGTTAAATATATAATATACCTATTAATTTAAGACGATACCTAGAACACAAAAAAAACCTAACTTCGACTCAGCTAAATAAAATTTTCAGTTACAACAAAAGCATTTCCGATAAAAGTTCTCACCGCAGTGCTAGTCACATAAATAGCTGGACTGTCATCAGGGCCCCATCCATATTGAAGAACCATGCGTGTAGCTATCTGCAATTATCAATATTGCAATATCTGAAAAAAGTTCTCGATAAAAAATGTTCCATCGAGAGAAATAAGAACAAATTTAAAGAAAAAAAAATATCAACCTCTTGTGCATGTTTAATCTCAGATGATGACAAAAAATTCTCCTCCCCGAAAGGAAGTAATAGCTGTGCTGCGACATATGAGCCAAAGCAGAACACCAATTTCTTCTCAAGATAAGACCTTGATTCTAGATTTCCATTTAAAGAGCCTTCATGTCTAGCCTTCGTAATTTTTGTGCATCCAATCCCCTAAAAAGAACAAGAAAGTATACATTTGCACAAAATCATAACTGAAATCATAACAATTTCGGTTAATATTTCAAGATTTCTTCAATGAAAAAAAAAAGGAAGAATTACATGCATACCACTTGATTCTTATGTATTTACATATCTAACAGTTAAACTTGAACATTTAAATATATGCCACCTTATGTATACATGAAAAGGTTTATTTGGCTTTTCAAAAGTTAAAATAATGGTATTTTTTATGTGATTAAAAAGATATTGATGGTATAAATGTAAAAAACAAAGTTTAGGTGTTTGAAATATAAATACATAAGAATTGAGTGGTATGCATGTAAATGCTCCCCAAAAAAAACTCGTTTCCTAATTTGGTAAATGAATGCAATGGCAAAAGAGATTAGCATTGATAGAGTGCAAAGCTCAAATTTGACAGGCAAAGAGGTTATGTCTGCAATATCTCATAGGCATCCAACAAAAGTTATTATTTCCCTTTGGTTATTTAAGCATTCAAATTAACAGATACCAAACCAAAAGATATATGAAGTAACCGAAAAAGATAAGAGAGAGATTATTCCTTCCTTTAGAGTTATACATGTCACAACCAAGTCTGATAACTTAGAATTAATCAAGTCAGGAACTGTCAGACGGTATTAACATTTAATTTACATTCCAGAGATTTTAAGAACTTATAATATAAATAAAAGAGACTCTAACAAACAACAAAGTGTACTACACAAAAATCAAAATATAATGAAATAATTGCATAGTTTGTAGACAACATCTCAAACCAGCACATAATTGTATATCACAATCAAAAAGAAAACAATACAAAAAAAAATTCAATCATAATATCAATCAACCTTAATCATCCTCCTAAAAACTAAATCGCTCCTGTACGACATCAATCTACAGTTTTTCCTGTAAAAAAAATCATTAAATTCAACAGTAATTTTTTACAACTTAGTGAGCAATTACAATCTTATTATGCATTAATTTTTTATGTAAATGCAATGCATAAATGACTAAAAGAAATGTACTTCATTACTTAATCAAACTGGAAGCTTTTATTTTAAATTTAATCATTCCCGTTTCAATGGAAGTATTTATGTTTTTTAACCTCCTTAAGAAATCATATAAGGATTGTTGTCATACTCTAATATATTCTCAAAATTATAATTGTAGGTAGCTTCAAAAATTTGCGCCCAAAAGTACACATTTACCATTTTCAATTCCCATATCGTGCACGGGTACATCACATTTCTTGTCATTGTCATCTGGGATTAATCCTGATTGACTTAATCATTTACATTCTATTTCCTTTACTTACATCAATCTAAAAACATTAAACAATCATTTTCCCTTTTCCCATTTCACTTCTTTTAATTCTCAAGTCCACAATATACATATAATTATAAAAATAATTGTCTAAAGCGTTAAAGAAATATTTATTAAATTAAAAACAATTAAATACATATAAGAAAATATTTACTCAATATACTTTGCTTGCTTGTCTCAACGACTCCTTAATTTCTGATCTTCTCGATTCAAATGTTCTTTAACCTTAATTGTTGTTAAAAACTAATGTTTTTATTAAATATTAATTCTAAATAAAGTAAATTAAACTATAATTTTAATTAAAGCATGTCTTATCTTTCAAAGTGATTCGCCCCTCAATCTCGAGATTGAATCTCACTTCCTTCAACTTATTTTTGATTTCAAATACATTTACAATTAACATTTAATGAATAATCTTATTTATAAAATATATTAATTATCATAATATAAACCCATTTTTGCCTTAAAATATCAGTCAGCTACCCAAACTCGTGTGCAAGCTCCCCCATTCCGCACGCATGAGCTTCCCATCTTCCTCCTCTGCCTTTGGTTGCTGCTCAACCCATTACCGCGCACACACAACCCTGCCTCCTTTTTCCCTTTCCTCCTTCGGTGTTGTTCAGTACTCCTCCTTCACGCACGCCAACACAAAGCAACGTCTGCTTCAACAACAACACCGCATGATGAACCAATCTCCTCCATCCTCTACCGCTTGCGGCCGATCGAGTGTGGTATCTCATTGCAAGGAAAAAACCACACAAACCTTCCTTCTTTGATTTTTTTTTCTTTTCCTCTCGTCTTCCTTCACTCGCAGAAAAGCCGCTCGACTCGACAGTGGCGTCTGATGCTAAGCTCCTCAAAGAATATTGTGGTTCTTCCTCTTTTTCTTCATTCCTATTTGCTCGGCTAAGGCACAACTCCATGCTCTCTCTTTCTCGAACCCTCATGCTCTCGGTTGATATGAAGATTTTGACCCCATTCATCCTCTCCTTCAACTTTACTTAAACGAAACGTTCGACTGGTTATGTCGAATTGATTTTATTTTTTTACTTATTTTTTTATTTCAGTTCTCACAATACGGCCATTTTTTTTGGGTACTGTGGGAAAGAGTGATTCGAGCGATCTATGGTAGCAATACATAGAATTTAGGATACTTTGTGATACTCACAGAAGTAAAAAATCAGGAATCAACTATATAGATAACAGACTTTCTTAGTTCTCCAAAATCAGGAATGCATATTAGGTATGTTAAATATTTTTTCTTTCATTGTATGAAGTAATGTCTTTTTTTACCTTTTTAATGTTTCTTCCTTGTATAAATATAAGTGGAAGAGTGGTTGACGACCAAAATAAAACAAATAATAAGAAAATTTGATTCTTCCATTATCCACACTTGTCTCGTAGTACTCAAATTTTTGTAATGTATAGTAAGTGCAAAATATCCCAAATCAATTATACCCAAAATTTTAATTTTCTCGAAAATTATTAAAATATCATTTCAAAAAATTCTACTCTATAAAACAATCATTTTGACAATGTAGAACAATATGTTAATTCTTAAAGACGACAAAATTATATTTTTCAACCAAAACATGCATGCAGCCGCTGATAAAATTTTTAATGTGAGAGATAACTTTCTATATATACACACACACACATATATATATATATATATATATATATATATATATATATATATATATATATATATATATATATATATA
>NEWO01000093.1:918176-981518 GCA_003013225.1 Phalaenopsis aphrodite
TGTTTGTTCGTGTTCGGTTCGTTTACACCCCTAGTGACCTCAGTCATTTAAGATGTAATTAACTATAGAGGTTTGCCTTTATAGAGAATTTAAAACCCGGATAAAATAAATTCTATCTAATCCTTATATTAGATAGGGGAACTTGTTGGCCTCATATAAAAATATTTCGCTGACCAAACGGATGTCACCAATTCTTTAGTTTAGGTGATTGAGTTCTTACTACAAGTGATATGTTTATTCTTTAGGATAAATGTATTACTTGTGGTATTGCGCTTCATCATCCAAACTATTCAAAAATGTGAGACCCGTTTGGTCTCATCTATTCTAAATGTAAAATGTTACCTTCAAAGATTATATTTATATTTAAATTATTTTCATATCTACAAAATTACATCTCTTTTTAACAAAAATAATTAAGGTTTAAAGTTTTAAAATTAAAATTAAAACAGTCGACAACCTTCAAGAGAGAATAGAAGTGATTTGTTATTGAATCAATGTTTCCTTGGAAAAGTAAGATTTCTTCAATCGTAATCCACAAAAAAAAACATTTTCTTTTGAAATCACTTTACAATTTTTTCATTCAATGCAGCATAGATTCTAAATTTGGCGGCTTAACTTCTAAAAGGAATTAAATAATCATCTCATTTTTAGCATGTGTTCATGATTAAGAGATCACATGTTAGTATCAAATCAAGTATAACTTCTCTCATTGCATTTCTACTTATTACGCCTCACAATAAATCCTATTATATTATATCCTATCTATATGTCTATTCAAGCTACACTCAATAATTTTCCACTTTTCCTTAGGTTTATTGCATCTAAAATTGGTTTTTAAAAAAAGCCTATAATCCATTAAAGAGAATAAGCACAAACACATTAACATAATTCTTATAAAAAATTAACTAGTAACAAATCGGTAAGATCCTCAAAAATAATAGATATTATAGTACTCTATTACTAATCCTATTCATTTCAGGAATCTTATCTTTCAACACTTGATCACTACAATCCTTACCCCATTTCTACTGTTATTCCTCCAGGCAAACAATCAAGCAAAGCAAGTGTGATTAATTAGTGATAATTAATAGGTTGAAGCTTCTGACTATAATCGTACTCTCATGTAAGTATAGTTGAGGGCCTACAAGTCACAAAAAACAAATCACTAATCACAATCAATTCGAACAAATTAGAAATTAATTAAATACTAATTAAACTTAAACAGCAAAAAAACTACAAATATAGAACAAAAATCATCTTCGAAGAAAGGAGCTTCCACTAGCTGATGTCAATTTTGTTTCCACAAGATTTTACAAAAATCTAAGATTTCTTCACACAACACAATCCAGATGCCAAGCATCAACACAAAAATAAACTTCTTTTTCAGATTTTCCAACCACAGCACGAAAATGATTGAAAGGAGAAAAAAAAGTAAGTAGAAACAGTCGTTGCACAAGAAAGGAAGGAAAAGAAAGGATGGTACCGTTTATTGGAGGATGTGCCCTTCTGGTGGGGCGGGTGCGTTTCGCTTGCGGCTCGGTTTCAAATCGCAGTTACTAGCATTTGGCTCGGCGTTTGGTGGGCAGCGCGGCGCTTTTTTAATAAAACGTGGGCTGCTGTTTTGACCCCGTGTTCGCCTTTCTTCGCCTTATTTTGATGCAATTGCCCCTTGCTTCGCGTATCGGATCGACCCTACGTCTTCTGCCCTAACTGTCCTACTCTCACATTTTCTTCTCGTCTTCTGCCCTAATCGTCCTGTTCTCGCATTCTTTCCGGACGTCTGTGCTTCTTCCTCCAATATCCCATATCCCTTAGCCGCATTGCCCTCTTCGTGAATTTACTTGATGGGTTTTCTGAGTAGCACCCATCTTTTTAAACTATTTAGTTTCTGGTTTCTTCGTGAATTTTCTTGATGTTTTTATTGGTATTTTGTGATGATTTTGAGCGAGAATTTGAGATGTTGAGAATGAGAGAGAGTTTGATTGGCATATATGTTATGTGCTGCAGAAAATTGAGCCCTATAAAATTTAGCTCTGAAATTAAAGAGTTAAATTGCCTCGGTTAAAAATGAAACCAATTTTCATAGTTCTATTTTTTTCTGTGTAACTATTTATATGGTACATTGATTGTTGAATCTACAGTAGAAAAACCTTACCACATATTCAAAATCTTGTCACAAGATTGGGTGTAATATTTTTTTCCTAGTATGGTTTTTTCAAACATGTGCAAGAAATAAAAATATTCTTTTCTCTAAACTCAATTGATAGAGGATAACTATCTTGCATGATTTTCATTTACATATTTCAACTAACATGAATGAACCATGAATGGACTCACCAAATTACAAAGTGTGATATTTACACTTACAACACCTTGGTATCACAAATATATGCATGAAAGGTGTATATCACTTTTAAAATGATAATGATGGTGGTATTTTGATATGATAATAAAGATTTGATTGACATGCATATTATGTGTTGCAGGAAATTAGCCTTATAAAATTTAGTTCTAAAATGAAAGAGTTAAATTGTCATAGTTGGAAATGAAACCAACTTTCACGATTCTTTTTTTCTCTGTATAACTACTTATATGGTAAATTGATTGTTGAATGTACAATAATCTTGCCACATATTTAAAAACTTGTCACATGATGATGGGGTGTGATATTTTTTTTCCTAGTATGGTATTTTCAAACATGTGCAAGAAATAAAAATGTTCTTTTTTTCTAAACTCAATTGATGGAGGATAACTATCTTGGATTCTTTTCATTTACATATTCCAACTAACATGGATGGACTCACCAAATTATGAACACCTTGGTATCACAAATATATGCATGAAAAGTGTATATCACTTTTAAAAAGGCAATGGTGGTAGTATTTTTGATATGGTAATAAGGATTTGATTAGTATGCATATTATGTGCTGCAAGAAATTGAGCCTTATAAAATTTAACCCTAAAATGAAAAGGTTAAATTGCCACAGTTGGAAATGAAACCACATTCACAATTCTGTTTTTTTTAACTAATTATATGGTAGATTAATTATTGAATGTACCATAGAAAAATCTTGCCGCATAATTAAAACCTTGTCACATGATAGGATGTAATATTTTTTTCGTAGTATGATTTTTTCAACATGTTCAATAAATAAAAAGATTTTTTTCTCTAAACTCAATTGATAGAGGATAACTATCTTGTATGTTTTTCATTTACATATTCCAACTAGCATGAATGAACAATAAATGGATTACTAAGTGTGATATTTACATTTACAACACATTGGTATCACAAATATTTGCATGAAAGGTGTATATCACTTCTAAAAAGGCAATAATGGTGGTATTTTTTATATGATAATAAAAATTTGATTGATATCCATGTTATTTGTTGTAGGAAATTGAGTCTTATAAAGTTTAACTTTGAAATGAAAGTGTTAAATTGTCACAGTTGGAAATGAAACCAACTTTCACAGTTTTGTTTTATTTTGTATAATTATTTATATGGTAGATTGATTTTTGAATGTGCAATAGAAAAATCTTGCACATATTTAAACCTTGTCACATGTTGGAGTGTAGTATTTTTTTCCTAGTATGATTTTTTCAAACACGTGCAAGAAAAAAAATATTCTTTTCTCTAAAATCAATTGATAAATGACAACTATCTTGCATATTTTTCATTTACATATTCCAACTATAGCATGAATCGACCATGAATGGACTCATCAAATTACAAAGTGTGATATTTACACTTATAACATCTTGGTTTCACAAATATACGCATGAAAGGTGTATATCACTTTTAAAAAGGCAATTATGGTGGTACTTTTGATATGATAACAAAGATTTGATTGATATGCATGGTATGTGTTGTAGGAAATTGGGTCTTATAAAACTTGACTCTGAAATGAAAGAGTTAACTTGCCTTAGTTGGAAACGAAACCAACTTTCACGGTTCTGTTTTTTCTGTATAACTATCTATATGGTAGATTGATTGTTGAATGTACAATAGAAAAATTTTGCCACATATCTAAAAACTTACCACATAATGGGGGTGTAATATTTTTTTTCCTAGTATGTTTTTTCAAACATGTGCAAGAAATAAAAAATTTCTTCTCTATAAACTCAATTGATAAAGCATAAATATCTTACATGGTGTGGAGGTTTGCTATGGGTGTTTGCCCTTACTCACTTGGTGTTGTGGTGTGATGGTTTGTTTTTGGTGGGTTTGTTATTGGAGTGTTGTTCTTGTGGTCAGGTTCGCATCTGTGGATGGTGTTATGGTGAGGTTTGCTTGTGTGGTGGGAAGGGTTTAAGGGAAGTGGTTTGTGTGAGAGTTGTGGAGGGTTTTAGAAGCTGTGGTCTGTGTGGTGGTGTGGATGTGCTATTGTGGTTTGTTGGGAGTGGAGGGTTTAGGGAGGTATGGTGGTGTCGTGTATAAATGTGCAATTGTGGTGTATGTGATGGTCTGTGGTGGCGTGTGTGGTGGTGTATGTGGTGGAGTGTGTGGTCGTGTGCATACTTTATTGCATTTTTTAATTATGTAAGTTTGTTTTTCTCGTCATGGTAATATAATTGTTAAGACCAAAAAGGCTAAAACACTTGCAATGTGGGACAAAAAATCAAAATAATATTTTGTGACATCTGCCAAAAAAAGATCGATTTGGGAAATAGGCCTACAACCTATTTCAAAAATGAAGGGTTGCAAAATATTATCAGAAAATTCAAGAAAGTATAGGCAGAGAGATAAAGATCAACTGAGATCAGTTCAAGAAGGATTAGAAAATTTAAAAGGAATTGAAACGATGATCAACAGGCCTAGGGTGAGATCCAGTGCAGCGGACCATTGATGTTTCAGATGAGTGGTGAGCTGAAAAGCTTGTAGTAAGCATTTTTGACGTCATCTAATTTGGTCAATTTCATTTTTATTTTTAAATTAAAATAGAAGTTATGAATTTGTAGGTGGTGCCCGTTGCGAAGAAATTTAAAATCAATGGACTCAATCTTGAATTGGAGAAGTTGGACCGAATATTTGGGGGTGTCGTCGCTACGGGCAACAATGCATGTGCTCCAGTGAGACAGGTTTGATGGTACCCCAGAGAACTTGGAAGCCGACCAATCGGGTGATTCTATCGAAAGCCCTCGCCCGGACCACCATGAACTTGAGTACACCTGTCGTTCTAAGGGTTTGCAGGTTGAGAATAAAAATAAAGTTGGAGCTATTTTCCTTAGAAGCCAGATATCACAACTGATGACTTCATGCAAAGCAGAACCCAAACATCTGTTGCAACTCCTATTGACCAGGTCCTGCAAATTTTAAATGTAACTAGAGAAATCTCTGAGAATTTGTCGTTGTCTTATTTGCAATAGAGTTGCTTGAAGATCCAACCTGAAGAGATTTTTTTGTCAAGATGCCAAATGATCGTAGGGTGGCATACCTACAACATTTTTATAATCGCAAGAACATTTGAGAGATTTTCTTATTTACTATCGCTTGGAATATTTATATTTTTGTATCGTTTTTCATTTTGCTATGAATGTTTCAACTGCTTAGGACATGACTTATTCAGTGATGCTTATATGTTTATTGTGTGTTAGGTAACATTATATGATTGTAGTTAATTCATTGATACTTCTGTGTTAGCCAGTACGATATTAATCTACATGGATGCAACCAAAAAATGACGCAAGAGAGTTGCAATTGTCGTATGTTTGATGTACAAATATTATAACTCGTACATAGATCACTCTCCTTGCATGAAATCCACGTATGTTGGGGACAAATGAGTTGGAGAGTTGTTTACAGGTCATCCAACGAGATTTAACAATATGTTCTGCATGACACAGGTGGTATTCATCGATTTATTGGAGGAACTACACGGAAATCATCGATTTGATGACTCTTCCAGGACGACTGCACGAGAGAAGTTAACTATAAACCTCGACATATTATCGCAAAATGAATCAATGCAAGTAATGGAGTGGATACAACACTTCTCCGAAATAATTTACAGATACTCTCAGTGGGGTTGAAGGCACTTGTGAGTTTTTCTTCACAAGTCATAAAACCTACAAATCCTATGTTTGAGCAGACCCCCACAGAGATTTCACACAATGCAAGATATGTCGTTCTTTAAGGTAATGTCTTAAATTTATTTTATTCAATTTTCAAAAGAACAACGTTATTATGTAACTCATTGTTATTTTTCCCAGAATTTTATTGAAACAATTGATGGAACGCACGTCAATGCACGTGTTCCAAATAATAAGATCACATTCATTGGTCGTTGTGGGTCCCCAACACAAAATGTAATGATCGTATGTGACTTCAACATACATTTCACTTTTGTCATTGCCGGTTGGAAGAGCAATGCACACGACAATATAATTTTCAAAACTACAACACGGAATAAAAAGTATAACTTCTCACATCCTCCCATAGATACGTTTGAGACTCAGCTACTCTCATAATTCAATTTCCCTCAATACTAATCATGCAATACATATGAGGTAAATATGGTTTGGTTGATGTTGGATATTCATTACAGCGATGGTATCTCAAGACTTATTCTGATACGAGATATCACACGTGACTTTGAGCGAGCAAACAACGTGCAAAAGGCAAAAAATGAATGTTCAATAAAAAACATTTATCCTTATGCGGCATCATTGAGAAGACTTTTGGTGTTTGGAAGAAAAAATGAGTTATGCTCCGCGATATGACATCTTACTCATTTTACAAACAGATACAAATTTTGATTGTCACTATGACTCTCCACAATTACATTTAACAACATTCATCCCGCAATGACATTGACTTCTATAGGGCAAACGAGAATCATGAGCATGCACCTGACTAAGCATTTGAGTACCGTTTCAGATATTCTTTGTCACAGCTTAAGAATAATGTTTTCATCACCTGCACTAAGAATGGGGAAGGTGCAAATAAGATGACAAAGTTGAGGGAACAAATTACGAATGTCATAATAGGATGGTGATTAAAGTATTTATTAGTATATTATTTGTACTTCATTCAATACTATTTGCATTTTATTCAGTTTCTGTTTATTTCCTTTCCTTCTTAATTTGATAGTGATTGTTTCAGTCTTTTACGTTATTTGTAAGTGTTTCTTTTTTCCAATTGCATTTCATTTGTTTTACTTTTGATGGGTTCGAGAGGTTTATGATGAGACGTTAGACCTTATGTGTTATTCTGGATGGTTTATTGGTCATTGTTGGTTAGTGTCACAAGTGAAATCCTAATGAAGGCAATAAAATTCATCTCTTCTTTCTGATGTTGCAGTTTTTAAGATTCTTTTAGATGACTTTTTTTGGTGATATGCATATGTGACACATACGAGTTCCGTATTATGTAAGTTAAAGGCAACCAAGAACCATTTTTTTACAAGATTTGTTGTCTTTTTATAGTGACAGATTCTTTGGTTGGTATATTGAATTCTCTAAAACCCCACGTCTGCACAGCACTGTAATTAATTACTTCTTTTATCAATTTTTACTTCTGTTATGACTAATGGATTGTCTTTTAAAGCATTCAGAAAGATAAGCTTTAGAATTTCTAGAATCTCCCTAGGTTTGTTGTGTCATTGTGGACTTTAGACCTCCCTGCAAACTTCGTGCTGGTCACATTGCTACGGGAGATAGTTTTACATGTGCTCACAGAGAATCAAGGAGAAGTGTTACTACTTCAGGTGGGCAGACAGTCTGCAGATTCCACCACTGAGAGTAATCGAAAAAGGATAGTTTCCATGGAAGACAGTGTTACACGTAACATACGTCATTTGCATTTTAAAAATAATATTATCATATTATTAAAGATTATTTTAATAGTTTTTTTCTTTATTTTACATATCATGATGCTCGGTATTAAGAGAGTATAGTTTATTTCTTGTACTGTTCTGAATTGGATTTTTGTTTCTCAATTATCAAATATATTGTTATGACAGTTTTGTTACAAACAATATTACTAGACAGGGGCAGAATAGTTATTTTTTTCAGAAATAGTTGAAGCATAGTTGTTTTCAAACTGCTAAAAAACAAGCAACCAGATTATCCAACAGCTTTCTGGGGCAGTTGCTGCACAGTAGCTTATTGATAACCTGCAGCTACCCCAAACAGACGCTCTCTGAACTTCTTAATCAAGCCTCTCAATAAATGCATAACATCCATAGTAAACAAGGTTGACATAAATCCAAATTTATTATGAGAAATCTTTGTAATACGTCTTAAACTAGGTTCAATTATCCTCTCCCATAATTTAAAAGTACAACACGTCAACTTAATTCCTCTATATGTTGCACACTCTTGTGGATCCCTTTTATTCTTAAAAATAGAGGCTAAAATACACTTCTTTCACTTCTCAAGCATTATTTTAGTTTTTAAAATAATATTAAAGAGTTTAATAAGTCAAGAAATTCTCAAATCTCCTATATATTTTCACATTTCAATTAGGATATCATCGGGTTCTACAGACTTTTCACTATTGGTTTTCTTTAAAGTCTCTTCAACATTTTATTTACTAATACGACAGTAAAAATGAAACGTCTTTTATTATTAAAGATATTAAAAACACTAAAGTCCATCGCATTTTCAAAAATTTCATTAAAAAGATAATCAAAATAACTCACTCACCTATGTTAAAAGCACTTTTTATTTTCATCTTTAATACATTTTACTTGAGTTAAATCTTTACTTTTATTTTCTTTTTATTTGGCTAGTTTATATATATATATATATATATATATATATATATATATATATATATATATATCACCCTCTTAAATATCCAATCTATTATAAAGATCACTAATAATTGAATTTTTAGTGTTACAGATTATTCTCTTGTTACTAATACTTTATTCAAGAAAAGAGATAAGCATATTATTACTTTAAAGAATGGATCTAATAAAATACATTAATTATTTTCTTATGAGAAAAAGAAATCGTAGAGATTGTAAAGATTGCAATGTTATTCCAAGTGATGATTTAAATACCCAACATTGATTATTAGTTTTTTATTTTAAGATGAAGAGTTGTAAAAAAAGAATAATGAAATTCATCACTGTAGAATTTGATGTGGGTACTTAAAAATCACAAATAAAATTATTTTTATGAGTAAAATTCAATATCTCAAAATTTGGGATGTTCATGAAGAACCAAATGTTATATGAGATAAAGTAAAAAATACTATTTAACTAGTGGCAAAAGATGTAATTGAAGAATCAAAATAAAAAGTTTCTATAAATAGAAAAAATTGGTGGTTGAATAATAATAAGCAAGAAAAGATAAAATATGAGAAGATATGTTAAAGAAATTGTTTTAAATGTAAAAGCTTGGAAAACTAAGAAAAATATCAAACAGCCTGCAAGGATTTATAATAGATTAGATACTAAGGTTGTTTGATATTTTTCTTAGTTTTCTTAGTTTTCCAATAGTTTTTCAATAATGTGAAGCTAAAAATTTTATTTTTAGTGATCTTTATAATAGATTAGATACTAAGGATGGTGAGAAATATATATATAAACAAGTCAAACAAAGAGAAAAGAAAAGTAAAGAATTAACTCAAGGCTATTAAAGATGAAAATCAAAAAGTGATTTTTTTAGAAAAAAAATATTCAACATAGGTGGGTGAGTTATTTCGGTAAACTTTTTAATAAAGTTTCTGACAATACAATCGGCCTTATTGGTCTTCAAATTGTTAATAATAATAAGATGTTTCATTTTTACTGTTGCATTAGTAAAAAAGAAGTTGATGACGCTTTAAAGAAAACCAAGAGTGGAAAGTATGTAGGACCATATGATATCCTAGTTGAAGTGTGGAAATATTTAGGAGATTTGGAAGTTTCTTCGCTTACTAAACTCTTTAATATTATTTTAAAAACTAAAAAGATGCTTGAGTGGAGGAAGAGTATTTTTGTCCCTTTTTTTAAGAATAAAGGGTATGCACAAGAGTGTGCAAATTATAGAGGAATTAAGTTGATGTTCAAACTTTAAAATTATGGGAGAGGGTAATTGAACAAAGGTTAAGAAGTTTTACAAAGATTTTTCATAGCCAAATTGGATTTATGTCAGGAATGTCTACTATGGAAGCTATACATTTATTGAGAGGTTTGATGGAGAACTTAAGAGTTAATAGGAGTGATCTACATTTGGTTTTTATTGATTTAGAAAAGCTTACGATAAGGTTCCAAGAGATCTCCTTTGGAGAGTTCTTGAGAAGAAAGGCGTTGATATGCTTATATTCAAGTCATTAAAGATATGTATACTAGAGTTGTTACTTGTGTTCAAATTAATGGAGGATTGACCAGATATTTCCTATTTCTGATAGATTGCATCAGGGATCAGCTTCAAGCCCATATCTTTTTGCTTTAGTTATGGATGGTCTTACTGGACATTTACGGGAGGATGTGCCTTGGTGTATGCTTTTTGCGGATAATATCCTTCTCGTGGATAAGACAAAAAAAAAAGCTCAAAAAAAACTTAAATTAAGGAGGTTTACATTGGATTCTAAAGGTCTTCGTTTGAGTAGAACTAAAATTGAAAACATGGAATGTAATTTTAGTAGTAGTAGCTCTAGTGATAGAAGTGTAACTTTGGGTGATCAAAGTATTAAAAGGTGTGATCGATTTAGGTATATTGGGTATTTTGTTCAAAGCGATGGTGATATAGATGGGGATGTTAATAGTAGAATTCAAGTTGGTTGGTTGAGTAGAGAAATACTTCGGGCTTATTGTGTGGTGGAAAAGTACCGCTTAGACTGAAAGGAAAATTTTATAAGATGGAGGTGAGACCTGCAAGGCTCTACGACATTGAACGTTGGCCTTTTAAAGAGAAGCAAAATACTAAGTTAAGTGTTGTCGAGATGAGAATGATTAGGTGGATGAGTGGCTTTACACTTAGAGACAAAATGTAAACGAATATCTGTGATAGGGTTGTTGTAGCTCTAGTGACGGACAAAATTAGAGAGAGTCATCTTAGATGGTTTGGTCATATTCAACGTCGACCATCTAATGAATCGATTAGGAGAGTAGTTGTTTTAGATTCAACCTATGTTAAGAAAGGCAGAGGCAGACCTAAGAAAACTTGGGCGAATTGTATGAAAAATGATCTTAATTTATCAAAATTAAATGAAAATATGACACAAAATAGGACGCAATGGAGAAAAATAATTCATGTAGCCGACCCCACTTAGTGGGATTAAGGCTTTGTTGTTTTTGTTGTTTGTTGTTATAAAGATTGTTCTATTAGACTCCCTGAGAATCATTTTATATTTTTCTCAATTCTTTAAGTTTTTACATTTAAACTAATTTTTATAACATAAATTCTTATATTTTATCTTTTCTTGCACATTATTATTCCACCACCAACTATTTTTATTCATGAAAACTTATTCTTTTGATTTTCCAAGTACATCTTGTCTCTTGTTTAATAATATTTATTACTTTATCTTACATAGAAATTGCTTCTTCATGAACATTCCAAATCTTAAAATCTTGAAGTTTACTCATAAAAATAATATTATTTGTCTTTTAGGTGCCCCCATCTAATTCTACGACAAAGATTTCTAGTACTCTTTATTTTACAACTCTTCATTTATATAAAATAATGTAATGTATTGTGTTGTTCCAAGTGAATTTAGAAATTTAAGTTTCTCTCTCATTTTACCTAGGTGAGTAGGACACCATAACAAAAGTTAGAGGCAAATTAAGTTAGCTGAATCACACCCATCTTCGTTACATCATGCATGGAGGAGATGAAAATTCTCAATGAACTCAATATTGACCGCGCAAGATTAGGAAATATAAAAATTGACCATTAGTTTGGATTGCACAAGTTAAAGTGAGGGATGGAGGCCAAAAAGAAATTTAGTACCCAGTAACTCTTTATTTTGATGTTTTTAAATATTAAAATAAATGGTAAAAAAAAGGTAGTGAAGTACTATAGTAATCCTACAAAGGCAAACTTCTACTGAAGAGAAAAAACCAGTCATATTATAAAGAATAGAACCTTGAAGGTTTATAAAGAATGTATCTCAGGGCATTTACCGTACTCAAAGAAAACGGAGTGAAAAAAATCCGACATAGCCTTTACAGTCTCACAAAATATGAATGCATAGGTAATAGAGTGTACGGAAGACCATCTGAGAATGGTAAAATCAGATGCTTGGTGTTAATAAGTTTAATGGTATATTCATGAGGCATCAAGATTATAAATTTTATCAAGCAATCAATAAAAAAATATTAAACCTTAAAATACCATAAACGCCTAGGATGAATGCAAATTATATTTGAATGAAGATGTTTAGAACATAACACTAAGGATTCAAAATACTTCATCCTTTAGCAAGGTACACAACTACTAGGGTTTTATTGATACAATTACAAGCACAGCGGGAAAATCTTTATATTCATTCTGAGCTATGTTCACAAAGCAAGGCTCCTAACCTTAAAAAGGTACGCAAGGAAATAAAGCTTAAAGAATGCTCAAACCATGTGTAAAGTTGGGTATGTTATTGAAATTAAGTTCTACGTATAAATCGTGTCACGCTGATCTTTCTTCCTTACTTTGGAGTCCTCCAAACATCAGACTCCATACAGTAAATTTATTTACAAGTGTGAAAAGCCCACAAAAGGGAACAATATATGGAAAGGAAACGCTTCCATTCAATCATCAACGACACGGTCCACTATTTATAGACTACAATAAAAGGTGGCCAAAAAGTGTGAAATGGTAAGGGATACTCAAGGAGTAATGAAGGAAAGGAGTAATGAAAGAGAAGTTTTGAAAAACTCATATTTGTTTTAAGAAGACTTCAAGGTTAAGCATTCAATTTTAAGTAAATATCAAGCCTTCATAATGACAATTATTAACTCCAAGAAAAGAAGAGAGACAAAGGGATGGCCAAGCCACGTAGAATTCACTCATAGAAAAAGGTACAACACAAAGTAATTGCATAAAATTGATCGATCAAAAGATCTAAAGATAAAACATATCAATAAGACTGACAAGAGAAGAACAATGAGCCAACTTCCCAATAATAAGGACTACAAGAGCGCTCATGACTAACTTGAAGCTTGGTATAGAGTTATGATATATTTTCTTGTTATTTCTTCCCCACTTGACATATAGAACTTGAAAATTCTGGCCCATTAGCTCTTATGTGCTAGAAATGCTAATATTAAAGCTCACCGAAACAAGAGTCCAAGTCATCAAAATCCCCAACAGCAATACAATGAACAGAAGTAAAAACCTAACGTGGGCCTGGAACATTATGTTGTGAGCATGTGTGAAGTCATTCTTAATGATTCGGTTAACAATCCAGAAAGGTACTAATTCTATGGACAAATCTAAAATTAATTCAATTTTTTTAGTATAAACTAGGTCAAAATAAGAACTACAGAGCCATTGCATCGGCATACGGTTTTTAATAGATGAATGCTCCTCATTGCCTTTATTGCTAGAATTTTTTTTTTTTGTAGCTCAAGGTGTGCTCTTAAGAATTTTGAAAAATTGTGACAAAAAATTGTGGGAAAAAAAAAAGTAGGAATGCATACATCCACTTAACTTTGATCAGTCACTGCTACTTATGAGCCAATTCAAATTTCTTTCTCTTAAGAGGAAGTAAAACAGCGTCCACCTGAACTAGTTTGCCAAAATTTAAGCCAAGAGAGAACAAAATAGATTTGTTGAAGTAATGAATCCAAAAAAGAGAAAAAATAAACAGCACTCAAGTAATCGGAACTTCCATAGAATAGTTAAATGAAGTATTTATCATCATTCTCCTATATCCATAAGGCTTAAACCAAGAAAGTTTAAATAAGTTTTTATTTTATAGTATCTATCATTCATTGGACGTCACATCCTTCGTTATCCTGTTACCTTTGTATTCTCCTTTTTTGCTTGGTAAATCTTCGCAAATTCCCTTGTACTGTAACAGTGTGATTTAAAAAAAAAACTAAATAGCAATCACAATATCAATAAACCTAAGTTAAATTAATAACACCAAAAAGGCACTAAGCATTTCAATAGTTTGAACGACAGCCACAACAGGATGTTAAAATACAACCAAAAAAATGTGGCAAGGTGAGTGAGACATATAATCAATTTACCCTATAAAGCATATAATTTAAATCCACAAAATAAACAAGAAATTTTATTTATCATAAACACATCAAATCATACCTCCCAAGCAGCTGGTTCAAGCCACATATTATCAACCATATCATAGTTTGGTAGAAGAATAGCAATAAGACCACGACCAGCTGCCCAAACAGCATGTGGAAATTTCTCTTGCCATGTCCACTAGAAGAAGTTTAAGCAGTCGTGAATGAAAAACCAAATAAAGCAAAATAGCTCAGTAACAATAGTAAACTAAAACGACAGACTACCACGGAATGAATTTTTTCTGAACAATAGTAACAAATAAGCAGACACCTTATTATGACAGCATTAATAATCTTTGCTTTGCATTCAAGTACGAAGTAACCAAACGCATAGTCAAAATCATCAACAATCCACAACAATTTCCAAATGATAATTGCTTAATTACCACAACTCTAAACTAAAACTGTTAGCAACAGAATGGAAGAAAAAACAAAACCAAAATAATACAAGTGTGCAAAGCATACGAGACTTACAAGAGTCACTTGTACTTGGTAAATTAGTTGGTGCACAAGCCTCTGGTGATGAGATACTTCTAAACGTACAGGGAGTTGGACTTTCCAACGAGACAAAAAAGAGGAGCAAGTAGAAAAGCTTACTCTGCATTAAGTGCTCGCCCTCTTTCTCACAAACATAAATATTCACATTTTAAAGCTAAATAAGATATTTTGATTTTCCAAGTTTGGAAATGCAACTTCATTTAAATTCCATCCATCTTCATGAGTTAGACATTGCAAATAAAATATAGTGAAATTAATTGATAACATCCATTTCTGATTTAATCCCTAAAAATTAGAATTTTTGTGGTTATCTTTATAAACTTTTTCCAGGCCATCTTCTCTCACTTAACATCCCCATATTATGGAGGTCAACTTTAGAGTTTAAAGGATTTCATTTGAGTAGATCTAAAACTAAATACATGGAATGTAATTTTAGTAGTAGAAGATCTAGTAGTAGGGTTGTAACATTGGGTGAACGAGAATTAAAAAGAGTGAACGATTTAGATATCTCAGGACTATTGCTCAAAGTGATGCTAATAAAAATGGTGATGTTATTAGTAGAATTGAAGTTCGATGGTTGAAGTGGAGAACTGCATTATGCATGATATGTGATAGAAAAGTAATGTTTAAACTCAAAGAAAAAGTTTATAAAGATGGTGGTGAGACTTGCAATGCTTTATGGCGCAGAATGTTGGCCTATAAAAGAGAAGCATAAAATTAAGTGTTGTCGCGATGAGAATGCCCGTGTGGATGAGCGGCTTTACACTTAGAGAGAAAATGCAAAATAAATATATCCATGAAACGGTTGGAGAAGCTCTAGTGGCAGACAAAATTAGAGAGAGTTGCCTTAGCTGGTATGGTCACATTAAACGTCGACCATCTGATGGCCCGGTTAGGAAGTAAATGTTTTAGATTTGACTTATGCTAAGAAAAGTAGAGGTAGACCTTAAAAAAATTTGGGCTTAATGTATAAAAAATTATCTTGATTTATTAGAATTAAATGAAAATATTAAAGTTAATAGGACAAAAGAGAAAAAGAAATCATGTAGCCGACCTCACTTAGTGGGATAAAGGCCTATTGTTCTCATCGTTGTTTGCTTTCTTTTCCTTAGCTAAAAAATGATGCTAAAATATATTATGATGTTTTCTTTTCCTTAGTTGTTTGTCCTTCAACATTTGTCATAAATGTAGAAAAAACAAGTCAAGGATAAGGGAGCAAAATTTACCGAATTCATTCCCTAATTTTGATAGACCAAAAATATATGTATTTTTAAACTTATATTTTATACTCATTTTTGGTGATATTGCACTTTAAAGGAAAGTATTTTTCATGTTTTATTGCACATTGTTGATTTTTAGGATTTGGAGCAAAAAGGAAGCAAAATTGATGGAATTTGGAGTCAAAATGAAATTTTTGAAGAATTGTTCAAAGTCGACGGTGCCAGACTAAGTGTTGACGGCGTTGTTTGACAGAGAACGCAGAATTAATTACGGGCCACTGGTGTCGACGGCGCCAATGTCGGTGCAGACCCTGTTTCTAGAAGATTTGACGAATTTGGACGCTTTTTGAAGAGTTTTGGATGCACCTATTGAAAAACCGACCTTAGGATTTATTTAGAGCCGAAATTGATCAGAAAAGGTTCTCTCTTCCTCCGCTTCGCACTCCTCTACTTGCTATTCGCCCCCTTTGACACCACTTCGCAACCTTCAATCAATTTCCACGTCATTCCACATCATTAGTTAGTTATTTTCATTATAGTTTTGAGTTTTTGTTGTGAGTTTAAGTGTGAATTCTTCTCTAAGAGTATTAGAGAGGGAGAGAAGTTAGAGATTTCTTCTTTCTACATTTCCTAAGAGAGACTACAAGAGATTTGCTTTAAGAAAGAGTTTCAGATAAGTGTTATTTGTTTATTATTGTTATATGAACTTTCTTTTATATATAAAATTTGTGTTTTGTTATATATTTCTCATGAAGTCTACGTAGTTTCTTTTATCTTTCTTCGTACTCTGTGATATGGTCAAATGAAGAGATAATTTGGATATGTCAATGTTAAAATATAAAATATAAAATAAAATATTAAAATATGTTGTGAAACATAATAACTGGGAAATGGAGTATGAGTTCTACAACTGAGTAAGAATCACACTTAAGTCCATGAATGAGTATTTCGTTCATGGAATTAAGTACAAATAAATAGGTAAATATACATTGTTGGGTATAGAATTAGATATTTTTAGGGGGACAGACTAAAATCTCCAATTCGATCTTAGTGTTTAAGAACTAAAGTGAAAGTTAGCCTTCAGGGAAAGTAAAGTGAGAGCTCTAGAGTGGGAGTCAGTATCCTCCTAGCATAGCCACGGACTTAGGAACTAAACTTAAGATTAGTCAATAATTTTCTATAACATTGAATCAGGGTAGAGGATTAAAATTACTCATATTTGGCACAATACAAATTTAAACCATTTATCTCATCTTATTTCACCAAAAAACTCATTGTAGTGGGAAAGATATTTTTCATATTAGAAAACTTCATCACATAAACATGGTTTAGTAGTTACTGTTTTAAATTTTGTATTTAAATTTTGCTAGTAGTTAATAATTTAGTTTTGATAGTATCTTGTACATTCGAAATTAGTGATAGTAATTTCGTTTGATTTCTGTGAATTTTCTAGATAATTTATCATTTCAGAATTAAATTTTCCTCGTGGGATCGATATTTGGGACTTAAATAGAAAGTTTTATATTATTTGATAACGATACGTATACTCGCGTAGAATCCCAACATTAAGCGCTTAACGTTATTATTCATAAAATACCACATCAAATTTTTAGCATCGCTGTGAAGCGAAGTCAACTTTATAAATTTTACACAACTAATATTCTCGAGATCACTTATCGAAAATATTATTCACCATAATTCAAAAACTACAATTGTTTGTCTCTAAGTTCAAATCAAAAAAGAAGAGTTTTGATGTGAACCAACAGCCAATTTAAATATATCCCAAAACCAATGAAATGAATCTAATTTTGTATCGATAATGCAAGCGCAATCCTAAAAAGTTGCCTTCCATGAACAACCCTGATTGAAGTGAAAAACTTGGCAAGGATTTGTTGAGAAATCATCTGATAATGGGAAAGTAAATATTATTACAGAAAGTAAATATGTGAATACAACCAAACTCACTTAAAAAGGGAAAACAACAAACATGACACACAGACATCTCCACAAGGGATGGATCCAACAGTTGTGGTGGAGGCTGTTGGGGATTGGGAAAAGTGACGGTAAGGTAAGGAAGTGGAGCAAGGGGGCGAGTACATCTTGCTGTCCTGGATGACAGTATGCAGGTAGGGTGGTCGGGCAGCAGTGAAACAGCAAAGCGAAAGAGTTTCGGGAAGGTGTCAATAAGAAAGGATGATTGGACAGCAGAAAAATTAAAAGGTGACGGAGTTGCGGTGCTCTGGAAGCGGTGCAAAATGATTGGAATCGCGGGACAGCGGCAGCAATGCATGATGTCTGGAAAGGCTAGAATTGATGTGGGAGAGCTGTCCCGAGAAGCAACAGCAAAGGTGTGGTTGGTCCAGAGCAACGATAGCAAAATATGGGTGGATTATGGGTGCTGGTAGCAAGGCGAAGTGGGAAGCAAGGTACCTAGAAGTTGGGCTCCAGTTGAAAGGGAGGAGCGTGGGTTTTGGAAGGAGGCAACAAGGTAGAGTGCAGAAAAAGAGCCAAGGATGATTGTTTCAGGGTAGCTGCAACATGTACGTCAATAGTGACAGTGAAGGAAGGGAAAATCGAGAACATTTATCATCTCGAAATGTAATATATTCAGAGCGCCACTCGTCCTTGGATACAGGCTTAGATGGGGAAATCGGAGACGTCGAAGGTTGTCCCTATTGAAAACACACTAAAAATTGAGAATTCAAACTCCAATACAACACATGCAGGAAAGGACAAAAAAGAAAGGAATGATAAAAGCATGTCAAAAATAGAGAAGGAATCAAAAGGGGGCCACTCGAATCGACTATGAGCAGTTCGCACGACCAAGATGTCACGATCAGTCTAGGTTGCGAGAGACAATAGCATCAGTCTCCTAAGTTAATAAAGCTTAGACCTCATCAGTCAAAGCTTCAGTCACCTAGTAGTATGGTGTTAGGTTAACCATGTTGAAAAGAAATGGCATAATCGCCTAGTAAGTAAGTCCTGTAGAAGTTGTCATTTCAAAGAACATCCTGATAGAATAAATATACATCCTCTTTTGGAATAATCAGAGCTGGAACTGCATATCGACAAAGATTTTCATAAAGTAACTCTCAAGCCATTAAATCTATAATTCGCTTCTTCTACTCCTCGCACTCAGCGAGGAGCATCTCATAAACAAATTTATCTAAAGGAACTAACTTTGGACTGAAATCTATGACAAATTGGGCAACTCTCAATAACGCCACTCATGAGAAATATCTTCTTCTCTGGTCTTACCCATTATCACCTATCATTATCATTATTAGTGTAACTGCTATGATAATAATTATTATTATTTTATAATAACAATAGGTCAATTATGTTACACCTAATTTAATAAATAACTAGGTTTGATGTCATTGGTTGTCGTTGGGGTTCGAAAAGGTGGTGGCAAGATAGAGGAGGGGTTGGACTATGGGAAGACTGCGACACAACAATGGTGACTTGTTGTCCTGAGCGGCAGCAAGCAGAAAAGAGTGGAAATAACAAGTAAACAGCAAGGCAAGCAACGCCTGTAAAGAACACCTCGTAAGAATGGCTAAGTCAGCAGGATAATGGCAGTAGGAAGTGATAAGGACAGTTGGGGTGATAGAAAGGGTAAGCAAAGTGCTCTTCGTTGTCCAGGATGGTAGCATCAAGCAAAAAAGCAAGTGATGGCTGCGAGAGGATAGAAAAATTGCAGAGAAACATGTGGTTGTTCAGCGGCGGTTGTGATGGTGGAGGGCGGTTGGAAGCCATATAGGAAGGACGCCAAAGGTAATAGAAAAGATAATCACCACCACCGAAGTGATACAGTCGGAGCATCACCCAAACCCTCTGATACAGCCCTTACAGGGAAAAGAGCCAACAGTAGCCTCGAACAAAACACACGATAAAAACTGGCCTAAAAACACAAACACAACATATTTACGGACTTAGGGTAAATAGAAGTGAACTCCCACATTTTTCACTCGATGGCGAGTTGTAGGAGAAATTCCGACCACATTAGAGGCACTAATCTGGTGGAAGACCTGGGGTTCATTTCAGGTTTCTTTTATCGGTTCCGTGTTGCGAAATAAGAGAGAGCCATTTCTATAACTGACTGGTCGGCTTTGAATGTTCCTAAAAATGTTGTCTGAAGTATGGTGGGGGTTCTTGATAAGGTGTCTGATGATGAGATATGGGTTGTGATCAAGACGATGGGCCTCAATAGAGCTCCCGGAATTGATGGTATAACTCCATCATTCTACAAATTCTTTTGGTCCATGGTTAAGGTTGATGCATGCAATGCCATCCATGAGTTTTTTTTATGGTGGAAATATGGCACCGGAATGGAAAGATACGCCCAGTGGTCCAACTCCCTAAAGTTGATAATGTGGATGTCTTTGTTAAATACCGCCCAATCAGCTTTTGTCAAACTACTTACAAAAGTGTGGCGAAGATTTAGGTCAATCGATTAAAGGGATTCCTTCCCATGCTCATTTCTAAGTAACAAGGTGCATTCGTTCCAAACCGGTCCATTTCTAACCATTGCTTGTTGGCGCAAGAAAAAATCAGAAGATTCCAACATTCTACCTCGACAACCGGGTTCATGGCAGTCAAAAATTGACATGGAGCAAGCATACAATAAAATGAGTTGGCACACACATCGACTCGTCATGGAAAGGTTTCACCTTCCTACGACTTTCAGCAAATGGATCCTCCAATGTATAGAAAATCGCGGTTTATGGTGTTGGTAAAAAGGAAGCAACTCCGCGGATCGAGGCCAAGAGCAAGTTTCAACAATGCTGTTTGTTTTCTCCCTATTTGCTTATTTTATGTTTGAAACTTCTATCAAAATCTCTGAAACAAACGAGTCATCACTTGGGAGTTGTTACGATTGAAGGGGCTAAGATCTCTGATCTTTTATATGTTGATCATATTCTATTATTTGTTGAAGCGTCCGTTAGATCTACTAAGAACCTTCGGAGGATCATACAAAACTTTTCTGGGTGGATGGGGCAAAAATTGAACCGACTTAAGTCCTCTATTCTCTTCAGCAAGAAATCATTTAATTGGAAAAAGAATCGCATCGCCGAGCTGCTAAATTTTAAGAAGGTTGAGGAGCTGGAGTATTTGGGCGTAAAAGTGACTATGGGAAAACGAGCGGTAAGTTGATGGCCTGGGGTAACAGGCACCTTTCTCTAGCCGGAAAGGTTACCTTCACCAATTGCTCGCTCCTCCCTATGCTTCATTCATAATTATCCATTCCAATCTACCCAGCTCTTTTAATGCATAAATTGAAAAAGGCTGTAGATCTTTCTATGGACAAAAGAACAAATCAGAAGGAGCTTCACTATATTGCTTGGAGCAGGTTATGTCTCCCAAAATCTAAAGGACGACTTGAATTTCATAGGCTAACAAATTGGAAAGGGCCCATTAGGGCCGGGTTGCGTGGGCGTTGATTAATTAGCCCAATTCATTTCCACTTAATCGATTTATTGAAAATATGGAGACAATCATTGGATAAGGGAGAGCACATGGATAGATTCCCTTGTAAGGAAAATCATAACTAATGGAGCAGCAGCCTTGCGGAATACTATTCAATGGGATATAGGGGACAGTTGAAATATTGATGTTATTTATGATATTTGGATCCTTGCTTTGCCCATTGCCAAATGGCCCACTTACGTTAATGCTGAGAAACCAGAAAACCTGCAGTTAAGGATCTTATATTGGGTGGAATCTGGAACATGCAACTATGTTGGGGGGGTTCGGTGTGGAGCTTATGAATACCATCATTGCATTTTAGTAGCATGGGAGCTGGTGAATGATCGAGCAACCATTTTTCCTGCCTTTTCCGCAAGATCTAATACGGTGTTAACCTTTAGCAAGTTGTTCGAGTAGGAAACTGATTTCAGCAATTGGTTCTCCAAGCTAAAACTGCAATCCAGAGTGACGATGTTTTGGTGGCGTGAATGTTATTCCTACCAACCTGTGGCTATACAAGAGGAACATTAGGGAGGATCCCTCTTGCCGTGGGGATTTAATGAGGTAGAGGATTATTCACATATCACCTCTCTATTTCAAGTGGTGTAAGCTACTTAAAAAGTTCGCTGAAATGGGGCATCAAGATGTCGAATTTCTCTGGCTTAGAGATCTATAAGGGAATGATGGAGCTTCCTAAAACACAGGGAGCTATTAGAAGAATTTTTTGCAGTATGGTGTATCACTGTTGGCGCGCTAGGAATGATAAGAAGCGCGGTCGACCCTTTAAAACCCCGACGGTGTTGGCATCAACCATTCTTTCCTCCCTTACACATACTTATGCTTATCCCATTCAGGAGGAATGAGGCATCCATCGGCCTATTGGGTTCCTGAATGGATCAAAGCAAATGTGGATGGTGCCTTCTTCCCCTCCGATCTCGCAAGCTTGGGGGTGATTATCCATGATGATGCGGATAAGTGTATTTTGACGGCGGGACTGGATATTCTTGCATTGGGACCCAAGTTGAGATGGAAGCAATCTGACATATAAGTATGTTGGTGGAACTGTGGATAGAGGAGACAAAGGGGCTGGTTGTGGAAGGAAATAACAGTAATGTTATGGATGTCATTCATCACTCGATGGAAAGGAAGACTTGGCTTCAACAAAGTGGACCAAGGCTCGACGTTGCATTCCTAACCAACTTTCGGTAGGTGCTATTCTCTTACATTGATAGAGCCAACAATGAAGCTGTCCATTTTTGTCCAGAGTTGGCTTTATATGATAGTTTTTTCATTAGAGATATACATGATAGTCATCCCTTGTTTGTTTTTGTTGAGAGGGATAGAAGTTTTTGTAGGGTTGCTACTTAGCAGCCTTCTTTTTTGCTTTTGTGTTGTGGCTCTTTAGCCGTCTTTTGTAACTTTTGTATCCTTTGTTTTTTATATATATGCAAAGTGCACACCCTTCACAAGTAGGAGGAGCTTCGACGCCCAAATATGGCGTTTCTTACTAACTTCCGTTAGGTGCTCTTTTCCAATACTTCAAGATCTTGCAATGGAACATCCCATTTTTGTTCTCATTTTGCTTTACAAGATAGCTTTGTTGTTAGAAATTTACTTGATAGTCATTCCTTGTCGATTTTTGTTGAAAGGGATAGGAATTTTTGCGATTAATACTTATAACCTCTTGTTTGTTTGTTTGTTTTTTATTATTTTTTTTATTGGCTGATTAGACCTCTTTTGTAACTTTTCTTTTTTATGTGCATGCAAAACGCAAACCCTTCACAGGTAGGAGGGACTTTAAGATTTATACAGTTAAAAAATATTGAAGAGCTCGAATATCTAGAAATCAAACTCAACATGAGGAAGCTCACATCCAAAAATTTTGATGGTCTCCTGCCCCGAGCTAACGACAAGTTGCAAGCTTGGGGAAAACTGCCATTTATCTCTTTTTAGAAGGGCCACTTTGATTAATCATTTGTGATTTCCCATGTCTACTTTTTTAATAACTCATTCTGATCCTCCTAAGCCTGTTCTTGAATGTATTGAGAAGCTATGCAGACAATTCCTTTGGGACAATGGCCCACTATAAAGGGGCCTTCACTATGTGGCATTGAGCAAAAGATGAGCAAACTGAAATGCAATGAAGAGCAGGGTTATCACGCAAAAGCGGCCTGGACTAGACCTTTGAGGGCTCGGTTAGCATGGGGATTTCTTAAAATCCCGGAGGAGTTCCTCTTCAATTACAGGGTTGAGAAGTACGGTGATGACCCATGATACTTTGAGAAGTATAGGATTGATTCTATTGCAAGGAGATATATTGCTAATGGAGCAACAGCGCTTAAAGACATCACCAAACGGGAGGTTGAGACTAGAGCTCAAATTAATATCATGCAGGATTATTGGATTCTAGACTTGCCCATATGCAAATGGCCAACATTTGCAACATCCATCAAACTGAGTACTTACAGGCTGCGGCCCTTATTATAGCAATGCTTTGGAGCGGAGCACAGAAGAGCCAATCAGGCAAGCTCAGCAGCCGAGACATGAGCAGGCCGATCAACTTATGTTTTTTCTTGCCCACTCCGGAAAGTCAATTACATATTTGACATATGATAGTTTGTTCAAATTGCAGCCCTGGAATGAGAAATGGACTAAAAAGCTGAGGTTTCACCCACGCGAAGCTTTGTCCTGGTGGAGATTAGCAAGAAATTTGAGGATCGGAAGCAAGTGACAACGTGGAATTGGTGATGATCTTGTCTATCGTTGATACCAACCAAGAAATTGAGGATCGGAAGTAAGTGACAACTCGTTGCATGGTCCTGCAAAGGACTCTTCAGACCCTACAAAGGTGGGGATCGGAACCCCTACCTTTGCTAGCTTCAAGTATATTTTTAATATGATGATCGAGCGTCCCACCTCCCATCTACTATTGGGGAGAGTCTTATGTTGTGCGGTCTATCAATGCAGGAGAGCCAGAGATACTAAGAAGCATGGGAGTTCATACAAAACACCAACCACCATGGCAACAATGATTCCCTCTTCCCTCACACTCAGTATTCTACTACCTTGGAGCAGTGGGACATCTCTTCTCTATCTCAACAGCTTACTCCTTTCTTATGCTTTTTCCTGCCCACTCCGAAAACTCTATTACAGCTTTGACATATGAAAGTTTGTTCAAAACGTAAGCCTGGAATGAGAACTGGACTAAAAAGCTTAGGCTTCACCCACACGAAGCATTGTTTTGGTGAAAATTAGCATTGGATGTGATAGCAACCAATTCCTGGCTATGCAAACATGGAATTGGTGATGATCCTGTCTGTTCTTGGGGGTGCCAAGATATTGAGGACTAGAAGCATGTGACAACTAGTTGTGTGGTGGTTCAAAGGACTCTTCAAACCCTATAGAGATGGGGGTCGGAACCACGACCTTTGCTAGCTTCAAGGATATTTGTATCTTCTTGTAACTGTTTATCTTGTTTAATGCAATATTTCAAGGGAAAGAGCTTCATCTTTTTCCCATGAAACTTCTAGAATTAATCTAAACAATCATGACAAAGATATTAACTTGTTGTGACTGAGACAACTCAACTACAAAATTTATGCTCATGACCATTCCAAGAACTCTAAAACACATACATCATTCCAAAGTCTATCCTGATAGAATTAATATCCATCATTTTTCACAGCCAGCATTGGAACTGCACATATATGTGCATTCTCACGAACCACATCTCGAATCATTAAATCTATAACATGTTTCTCCCACTCTTACTCGGCTAGGCACATCAGATAAACAAGTCTTCTTGGAAAAACTGGCTCTAAAATAAAATTTATAATAGTCTGAACCACTCTCAATGACAATCACCCAGAGATAAACGGTCAATCAAGACATACGGCAACTCCTTCCATAAGGGTTGTCGTAATGACTTCTAAAGCTCATTACCATCTAGGACTATCAATGTTAGTCCCGTTGAAGGCTCTCTCACAGTACAACAGTTAGAGGGTACCCCTACTGACCAGGCGAATATTTTTCTTGAAAACACTGGGTAAACTATCACTGCTCTTAATTTACAGTAGTTTGTTTAAGAGTGAGCCCATCTTTTGGTTGGGAGGCTTACACTTCTGACCACGATTAGAGTGTGGTCGTGGTTGAAGTTGAAGCCAACTACACTGCACCTTTTGTGCATCTTTTATAGCTCTCTTTTGTACTTTTTATTTTATATTAATACAAAATGCACACACTTTACATAAGCTCTCTTATAGGCTCAGCTTGAATCACGACCATCTCTCCCTCATCGGATGGGAGCTGATATTCGTCCTCACCTTCTCCTGTATCTCATGTATCACTGTCTATATTTTCTATTACTCCGTGCTTAGCAAAAGATCACTTTCTTGTTTGGAAAATCAAATGCAATGTGTCCAAAAACATGGCAGTTAAAGTACATATTAGCTTAGACGAATAGGAGCATCGGCAATCTCCACCCAATATGAATATCTCCTTTGGCGGGGTTAGTTGGCTGCTTCACTAGATGTACTATTGCGCACGATCTTAGGGAAGAACTTTGCCTATAAGGTGTGGCAGTCATATGATAATATTGTTTCTCTACCTTCAAAACTAAGATCTATATATCTAGTAGGGATCAATATGGTTGTAGTTGTATTACATTAATAATAACTAGCTTCAGTCCTCCAAGATATCTCGTCATTGTGTGTTTCTCTAGTTCAACTAACTCACATTTCAACAAAAGTTGATCAAAACCAGTTGCACACACCACAAATAAGCCCCTTTGACATAAGTTGTAGAATTTTATAAACATGTCATGTTGGTAATACAGGAAAAGATATTTGTGTTAAATCTCAATTTTTATCTTAGATCAAGTGGTGATCTTACCCTTTCCTTCTCACATATGTTTTAGGCTCTCCCGTCACAAAGAATAGTTATTAATGTGCTTGATAACTGTCAATTTAACTCTCTTGTCCTAGGGAACGTATTTGTACTCAAAAAATTATTTCACTATTTAGAGTCACTCAATAAACTCGTCCGAACCCATGCAACAATGAAAATCCAATAAATTCACTTTTACTCCAAAATTCTGACTTATCCTCTAATATTTCATGCCAGATCGCAGGGGGTATTGGTTCTTCGTCACTAAAAACTTTCTGATGGAAAGAATTCACTTCCTCCCTTCAATCAGGTGAGTAAACGTTGAAGTTATGGGTGACTTCACTGGATTGTCTCCTCTCAAAGAAGGAAAGTCGTTGCAGCTGGTGAATTTTCCGTTACATATACTCCATAGTAAATTCATGTGCATCTCGCTGAAAGTTTCTCCTTGACGGCATAATGTCATTTTCTCCCGATCAGATTTTTGGCAGATATAGGATTTGCCAACCAAGACTAGGCGAGAGCTTAGGTTTTGGTGGTACGTGTCAGGGTAAAATTTTAGTGAATGTAGGAAAATTGAATTTTAAAAATTTATGGTTGGGACTTAAGAATTACAGTAAGGAATGGTTTGGATATGGTGGGGATTTTAATTTTTTTTAATTTTGAATTTGGAACAACAAAGACAAATTCCTAAAATTTTAGAGTTTGGTATGCTCCGATACCAAATGATATCATACCATAACTACTAGAACATATTACAAAGGCGTTTTAGCGGGAAAGAAGTTGTGGAGTAGCGAGGGAATAAAAATATGAGTTATTGAGAGCGTTAGAAGAGGATATGAGATGAATCTGTTGTTGAACAACAGATTCGGCGCGTTCGGTGGCTAGCAGACTGAAAATTCCCTAATGAAAAATTGGAAAAAATTAGAAAAAGAAGGAAATTGGTTGGAATCAAAAATCGAGAGGGCAGGTTGTCGGTTCTGCGATAGCGAGACTGTCTGCAATCTCGTCAAATCGATACTTTTTTGCTAATTTATATCATTGGATCTCTGTGATTCTGTCTAACACTCTTGTGTTAGTTTAGGTGTGAAATATACAAATACATAAGAATTGTGTGCTACGTCTGAAAGTTCCCAAAAAAATATTGTCTAAGGGACTGTTTGGCTAAGTTTATTAGGAGTGAAATACATTTTAAACGCAAGGGATTTAAATTTTCTGGTAATTTGTTGAGCAAAAGAAAAAACAGTTTTGAAACTTCCTATGCAATTCTCCGGAGTGAAAATCTACCATTACAGCAATCAAAGCGGTTATTTTCTAAATCCCTTTCTAAAAATAAATGCAGAACTTCTAAAAAATATATGAATTCAATAATAAGCATGGCATGAGCCAGAATACAGAATGAAATAAATGAAGATTTCAGTTAACCCCAAAGGGTACATACATTGAGTGAATAAAATCAGATTTAAATCAAGCAGATAAAACTTCTGACATTTTAAAAAAAATGCTACAACTTACAACAGTTGGAGGACTCAAAAGTTCTATTCCATTGCTTATCTGACCATAGGGCTCCATCAAATCAACGACGGATTGCATGTCTTCCCTTCTCAAAGTCAATCCAAGATGATCTGCAAGATGTTTGCTTATTCTCTTGAAAATTTTGGTTCCCCTCAACCATGCGGGAATAAAATTACCGAATGTCTGCACAAAAAAAATGATCACAAGACATCAAAAGCACAATATTGAATGACAAGTAAGAAAGTAGAGGAAATATATATTTAAGACCTTTTATGGGATGGAATGTAAATTTTGTCGAAATGGATTATCGTGAAAATGAAGAGAAAGGCACTAGAAGAAAAAAACCAGCAAAAGAGCATAAAAATAATAAAGGAGATGGTTTTTTGGCTTCATGAAGCCGCTAGAGCTACTAGGGCTGTCAAAAAAAAAACATGTCACTCCCATACTGACCATGTTCAGCTCGCTAAGTAGTTCATGTTCGGTTCATTCTTTAAACGACCAAGCCTTACACAAACAATAATTTTGAGCACGATTCATAAACGAGTTGAACACAAACAAAACTTTGTTCGATCGTATTCGGCTTGTGTTGGCTCGAAATAATTATATAATCAATATTGCTTATTATCTTTTATATTTTTATTTTTTTTTTAATTTTAGATGTACAGAATTAGAGCGTTGGGTTGGGCGCATCACAGGAGGACCTTGACCCACCGTGGTCATGCTTACATGAATCCAAACGACATTTGGAAGAGGGAAACATGTGATTAAATATGACAGCTGGGAATCGATGTCAAACATGCATAATGCCTTTACCTTCGAAGTTAGTGGCAGTCTTCCTACTTGGTCCTAAACTTTTTTTCTGCTTTTAGTTGTTGCGAGTGCGAGCATGCAACTAGAGCTTGTGTCACAACCCAATTGACCACTCATTTTAGGGCGAACCTTGATGTGACAGAGGTGGAATATTTGGTCAAACTAAACTCTCACTAACACTTATCCTTAATTGTATAATCAGGACTCAATGAGTGATGAACTAATCTAGTTAAATCGTTACAAAACGTACATAATACATTTCATTCCATAATCCAATCATAAACTTGGAAGCATAGAAAAACATATCACCAATATATATATATATATAAATATATATATATATATATATATATAAACATAGATATATATAAATATATACATAGAGTTGCGTAGTTGTTAAATCCAACATAAAAAAATTCAGAACCCCAAAAAGTTTGTACACCCTCCAAACCAAATAGTGCAAAAGATATACATGTCACATATGGCATATGACTGCTCGTTATGTGTTCTTTACTCCTTCCTCGAGGTCAATAGCATAAAGTTAGCTACAACAAACTCAGCGAAATAATCAAGGTTAAAGAAAAATTTTATAGACAAAAAAAAAACAACGGCCATGATCATATATAGCAGCACAAGTCACCACATGTTATAATCGTGTAAAACATGTAAAAAAGGCATGATTTAGGAAAAACATGACAGCTATATGAAACATCTATTTCATTCATTCACGTATAATTATAAGCACATTAATAAGAATGTTGTAGTCATTACTAGTAAATATGGGAAAGTCACTTAAAATTGTATAGGCCTCAACTATTTTCATGTCATTTCATACCATTTGGGTCGTCATCCAGCCCGAACACTAAATTAACTATTAATAAAAGTTGTGTCTCTTCCAACGTAAAAGTTATCAATTAGCCCCTAGTACCAACGATTTCCTACGTTCTGCCCTATTTGATACCAACGATTCCTGGAGTTTTGTCTCCATCTGAATACCAGAAGTCGAGAATCTCATTACGCCTTAACATCCATACTTGCAAGTATTAATATAATAGTCTAGTTGTAACATCACTTGTGATATTTCTTAAACAATAATTTCTATAACAAACAATCATAAGCAGTTCAAACCATATGCATAAGCCGTCTGATATGAATAATTGCAAACAAACATATCATAATATGCTCATTATCGCTATATTATAGGAAAATTAGCCATTGTTTGTATTAATTCAATGCTAGCATACATATAACATTCACAGACATTCGACAGCATGCAAAAGTTCTAAAAGCAATCCAATATCAAGAAGTTATCTAGAAAATCTTATAGAAAGTTATTATTCTTAATTTAGTACAAAAGATTAATTCACCTGCATTGACAGGACAACCCTACAACGAGTTTTCCTACGCTTGCCTCGTGCTTACCGCAGAGTATAAACAATCAGAAATACGTAAACCTCAGGATATTCATAAATTCTTATCTCAGTTCTTAATATAACCCACACATAAAGATGCGTGTCAATATTTACCTCACATGGGTTGCCCTGCATGAATTCTTCTTACAAATTACTTCAAATCCTCTCTTCCTCCCCCTAACATTTCCTCATTCCCTTTATTTCATTGATTTCCTACTAATGGCCCATATGGAAGCCCAAAAATCAAGTTTGTAACATCCGACACAAGTGCGCCTCCTGGTACGACGACCGAAAACAAAAAGGTGTATCAATTCAAGGCAAACATTAAACGAAAAAATGTAGAGAAGAGAATGAATGTTCCAATTAGGGTGAAAGAGGGGTTTTTACAATTCAATTTCTCCCCGAAACCCTGAATTTCTGCCCACGACTCCATACGGATCGCACAACTGTTGTCATTCATGCTTGTGCTACAGAAATCGATTGCAGAACTCCCTCCAGGCTTGCAGAACCTAATGAGAGAGGAAATGAAGAGAGTGTGGCACTTTTAACTCAGATCCAATGAATCCAAGTGCTCAATTTCATCCCACCGATGAGAATATGTGATTAAGTCAATGGGAGCAGTAATGGGGATTAAGAGCTTAATTTAGGGTTAATTAGTTTAATTAATTCAATTTCTTATTATTTGTATATCTCTCATTATATTCATAATTCATATATACATCAAATTATTCGACTGGAAATGTAGAATTTTCTAAAATTTACTCGGTCTATATCCGATATAAATGAAATTGAGGTATGTCTAAAAGTGCCAAAATTTACCTAATTTCAACAAAACTGATACAACTGAGTGCTATAGCTTGACCTCGAAGGTTTTTTCATACATCTATTGTCTTTTACAGCCTCGCCTCTTGATCTCAAGCTTATTAGCTTCTTAATCATACATGCGGCTGTTGAACTGCTTTCTTCCCTTCTTGATTCTTCAGGATTTATTTCCTTTTGGTTCTGGTAGTACTGTTTACACTCTTTATAGGTTAAATGTGTTGTTTCACCATAGTTTGGCTATTATTTGGTTAAAAATAGGTATCCTGGTCATGAATCCCTAGTTTTTTATGCTTCTGGTTGTTGGTGACTAAAGCCCTAGTTGTCTGCTGCTTTTTGTTTATGTTTTTGTTTGTTGGTCAATCCCTAGTTGATTATGCTTTTAATTGTTGGTGAAGTCCTAGTTGTCTGTTACTTTTTTGTTTAGGGCTTATGGTTGTTGGTGGCCCATAGTTGTTTATAGTTATGGTCATTGGTGAATCCCTAGTTGTCTGGTGCCGACGATGGTAAAAAATGAACGAATCAAATGCAATTCAAATCGATCACGAACATATTGTTCACGAATAATTTCGAATACAAATTAAATTTGAACAAATAAAATTTCAAAACAAGTCGAACACAAACGAGGACTGAGGACCTCTAAAAACTACAAGCAAAGCTTCTATGCTAGCAGAAGTATCGTTTCTTCCATAAAAATTAAAAAAAAAAGAAAATATTCAAAGCAACTAAAAGTTCAGAAAATGCCAGAAAAAAACAGATATAAATATAATTCCTCTATAATAAAGTCTAAAGCCCCAACCTCCTATGCACCAAGTTTCTGAGCAAATACAAGAATCTTTCTATTCAAAAAGAATAAAGAAAAAGCTGCTAGTAAAAGTAATGAGTAGTCCAGCTAATCAAAACCAGGTAATTTTTCTACTGCAAGGATACAAAAGCCAACTAATATAACACCGTAGAAAGATCAATTTAAGTGACCAATTAATTAATTTACTTACTGAAAGAATTTAATGAAAAAAAAATGTAAGGATGCAAAACGAAGAACCAAGGTTTACAAACTAAGTTACACATGGCACATTCGGTTTTAAAGAGCGGCATAAAGATATTTCACGCCCAAAAGAAAGATAATACCATCTGCACATCGGAGGTTTACAAAAAGATGAAATTTAAGCTCCTGAAAATTGCAATTAACCACATATCAAACTTTTGAGACCTTAAAACTGAAAGGTTTGTGCATAAAAATTACTGATAAGAAAAAACAGCACTTTACGCCTTCAGCAGAAATGTACAAATATGTAAATAGCGGAAAGATAAACAAGGCTAGTAGTTGGCAATCCAATGCAACGCATCAAGTGAAGGTAAATTATACATACCACAAACCAGCTGCAATAGCCCATAAGCTCGTCCGGGTCAAGAAATTTATTTCGGAAAGCACTACCCTCCAATGCAACCGGAACAAGTTTCAATTCAATGGGTCTGAGTAAAGCTGTTTTTTCAGCAACCTAAAAAAAATGCTTTACCACACTTGAAGAGCTTGGTTGAACCATATGAAATAAAAATAAAAATGCAAAATACAGATTTATTTCAATTCTAACTTTCTTCAACAATTAAGCAAGGAATGTTATCATTATACCATTTTAATTGCAGAAAAAATAGAGATCTAAACCTCCGTAATATAGGCTTTAATGTTGTCTGGAAAAACATGCATCTAAATTATTAAAAATTTAACCTCTGCATCCACATATTAACAAAAATATGTACGACCTGAAAAATTAATCAAATTCTTATTAGTTGCGTCCTTTTATATGTAGTGCAAGGAAAATGGTCCTAATGCTGCGTGTGCAGTTGAAGGAAAACATCAGAGGCAAAATGAATGGATTAAATATCCAGAAATAAAAATAGATACTGCATAGTTGATAAACATATACATCCCAAAAATTTCGCTCATTCAGGTCTCATAAGCATATTAGCACATTTCTGATAACGGCTAAAAAGATGTAGACAAATAGAGGAGTAGATCAAAAGCAACGTTGCTCAGTAGCAAAAACAAAAAGCCAATTCCTGTGTATTAACATATCCAACACCTAAACTTTACTTTATACATTTATACCTCCAAATAATTCATATCACATCAAAAATATCATAATTTTAACTTTTAAAAAGTGAAATATACCTTTTCATGCAAAGATAAGGTGGCATATGCAAAAACTGAAGTTAAGGTGCTAGATACGTGAATACATAGGAATTAAGTGGTATGTAAGTAAATCTTCCCAGTTAAAAACCAAACAAAAAAGATGGACCTCAATGGACAACACAACAAATAATGTAGCCTAATGGTGGTATCGTAGTAACAGATAAAATGGAAAACAATCAATAATTCCTGTATTATTTCTTTCTTTCCGATGGTTTCCTTTAGAGAAACAAGTAAAAAATCGAACGGAACAAAACATGCCAACCTTAAGTATCAAATCATGGCGCCAGACACACTTAAAAAAGAAGCATTTTTCAAACCTCCAATGCAACGGTTACCTTTCGCCAATCAACAAAATTTATGAGATCAGGATCCATGGTTTCTTTTGCTGCAAGCAGTAATATTTTCTCCCTTTCCAGTTGGGTTGGTCTTTGAAGATGCAATACTCTATCCATTCTTCCCGGTCTTCGCAATGCCTCATCAATTTGATTAAGATTGTGAGTAGTTGCCATCAAAACAACACCATCCTGATTTTCAAAACTGTCAAAGTGCACACCATATTAAAAATAAAATATCTGCTAGCTTTTACTGGAAGAAATCAAAGGAACCCAACTTCATAGATATTGAAACTCAATCGAACAGTTCATATATCATTACAGAATAAAGATTAATTAAAAGAGGGCATCTACATACATAGCACACAATTCTTATGTATTTATATATCTCACACCTAAATTTCCATATTTACACACATAACACTCAAATATTTAATATCAAGCTGCATTTCACTTTTTAAAAGTGGCAACAGTGCTATCTTTTGCGATATTAAAGATTTGAGAGCTATAAATATGGATATGAAATTTTAGGTGTTAGATAATGTAAATACATAAGAATTATATGCTACATATGTAAATGTCCCTTAACAAAAAAAAAACAACAAAATCCTGATTAGCTGGAATAAGAAAATATTTTATCATGTGAAACAAAATGATTGAATTTTAGGGTAATTAAAATATCACCATGAAACTTTGAGATAATTGTGAATGCATAAAAGCTGTCTGCTTAAGAAACTTGGGGTTCTAAATTGGTTGATACAAAATCAGTTGTCTAATTAACAAAAGAGAAGGAAATGATTTTACCCATCAAGTTCAACAAGAAGTTGATTAATGAATGCCTCATGATCTTGCATTTTGGTGTGAATAAACTTGCCTCGAACACCAGCAAATATATCAAAATCTTCCACAAAAATTATCACAGGTGCCTAAAAAAAAGCACTTGGAAGATTACTCTAAGAAAAGACAATAAATAAAGCATATCAAATTTGAGTGATTGAAATGATAGAGTGATTATAATGATAGGACCAAGAAAGCATATAGAAAGATGGAGAATTATTTTTGCAGTTATCAACTATACTACTAAATTTTATAAATTGTATTCCTCCCGCCCTAACATATTTATAGCATAGAATAACACCTACCATCTTCTCGCCATCTAGAAACTTATCAAATAGGATTTCTCTATTGTGATTTCAAACTATTTAAGAGGGAAATGTGAATTGATAAATTAAGAGAGGCAAATGAGGATTTAGAGAACAACCAAATCCCTAGCAGCTTCGAAAAGCTCCCTAACATTTGATGCACTTTGGCCGACCCAGAGTCCAGCCTCTAGTTGGCTAGCTTTGACCTCAACAACAGGAACTCTAGCTTCAGCAGCTATTGCCAATGCAAGAGATGTTTTCCCTGTTCCTCTCTCTCCAACAATGAGAACGCCCTGCAAAATCAATTAGAAATCTCTAGTACCTTCATCAATTATACATATGGAATCATGAAGAAACAATAATACTAAAAAGAGAAATTTACATATGCAGCACACAATTCTTATTTATTTACATATCTCACACCTATAATTTCATATTTACATGCATAGCACTTCGGTGCACTAAGCCTATGCATGAAAAGGTGTATTTTAATTTTAAAAAGTGGTAATAGTGCAATTTTTTATGTGATATTAAAGATTTGGGTGTTATGCGTGTAAATATGAAAGGTTAGGTGGGAGATATGTAAATCCATAAGAACTATGTGCTATATATGTAAATGTCCCTATTAAAAAATTCAATACAAGATGATGCATGAGATGATGCATGAGATGATGCATGAGATGAGTGCATAAGGGAATCAGGCAGTTGTATGTGGTGCAACAATTTAAATAACATACACATGTATTCATAAAATCATTAACCTACATGACAATAGTAAAAAGGTCATCTTTGTATTTGTCGAGCACAGTTCCAAATCAAAATCATTTATCCAAATCGAATCATTTAACTTTCTCTAAAACCAAATCCATATAGGTATTCATGCATACATATACTAAAGCAATCAAGGAGTACTATTACCAGTGAGGTAAAAAGGAATGACCATCATGCCTCAAGACCTATTTTTAAGCCTTCAGGGCTAAATTAAGCTTTCTAAGCTACTAATAATACAACTAATAGAAAATCAAATGACCAACATTTGTGACCAATCAACAATGGGCATTGAGTTAATACAATCATTGGTTGGTAAACTCTGGTAAGCCACCAATTTGCTAAATTAACTAATAAAATTGTAATCAGATGCTTGTCAATTAGGTAGCATAAATAACTATGTCGTCCCAAATCACATATTTGCATTTTTATGCTCCACACAAGGGTGAGTGCTCGGACCCAATTCCTTGGTACTCTTTACGAGTTGCATGTTGAGCAAGAAATAAAGTACAGTTAGGGCTATAGAAGTGTTGAAGGGAAGAGAAAGTTTATGGTATGGAATTGGGATGATTTAGAGTTAGGTTTGATGGGGGTAAAATAATAAAGTAGGATTTAAGGTCTAAGAATTGAGGTGAAACACGAGAGCCTGTGGAAGGTCTAGAGTTAGTTTCAGGTTGGACAAAAAGCAAGCAGAAGATAAAAGATGAGAGAAAATAAAATAAAATAATCTCTCAACTAAAGAATTATACTATCTCAAGCCACCAACTCAACATAAATAAGCCACTAAGCAGCCCCATGCAAGAGGGAAAGCTTCCAATCGAAAATGAAACCAAACTTCTGTTCCATCCATGATACCAATAATAAACACAAATGGAACATATAAATCATCCCATTGAAATAAGATTTAAATGATAAATTTCAGAAATAAAAATAATAGAAATTTTAAAAAATTAAAAGAGGATCTCTTTAAGGAGGGATTAAAACCACACTACTTTTTGCATGCAGTTGAGCCTTAGATTAAGCCTTAAAATGTGGAGGAAGGAAGATCTATCACATCTTGAATCAAAGAAGAAAGACATCCAAGCTTTATCTAAGCCATAAAAAAAGAATTCTTTGTCATCACTGCCTTGAATACTTGATTGATTGATAAATAAAATGAAATCTTGATGTCAAACCTTGACAAATGTTCTTGCTATGTGATGGAGGTGTCCAATTAAAATAAGCAAAGTGAAATCCAAACTTTCAATGCATCCACATGCTTGGTCAAATTAATGCTAGAAATTAGAATGTGGGGCTACATCACAAGCTAAATCACACGTGCACTTTGTGTTCTTCAAATGATTATCAAAATGTGATTGTGTGCCAAAATCATAAAATAAAAGCCCTGCACATAAAGAAGAAACACAAGCGACTAACCATGACATAAGAATAGCTCAATCACCCCTTTAAAATGAAATTTCAATCAACTTTGTTCGAACAATTTCCCAATAGAAAAATAAGCCACTGAATGCCTTATTAGTCGAATTTGACACATTAACCAGCATGATGTAACTCTAAACCACTTGTGAACTTTGTAAAAACAAATACAAAATAATGTGTAGTTAGTAGTATAAATAAAATTAGTTTGCTTTGGGCCAGGTAAAATCACTAAAACCTCTAAGCCATATATCATGGTAGTAGGGTGAGCCAATTGTGTCAAAAGAAATAGCAGAAGTATGGATGATAATAAGGTTGATCATTCATGCCCATTCATTCACCTATTATAAATCAAATTTCTACTATTAACCTTCAGTTCATGTGTTATCCTTAATCAAGATCACATCTGAAGTGTAATCAAGCTTGGGAGCTTGCAGCCATATATAATCTCATACCCCGCATTTCTTAAACCACAATTGGCTTCATTAACTCGATAGTTAAGAACTTTTAGTAATTGCTTTGCTATAATGAAAGAATTTGAAAATACAATTAACGCCCAATAGAGTCAGCATTTTAGAGCAAAAAGTTTGCACTTTCCTTCAAACAAAGATATGCAGTATTGAATTGGCATTAGACCAAGAGAAGCACATCTTTTTTCAAGCTTGTTTATCCCTAACCATGCTCATGCCGAGCTTAAACATAACCTGAGTTTCAAAATCTACCTTTCCTCCAGCTTCCAACAAAAAAAAAGCTCTAATTCTGCTAAACTTATTGTAAGAAATAATGATTTAGACATACATACATTATCAATTAGAGCTAATTAGTTTGATGACAAAGAGTTGTGTGATGCCTATAAGCACCTATAAAATGCTGATTAGAACTCCAATATGATGCCTCTTTTCAAATGTTTTGGAAGTAAATAACTTTGATCCAAAAACATAAATCAACTTATTAAATAGTGCTACAAAACAAGGTAGTAGATGGGTTTTTCATTGATAGCTTATGAGATTGTTTGTTTATCATTAAATAAGTGATAGCAAGCATGTTTACACACATGAATGAACAACTAGAACTTTGTTTAGGCATTTTCAATTAGACATCAACAACAACAACAACAACTCTTTATCCCAATAAGTGGGCTACACGAATCCTTTTTCTCCATTGTGTCCTATTGAGTGTCATATTTTCATTTAAATCTAATAAATTAAGATCGTTTTTATATAATATGCCCAAATCTTTCTAGGCCTACCTCTGTCTATCTTAACATAAGTCGAATCTAAAACATCCACTCTCCTAACCGGATCATCAGATGGTTGTCATTTAATGTGACCAAACCATCTAAGTCTTTTTCAATTAGACATCAAGAGACAAAAAACATATTCAAGAGGTTGAACTAATTAATAAATGAACATTAAAAAAAACATAAAAAACATAAATTAGGCAAATATAAAGGGTGCTAGTTGGCATGCACCTTTAGGAATGTTGGTTTATGCACTGGGAGTAAAGAGGCAAACCCAATTGACCCTAATTTCATCAATTTAAAAGATTCCTTATATAATATCAATCAAAATTTGAGTCTACTACAATAAGCAAGATATTTTTGCAATCCCATTTCTTTCACCAATCTATTTCTCTGTTTTACAATATATGAGCATTTTCAATGAAATTAAAAAATAGACTTAATTTGTTATATCCATTTTTTAAATAATAACATTACAAAATTATCTAATGGATTTCTGAATTCTTAAGAAGATAGCATTTTAGGAGGAAATGAGTATAGGCTATTTCCTAAAATTATTAAAAGCTATTCCCTTATACATCATATTTTTTGCTAATTTTTTTGGTTCCATGTCTAGGACCAACAATGTTTAAATTTCAAACTCTTTTTCTAAATTTTGAATGCGCAAATTTAATGGTCATTATTTATTTCATTTTATTTTTAATTTTTCCAACAATCAACTCACTTTTAATATATTGAACGTTTGCCAAAAAAATAACTACAACTACCAATGCTTCCCATGTTAATTATTTAGTTTCAAAAATCTTCAAAATTCTTTCTTGTTTAACTTTTAGAAAATCAAATTCAACAAGAATCATGGCAATCTTCAAATTTCCAATGATAGATCCAGGTATACGACTACTTACATATGATTTTTTTTATTTTAAAATGCTAATAATTATAATTTACAATTAAATCAACTTTAAGTTAAAATAGTTTTTAACAATAAGATTTTTTAATGCTAGTTGTCTATCATTTCTTTTTTTTTTTCACAGAAGTGAGAGATTTCTTAAAACCTTCAACATAAATCATATCCCCTTCGTTTGTTTTCCTGTATTCCCATACCATATTCACATTTTATTGTTTGGGACAAAAAAATCATGGATTGTATTGAGACAATGTTATACTTAATCCTCACCACCACAATCAACTCTGACAAGCTGCAATGCATTAAAAAATTAAAAAATTAATAAAAAAAAAGATCATTACCTACATAGCACTCGAAACATTGTTACTTACAAAACTAGTACCCGGGTGATTTTTTAAACTACCAAACCAATGCATTTATTTGTACAATGATCAAACAATTGAGACTTTGATAAAAATAAAAATATGGGTTGAGGTTTTATGATGAATTTCGATATTCGAGTAAAAAATTGAAAATTGGAAGAAAGAGGGTGCTAGATTAATAATAGCATTGTTTTCAGTGCCCTGTATATAATTTCCCTACAAACAAATCAAGTCACACAACAAATGATGTTCAATAAAAACATTACTCCATCAATGGAGGATTTGAAAAAGTAAAACCTAAATGATTTATAAAGTATAAAATAATTGGAGAAAGAAGATTTAGAGTATGAATATACCCTAGGTGCTCGAGCTCCTTTATCCTTGAACGCTGCAGGATTTTGTAGGCATGTCACAATGTCATTGATTTCATCTCTCATAGACTCAACGCTGGCAAAATCATCAAGCCTAATAGGTGGATTCCTTATTCTCTGCAAGAAATGATATTATCATGTAATTTTAAAAAGAGAAGAAAAAGAGATGATATTATCATGTCTTTCTTGATAACTTTGTTTCATTTGTACCTTCATCTGATCAAACGCAGATCTTATAGGATCAAAACCCTCTTTCCTCTTTCGAATCCTTCTATTCTTCTTATACCTAAAATAGAATTTCTGCAAGTATATGAAAATTATACAAAACTTAAGAAATTGGCGATGTACTTGGAAATATTAAAATTATAAAAACAAGGATTAGATCAGAAGACAAAAACAACTCCATTAACATAATTAGTCATATGCCAACTATTCAATTAAATTTATAAACCCTCTATCTCTAATAGCTTATCACGCTTGTGTCAACTTTTCCTCCAGTTTACATGACAAGCTATTTTTCTCAATTTTTTCTTCAGTTAATTATTTCATTAGAGCATTCTAAGACATCTATAATAACATGCTCATCTTTGAATCACAAATTAGTTCCCTTATGACTCCCTCCCTCCGAACCCCCCCCCCCCCCCCTACATTTATATGTGTGTGTCATTGCAAATGTGAACATTGACCTTTGAATCTCTTTAACATTATCTTACAGGGTGTTACTCTCAAGTTAGTCTGCATTTATACCGCCTAACTTTAGTGATTATGACAGTGTTCTCATCCATATCATTCCTGTATGCAAGAGATATGAAAAACATTTTATGGCTACATATAATTTCATGACAATTTGATGGATTAAACTTAGAACAAAAAATTTCATATAATTTCTAAGAAAAACTAATAGTGATCACATTTTATAATTGAATAATTATATATATATATATGTTTCATCAGGCGAGATGGCGAACCCTAGCGTCTGCTACGGTGACTTCACGCTTGAAGAAGAAGGGTTTCGCGCCTGGCTTCCTCATCCTTTGTTTCCTCTTCTGTCGTCTTCTATAGGGCTTCATCTGTTTCGGAGAGCTCTCTCGTGTTCGAAGCAGAACTGAAGGGCTCGTCTGCTACGCCGTTCGATTGTTCCGTCAGTTCTGTCAGAACTACTCGACTGCTTGCGTCTCGTTCGTCGGTAGCAGTCGGCATGTTGCGCCAGTTGCTACTCCTACAATGATTGTGTGAAACGCGCTAATGGCCTCAAGGCTTTCCTACGCCGCCGCCCTCCCGATGCTACAGTGGTTCACAAACGCAGCTCCTCTTTCCACCTCACAGATAGTCTGATGTTCCCACAGATGTACCATGATTCTGTTGCAGGACTTGGAGATTGCAATATCATCAAAAAAGTAGAGAAAAAGGTGGGCAAACCAAGAATATTCGTCTCTGACGCTGAAATTTCAAATTGTGCAGGAAAATGCAAATTTACACTAGTTGGAAAGTTCCAATTAGGTCGACCTAAGATGGAGATTATCAAGAAGGTTTTTGAAGATTTCAAACTATTTGAGGCTTGGCAGGTGGGTCTTTTCAACGGAAGACATGTTATGATACAGCTGAGCATAAAAGAAGAATACACAAGGATTTTCTCAAATAAATTCATCACAATCGAGGGAAATCATATGAAATTGCTCAAATGAACCTCTAATTTTGATCTCAGTCAAGAACCTCCAATTGTACCTATCTGGTTCTCATTACCTGAACTCAAGCTTCAATTCATTGACCTACCTATCTTATATGCAATTGAGACTATCATTGGAAAACAATTACAGGTAGACATACCTACAGTTCACTTCTCAAAGCCCTCCATTGCAATGATTTTGATTGAAGGGGATATTACACTACCAGATGTAGAAAAAGTCTGACTTGACTCTACTAACAATGGTTATTAGCAAAAAATCATTATGAACAAAAACCTTACTACTACAAGTACTACAAGAAGTTTGGACATCAGCAAGAGAAATGTTTCAGATTGCACCCACAGTTGAGAACCAATAATCAAAAGCATGAACATGTTATTGCACCTCACATGCCTGCAAATGCTCCTAGCAATGACAGCCAACCTGAAGAGGGAATCACCACAAGACAGGAGTTGGTGTATGCCCCTAGAAGCCCTTCTTCTGACCATATTATAAGGGATAATGTTCGGACCGAAAATCAAGATAGCCCCGCAGCTCCTATTCATGAAGCATCAGGGGAAAGGTGACAAATCACACTTCACATACACTGGAACCTATCGTTGTGGCAACGACTGTCTTTCTCTCTACTGCAGTTCTAATATCTAATCAGACCGAGGATCACATGAGTCAGTCTTCAGATGAAGAATGGTAATTTTACACTTCTCGACGGAAAAAGAAGGCTGGGGGCACACTCCAACTTCGAAACTTAATGGATAATACTTTGGTTACTCCTGGCAATGGCACAACACTTCAAAGTTTGTTATCTGGCTCTGCTCCTAAAACTAGAGGAAGAGGCAGGACTAAACTGGCTCGTCATTAGCTATTTGTTTTCTGCATGTTTTAAATTTTTTTGAGTCTATCTGTAGCTTTTTGTGGGGGTATTACTGTACTTGGTATCGTATGGGTAGGATGCCTCTATTTGGCCCTCTCATACAACATATATGTATCTTTTCTATTTCCATAAAATCAGCCCTTGAGCTTTTCATAATATTATATTCAATGACTTATTAATTCAATTTCTTATTTTTTGTATATCTCTCATTATATTCATAATTCATATATACATCAAATTAGTCGACTGGAGAAGTAGAATTTTCTAAAATTGGCTCGGTCTATATCCAATAGAAATGAAATTGAGGTATGTCTACAAGTGCCAAAATTTACCTAATGTCAACAAAACTGATACAACTAAGTGTTATACCTTGACCTCGAAGGTTTTTTCATACATCTCTTGTCTTTTACAGCCTCGCCTCTCGATCTCAAGCTTATTAGCTTCTTAATCTCACATGCGGTTGTTGAATTGCTTTTTATCCTTTTTGGTTCTTCTGGACTTATATATGTGTGTTAATATGCAATAATCGAGATACTATCATTCAACTCTTAAATAGTTATTTTTTGCAATATGTAAATACCACCAATAAGGTCATATTGCATCTCCATAATAGGCATATACATCTGATAACTTATATTACTTAAAATATTTTTAATATTTAATATTATTATGAATCACCCTTTATAAGTCAAATATTGTTTGAAATATCATAACAACATACAATTTATAAAAAAAAATTTATTCTGTTTCTACTTGATTACCTAAAAAATTATCAAAATTAGTATATGCATTATACTCTTGAACGTTTTAACAAAGTTGTATAAAGTCATTATTTTATACCATTTGATTAAATATTTTAAATCAAGTGAATAAAACACCTAATATATACTGACCTCTTAATTCAATTGAATACGAAATTTTTACGTTAGATACATCCTCTGAATTTTTTTCTTCTAAGTTGTGACTAAAAAGGCTTGCCTTTATTGTGTGTTCTATTTCCTCATAATTCTTAGTTTCTATTATTGATGAGCAATTTCAATGTAATTCAAGCACATTAAAATCTATATTTGTTGTATCCTGGATCTTAAAGTGCTAGCTCAAATAATTGAATATTGCGCTAGTTAACATACAAATAAAAATATTGATATTATATTAATTTAGTAAAAATATTAAATAAAAAATAAAAAATTTTAAATTTCAGAAAAAATAGTACTCACATTTTTCTATCACAATTGGCAATGTCGACCCTTGACTAGGTAAAATAGAATTTTTTTATGACTTATGCACTAGTATATGCACTGCAGGCGTTGTTTAAAATGAATTCTATTTAAATACACATTATTAAGGCGAACAAATATGTTTCTAAGAAACAACTTCACATGATTCATTATAAATGATGTGTAACCACTTATAGAAAAATGACAAATAAGATCAACTACATAATTATTAACATCAAAATTTAAACATTGAAGGATTTGTTTTTTAATCTAGCTATTTTGATGCATATTGTCACCTACATAGTTTTATTACTAGCGCTAATATAGATTGATGTCATATCCTTTGTTGTCAATATGAGAACATTGCCTTATTTTAGTATCAATCGAGCTTTCTTACCATAACTATCCAAAAGCTTTTCTAATAAAAAATTGAGTTAATAAGTGTTGTAATCTATTGAGACCTAACAATCAATCGTATATAGAAGTTATAGCAAAGAATTTGGATTCCACAATTGATGATTGAACTGCCCGAGTCTGCCAATTCGCTCAATATTTACTGACATAACTAGACATTATCGAGTAGTATAATAGTGAGGCTCCTGATTAGAAATTGGGTGATGAGACAGAATAATCTTATGAAATTATTAAAATTTGTTTCCCTTAATGTGTCAATAGGATGATCTAAGAACAACCTTATCTTATATTAGCTTTGTTCATTTGCAGTACTCAACTTCAGATTCCTCAGCTAATGTTTTGATCAGTGGACCATCACTTAGCCCAATAGTGAGCTCAATTGACTCGGGCTAAAGGGTTAAAATGCCCTCTAATTGAGATTTCATGTCAGTGCACTCATCAACAAGGAACTGGAGCTATATTTATTTTGGTGTAGGTAATATTATTCACTTCGAATATGATCAATAAAATAGGAAGGGATTATAGGATAAACTATACAATGTTTAGACTAATAGCAGACTTTTGTAGCTCGATGACTTAACAAAGGGTGATCATTGGGGGTATTTACAATTCTATTTTTTTCTTTGATGATGGGCTCAGTTGAGTACTCCATAAGAAAGAGATCATTGATTTGTAACACTAGGTGGTCCTTACTCGCCTGAAAAAAAAAAGAACTTAAAGTTCCAACATGAAGTGTCATATATGCCTAGAAGAGTTCATATTTGCCCCCAATTTTGTAGTATTTCTCCTTCCACAATTTATTTCTCACATTTTTATTTTTCTTTTATTTTAGCAACAAATAAATAAATGAAAATAATTTCAATGTGACTATCTATTAACCAACAATTACTACTCAATTTTTAGTAACATGAAAGAATAGCAAACTCTACTATTATCTAAATTATAGGCAAAAAGTTTTTCCTTATTCCCATATTATGGGATGAAGAAAACCCACTGGCCCATTACTCGAATTATCAAAAATGACAAGTCAAGAGGCGTTTTGGGATGACTGATACCCACTATATAAATATCAGCGCTTAGGGTAATTATATCACGCACCACCCTCCAAATATGGTTATATCTAGGTCATAAAAATTTCTTAGTCCACCCCACGCTCATTTAAGCATCCATAACATGGCCAAACTTAGCTCTACCGAGTTATAATCAACCAAACTTCAAGATATACATTGCAACAATAGAAAGGAGGGAAAACATTTCAAATAAATGACCATGCATCAATGACTATAATAGAACTTACTCTTTTAGGACATTAAATTTACCATATAAGAAAGTTGAAGTAAATGCAAAAAGTGTGCGATGCACATAAAGTTAAAGAAAATAAAAGGAAAAAGCTTTGAGTTTAGAGAAACTCTCAGTACCTTCATTGAGATTACACAAATGATAGCACTCCTACAAGGTTTCGCCACAGGCTTGAAAATTTGTTGCACTTTAAGGAGTGTTAAAGCTCTTTTTACATGTGAAGGAAGAAAATGGGTGATGTCTAACTCCCAAGTCTCCTCATATGACCATGCAAGCTAAAGGTTTTTGAGTCACCATAAAAGAGGTGATAGTGATTTGTTAAATCTTAGGGAGCCGCGAGTAAAAAATCGCCCCAAAACCCTTCAATTTTTTGTTAGTTTTCAAATCGGGGTGAGGGTTAGCAGTGCCTACTAACCCATAATGATGGCTCATTACCCTAGTAGATTAATGTTCAAAAATACTTCTAACTTAGCAATGACCTATTAGCCCGTAACATAGATCTAATAAGTTTGTCGATTATAAATTCTTGATTTTTTTTAGTCCTTCTATCATATGTCGTCATGAACTTTATTACATGAAATTGATTGCATTTATAGTCTGATTGATTTTAGGTTAATCAATGTTTAACCCAGTAGACAATCATCTAGGCTAAGGACTAGTGAAAAATAACCCAAATTGTAATTGCAATGTCTCCACTAATTTTTTACACTCCCAAGAGGGTCAACATGAAAGCCTTTTGGATAGCACCCTATGATATACCTGACGTTATCTAATTCACTCCTATTTTGCACACTTCTTAAAAATTGATATCGAACAAGTCCCTTCAAACATCACCAACCCTTTAATTAGAAGGATGTAATTATTAATTGAGATTTTAAGAATCAAAGTCGAGGGAGGATGGCCCAAATGAAAATCCTAATTTATCCTTCTTGTTTATTCTTTGCTAAGACTAACTTCAAAATCCATTGAATTGCATAGCAAACACCCATCTTTATTTTAGCAACTATAAGGTCATATCTAATAAAATATTTCATCATTAATCAGATATCTTAATTTAGCTACTAAATTAATAGTATCAATAAATAGAATACATAAAAATGTTGTATAAGAATCATAGTAATAAGTTTATATATATATATATATATAAATATATATATATATATATATATAATGTTCAACCTTCGCCCGATGGCGAAACCCTGGTTTGATTCCTTCAGTCGTAAATATTTTCTCCCGCACTCGACGAAGAACTTCCCGCACTCGACGACGAATTTCCCGCACTAGACGACGAACTTCCCGCACTCGACGACGACAACGAGCCTCTGCGTTTCGTCGTCTTAGACGAAGGGTTTTGGCGTTGTCCCTTTTTGTTCCGATTTCGAGCTGCGGTTCGTACTTCCCGCACTCGATGACAACGACGAAGGCGTTCATCGTCTTCGACGAAGGGCTTCGGCGTTGTTTCCCTTTTCAATTTCGAGCTGCAGTTCTGTCTGCGGTTTCCTGTTCACAGAAGGGCGTGCCTTCTACCCGATTCCTGCCCGGCAGAAGGTTTCCTGTTGGCTTGTCTGCTCTTCCTACCCGCCAGACTATTTCTCTCCTGTCTTATGAGGGAGATGGCATCGACGCTCCGTTTCCTATGCAAATGCTCTTGTCGGCGACTTTCCTGCTCGTGCCCCTCCTCCAGGTTCAGCGTCTGGTTTTACTATCGGTAAGTCCTGCAATGTTCCTGAAACTTTCCATGAGGCTCTTGAAGGTGGGGGTGATCACACTTTTATTAAAAAGCTTGGAAAAAAAATGGGAAACCTACACTTATTCTCACAGAGGTTCAAACCGGTACTCTCACGTCCTCTTGTCGTTTCTCTCTAGTGGGGAAATTCTTTTATGGTCACCCAAAACTGAAGATCATTAGGAAGAAGTTCGATACTATGAAACTATCAGGCAGTTGGAACATTGGTCTACTTGACGGTAGACATATACTTATTCAACTATCTCATGATGTCGATTACACTCGCATTTTCTCTCGAAAAGCCATCAAGATTGACAATCATTTTATGAAAATTCTGCAGTGAATTGTCGGTTTTGATCCAAAAGCGGAGTCCCCTATCATTCATGTTTGGATAAAGTTTCCAAGGTTAAAATTACATATGTTCAACATGAAAATCCTCTACTCTTTAGCATCTGCTTACGGTAAGTCTCTCAAGGTGGATAGTCCTACGCTTGCTGTCACTAGACTCTCTGAGGCTTGTGTGTTAATTGAGAGAGATATCACTCAATCAGCTCTGGATAAGATATGGATTGGCACAATGCACAACGGGTATTGGCAAAAATTTGAAATTGAACCACATCCTCCTTATTGCTCTCATTGTAGTATGTTTGGCCACAGTTCTAATATTTGTTATAGTTTGCATCCTCATCTAAGGCAATGGCAATCAACCACCTATAATTTGGTTGAATTTAGACTTAGAACTTCCTCTGTCTATCGTTTGCATCCTCGAATATCGCTAAAAAACAGCCACCTACTATCCCTATTGAGAAGAAGAAACCATATCCTCTGCCCAACACTACAATTCCTGAAGAAGAACAACATACTATAGCAACAGATCCAGTTGTGCTCATACCAACTATTGTTATTAAAGACTCACTCACATGCCAAGACACATGAGGTGCTCCTTTGATCCAATAACAGATCAGCCGGTAAAACATGTAGTTGCTTCTAATGTCCAACAATCTGCACATCCCCAGCACACTTTAGACCAAGATCAAGTGAGTCAATCTTCGGAAGAGGAATGACAGGTCTATTCCAGAAGGAAGAAGAAGAATAGAGGCCGACTCCAACTCGAGAACATATTGGATGATACATTGGTTACTACTGGCAATGGCAATCATCTTACCAACTTATTAGCTTGCTCCTTTTCTAGAACCAGAGGCAAAGGAAAAACCAAATTGGGTTGCTCTCTAGCCATCTGATACTATGTATTTCTGTATTTCTTGGTTTTTTCTTTACGTCTCTAATGTATTTTTCAGTATTTTCAATATATATATATCTATATATATATATATAATGTTCAACCTTTATGTTACTAGTAATTTTATTAGGGGACTCTTAATCTACACACATTTAAGTCTAACGAAAATCACTACCCACATAAGGCATTTTTAATAATTTTAATGTATGTACGAAGAACCATTACTCTTTAATGCCAAATAACTCAAATATCATAACACTCATTAATATGCTCTTTTAAATTTAATAAAAGGAAATGAACGTCATCACATTTGTCAATCTTTTTTTTTTATTTATCCTAGCCAAAAAATGTAACCTCTGTTGTTCATACTTGCTCATAAATTGATTATTCAATTCCAATGAAATAGTCCTTAGCTTTTGAACTTCTTGGTAAGACGTATGTGTATTCCCATACAAGCACCACAATTAAATATTCACTATGTTATTAATAATTGATATTAAAGACTATCTCATTCAATATTCTCTATCTTTAAGATTTCGCTAAAAATATATCCCACAACTCTTGAACATCCATTAAGTGTCATCGAGATGTAAATCATTACATTTATACATCTTATACAGCATTAACCAAACATTTTTTTTGGATTAATCAATATTATTCTATATTATTTGATAAGTAATGACATTTGTTTTCTTCTATGGAGATATTTCTTAAAACAAGCATTTTGAATAACACAACATTCAAAATGAAACTGAATTTGATAGCCCCTTAATACTCTTAGCATTTTACTCATCTTCCAAGCATGTAACAACTAAAAAAAAGAGAAAATACAAATAGCTGCAAGTTAACTCCTTAAATATACAAACAATGAAGGTGGATCGAGAAAATACTAGAAGTGTGAAAACCCTCAGGCATAGTGAACTCTCAGACATAAAGGTGCTTTTGGTGTAATAGTTGAATTTATTTCATGAACAACATAGTTTAGTATGCACAAGCTAGAGCACTCTTAGAATGGTTGGCCTATATGGAATTTGTGCAAAGGAAACAAAACAATTAGACTAATCAAGTTTACGCAGACAATATCTCAATACATGAAAGTCCAGAAATTGTATCAAATCAATCCACCTATGAAAAGTGGGAACCAAATGTCATGCAGGACAAAGCATCACATCATATAAATCACCTTTTGAATCTATACAATCTAGAAGCCACTTCTTAAACATATAAGGGGAAAACCTCCAAAATCCCTTATCCTCAATGGATATTTCTAGGCTACATGAAAAGGCATTGAGGAGAAAACTGATTCCTTAAAGAGAAGTCTATGGTGAGATCCCTAAAGCATAATCAAAGGGAACTCTTAAACATCAAGGAGTCCTTTAGTGTGATGGTTGATGTGCTCATGCTATAGCACTACTAAAATGAGTGGTCTCCTAAGAAATTGTACCAATAGGGCAAAATCATGAAACCACTTAAATATCATACAAGATGAAAGTTCGGGCAATTACAAAAAGCTCAGAATTTCAAATTTTGTATTGAAAAGATGAACGAGCTTAAAGAGAATAAAAGGCATAGGATTAGAAATATTAAACAAAAAACTGCATACCAATCTCTGCAATTTCCTCAAGTTTGGGTCTCTTCTCAAGGGTCCATATCCAAGGAAGCTTGGCAACTTTCTCTTAAGAAACTTAATGACATGAAATAAAACATATCCACATAAGCTGCTTCTAATTATAAACCAAAAATACCAGTTGAAATTATCTCTCTTCCTAGCTCTGTAATTCGATTCTGCCTCAGACTGCCATTTCAAGAACCAAGTAGATTCAACAGCATGATATACTTCCTCCGGCCATGCCAAACCTAAGATCATTCTCACCTAGAAAATATAGTAGATTCAACAAGCTGACGCATAGTCACATTCATGATGAGCAACTAGATCATACGAAACAAAATAATTCAAATTTCATGAGATTCGTACAGGCTTAGGAATGATGAACTCCATAATGGGGAAAAATAATGTAACCATCAAATCATCAGTGATATTTTTTACTCCAGAGAAAACTGGTTTCTTCACCAAAGATATAAAAGCAGAGTTCCAGAATCCAGTCAATGCTTGAGATAGCATTGTCCTAATCAAGAAAAATTGTTCACGTAGACCAAGATCCGAAAATGGAATCCACATCAACTGAACGGCCGTTGGAATGCCCGACGAAATCATCCTGGTGTAGAGACCATCAAATCCTCCAAAGTCCTCGAAAAGTAGGTCAAACTCCTACATGACATCAAAACTCCAAAAAATAGGTAGCTAACCACAATGGAGTGAATTTCAACTAAAAAATATCAATTTTGAATTAAATTAAATTGAAAAAATCTATAACAAAAAATAAAGAAATGAAACCAACCTTAATATCAACAAAATATTCCTTATCATCTCCCTTAAGTGAAATATACATAACAGCCCAGTCGTGTCTAATACGAGCATTTTCTATTAGTTTCTTCGAAACTGCATATGGAACAGCCACAGGATCCATTTCCCATCTTTTTCTCTTATCATTGTACCATGTTTTAGCTACCAATCTCTCCCGGTCTAAGAGAATTCGTTCCTGCAATGTCCGTGCAGCAAATTACAAAAAATTGTAAATTGTAAATTTGACCTATAAACCAAATCATAGAATAAGATGTTTTTTCAACAGAATTAATAGTTGTATTAATGTGAAATACAAAACCAAAACATTTTTAAGAGAATGAAGATAAGAAAAATAGTAAAATGGACTTGCAAGAAGTTGCAGACCCACAAGGCAAAATTAAAAAAGGCTCATGCATAAAGCACTTAAATACCATGGGATTAACAGGTAGAAATTCATTTAAAGACTTTCTTGATGACCTAAATTTAGCATTGGACGTCTGTTTCCAAAATTACACAGGCTGTAGTCAGCAAACTAAATTGTAGCAAGCAGCAACAATATTTTTATAAGCCATTTACATACATACCACTCAATTCTTATATATTTGCATATGAAATGCCTAACTTGAATTTTTATATTTATACCACCTAAACCTTTCATATCACATAAAAACTACCACCATTTTAAGTTTTAAAAATTGAAATACACCATTTCCTGCATACGGAAGGTGGCACATATGTAAAAATTGAAGTTTAGGTGTTAGGTGTGTAAATACATAGGAATTGAGTGGTATGTATGTAAATCTTCCTATTTTTTCATATCATGTTAGTCTTGCTACTCTTAGTTTCTATAAGTAATGGTTTCCATCCAAATTTGGGAAAACAAAAATTACAAAGTGTACCCTTCTTCGAGCTATGTATTGTTGTCCTACGTCCATGTTCTCAAGCAACTGCTTTTTCAAGTCAGCTTTGGCTTCATCGCGCCATTTCTTCCATCCATGATACAAATGAACACGAACAGATTTTGGGACAACAATATCCTTAGTACCAAACATCCACTTCAATTCAACTTCAGGAAAGCCCTTTAGAACTTCTGTTTCTGGTGTTTTTAAGAGAAAACGCTTTTCATCACCATATTTTTTTAGCTCTTTCCTTATCTGAGCTTCCAGATTTCTTTGCAATTGTTGTGATTCCTTAAGGACTTGTTGAATGTTTCGAGCAAAACCTTTAGCGCTGCTATCTACCAATATTTCAGGATCTTCAGCTTCCAAAATCTTAGGGAGTAGCAATTGTTCCCAATATTCCTTTTGAGCTGTTTCTAAGTCTTTCTGAATGTCCTTCCCAGAAAGCTGAATAGAAAGGTTCCATTGTTGACTGAAATAACAAACTAATTAACATAAAAGTAAAATAGAGTACAAAATAGAAGTACTAAATTCATTTTAAGAAATAAATCCAGCCAGCTGGACAGATTGAACAATAGTATGTGCTATTTTTTATTTGACAAAATGATTAAGAAGTGACTATCATTGAACTGAATTGAATTGAAAAAATAACCAAAAAAAAATTTAAATACATTTAGGAAGGCTTAAATTTAAAACCTGAGGATCGATATGCAAGAATCAACCAACATTGTTCAACAACACCTTTTAAAATTTAAAAATGAGTTTTTGAAATGTTTTTTCATGACATAATAGCATTTTAAGAAGAACCCAAAAAATGAATTAGTTGAATAATCTTGTAATGAGATGGCCTGTTAGATCCAAATCATAAAAAAAGATGCAAGTTTCTCAAAGCCATGTATGGATATGATCCATATTATGTATCGATATGATACCAATGTAAGATGATACCATTTTTAATCAACAAAATGAACAGACAATAATGCATCGTAATTATACCTTACGCGTGCAACCTCCATCATCCGACGGCCAAAGCTCTGCACCAAAACCTCACTCTCCTTCTCAATGAAAGAAAGTTCTCTAACAGCTATGCTGTATGTCAAAGTCTCCCTCCTCATCATCCTATCCTCAATCTCGTCAACCTTCACCAACAGATCATTATATTCCTTCTCCAAATCACCAATCTTCCTCTCCAACTCCTCCGCTCTCCCCTTCATCTCCTGCTCATTTTCAAAGCTCTCCGATAGCATGTCCCTCTCCTTCATTGCCGCCCTTGCCAAAGCAAGCACCTCCTCCGACCTCTTAGTCAATTCCCCAATGACACTCTTCAGTTCCTTCAGTTCAGCATTCAAATTTCCAATCACCTCATCCTGAATCTTCTTTCGACTTGTCTTAACCTCCTTAAGAGCCTTCTTAACACCATCCATGTCACCCTTCCCACACTTCACCTCTTCTATTCTTCTCAAAAGGACTGAAACAACGGACAACAATCTCCCGGTATAGCCGGAGAATTCGTGGTCCGTCGTGGTCTCATCCTTCTTGGCCTTCTCGGACACGGTTGTCGCAGCAATAGCAGGGAGAAGGCGAGCAGCTGGGAGAGGAAGGAATGATACTGCTGCCACAAAGATCGCAAGGACAACTGTTTTGCAGGCGTCCTCGAGAACAGAGATGCCAATGTTGGTTGGGGTTTTAGGAGGTTGGAGACTGCGAAAACGGGAGTAAGAGATGGAAATATGGGGAAATTGGAACGGTCTGGGAGGCGTTGCTGCTGCGGCGTGAATGATATGGCGGCGCCGACGGCCGTGGGGGAGGACGAAGGAGCGGTGTGATGGATGTAAAATGGGTAAAAGTTGCAGGGAGGAAAGGGAGTTGAAGATAAGAAGTGATTCCATGGATTACAAAGTTATGGGATGTAGTGTTACAGTTACATTCGAGATTGAGCGCCGGAGGAGCGGAGGGGAAGTGGAAGGATGTGTTCCTCACTCGGAGCTCTGTTGGGAGAAACCAGGGATGGCGGGGTTTAGATAGGTTTTCTTCATAAAAGTGCTTTTAATGAATTTTAGACTTTTTTTGGGTTTTTCCTGCACTTGAATTAAATTTTGATTTTATAAATCTTATAATATTTAAAGTTTTTCAAATAAATCAATTAATTAAAATTTTTTAAGTAATGTTTGAAAGTTTATTTTAAAATAACAGCAACTGACTCAACAGTCAGCATAATAACAGGTTTAGGTGGTCGTGGCAACCCAATTCCAACCACACGAAGTTCTGGCTCTCCTGCCTTTGGTCTGAGAGATCAATCAGGTGGTTGTTCAACTACTTGTTGGCAAAAGGAAAGAGCCTCCTCATGTTTGAAATGGAGAGAATAATTTTTTTCTATGCCACCAACTTTGGTCGCAAGATTGTTGAATGCATCGGTAACTTCAATTCCTACTTGTGTCATCAACCACAAAATTTCTCTTTTATCTTCACTAATGATGTTCTGGTCCTCCGGCTGGACCACAAAAGGTCTTGATCATCTAGCTTTTGCTAAAGAATGATTATAACTTTCTATAAATTTTTTAAACTTCTAATTGCCACCAAGATCCACTTTATATTTAATCATTGTTGAACATCCACACCTTGTATTTAATTTATGAAATTTAACTATTCTATTATGTTTGATCCCTCTTTTGAAAACAAATTTAGCGCACAAAAATACTTTTTATTTTATATTTCTCAAATTTGGTCAATAACTGACGTGATCTTTCCTCACACTAAACCCTGTGTACTGTGCACAACTATAATACAAATCGTTAGCCTCATTTTACTACAAACAACGATAGCAAGTAGTTTGTCTGCATTATGTTCACCATGAAAATGAATTACATCATTCTGGCATACCTGCATATTTTGCACATATGATATTCAACACTACATGCAAAGTAAACTCATCATTATTCTTAAAAGCTCCACAATAAACATAATAAAAAATTATCTAAACCATCTAACTTAAGTAAATGCAAGGGTTTTCTTCAAAAACTATGGATTACATTTCTATTTAAGTTACCTTATGACAAGATAAATCTTCCTAAAACATAAGTAAGAGATTACAGATATGTAAGTAAGTCAAAATATTGTAAATATATCATAACAGTTTTAAATAAGTGTAACCTGCAATAGCATCAAACTCTTATTATTAAACATGTTTAGGATTATTAATGCTAAGTTTCTCATAAAAAGGGAGACAATACACAAGTGCAAAATTGAACATGGTTTGCCTAAAATCAAAATTTCACTTAACAAACTTAACCTTTAATATCATAAAATAGTGATTTCACCCATTAAATGTTCAACCATTACAAAAACACCATAATATCTATAAAAGAAATGTAATCCAGAACAACGTATAGTTGTGGTTTCAACTTTTAAAGTTTATTCATTCTTACTTTCACTTCATTATTAATACAATGCACATGTGCTTTTTTGAGCATAGATTGACTAAAAATAAAATTTTACAGATCATATATAATCTTAAATATAATAAAATACTAATTCACCTTTCAGTTCAAGCAAATATAAGATTTTTCTTGAGAGTTTGATCATGCACATCTATAATTAGGTGCAAAGATTGTGAAAAATGTTAACATGTCCAAGGAAACATAACCTAAAAAGACATAAACACTGATTTACTCATTTTATGATTGTCAATTCTAAGTTTACCTTCAGAAATGAGGCAATGCACAAGTGTTTTGTTGAACAATAATTGCCAACGACAATTTTTTTCTTATAAAAACTTACCTAAAAAAATAAAAAAATTATTTATTCAGCTTTTGTTTCAAGTTAACACATCAGAGAAGTTGTCAAATCTTCTGAATAAAGGTATATTAACACATTATAGAAAATGTGTTAAGCTTATGTAATAAATAAATACCTGTTTTTTTTAATGAAGAGTATGAATGACTTGACATATTATCATAAGTTTGCATTAAATAAAAATTTTGCCCAAACAAACACAACAAACTTAAAAAACATAAAACATTTACTCAGTTGTCCATAAAAAATTAATATAATAGCTCTGAGGTGATTTCCAGCAATGCTTTCCAAATTGAAGAGTAATTACCACAATGTTTAAATTTAAGATATCATAGGTATTATGTTTGCTATCCATCGTCGCAGATATTTTTTGTCTTCAAGCTTCTTTCTAAACTTCTTTATTTTCAAAATTTCTCCTCAGAGTTCTAAAATTAATTTTTTATTCTAGCTTCTGCAACCCATTTTTCCCGCCTAGACATGCGCGGTAAATATTGAAACCAAGGAGTAATAATTTCTTAGTCCAGGTTCGAGTCAAAATTTTGATTTCTTCTTTCTAATTTTTTAGGGGTAAGGGAAATCCCATCACATGTCAAATTACTATAGAAGTCCAGACATAATTTAACGCTCAGAAGCTGGACATAATATATTTTTTTTCATTCATATTAGCCCTCCATCATTTATAAGATCACTGCATCATCTCATTTAAAGTTTCTTTCAATCTCCTCTCCCTAATATAGAAAATAAGAAAGTGAAAGAAAATGAAGTTGGGGACAAAAAATAGAGAACACAGAGAGAGAGAGAGAGAGAGAGAGAGTGAGAGAAAGAGAGAGAGTAAGACATAAATTAATATGATACCAATAAAAAAGATAAGGAAAATTTCCATAGAAAGAAATTTGTCAGAATAGCAGAAAATGGGGAAGAATTAGACTATTCAATGACAGTGACTTTATATATGCTTAAAAATATAAGTATTTACTACTGCTGCTAAAAGATTTAATTCATCAGCAACTGCACCAAAAACTTAATAACAGTTATAGATTTGATAAAGATGGATGTATAAATTATTCAATAATTGTAAAGTCACACTTATCAAAGCAAGTATACGTATCGCTCAAGTAATATAGGGCTCTAATGGAGTCCTAGATATCGATCCCACAAGGAGTAATACTAGAACTATGAACTAAGATTTTAGAAAAAGCAATATTTAATCGCAATAATGGAATTCAATTTGTTTATCTGTCACTAATAGGTAATCGAAATAAATATGTAATTTTATTAACTCTTAAATAACTAATTATACTAATGAAGGTTCTAATATGATATTCAATATAATAGAAAACATCCTTCTCCTTGTCAAGAAACTATAGTGAATGGATAAAATGAATCAGTTCAATTTGTATTGTGTCAAATATGAGCATACATATTCTTTACTCTTTAGTCCAGACATAAAGAACATTGACTAATCCTACGTTTGTTTACTGAAGCTGTGGCTAGGCTGGGAGGATATCAGCTCTCACTTAAGAGCTCCCACGTTCCCCTCGCTTGAGGGCTAAGATCTACACTTCAGCACCCAAACGATATGACCGAATTGGGGATTTTAGTCTGTCACTCTAAAATCTACAATTCTACGCCCGATAATTTTATTTCCCTATTTATTTGCACCCAACTTCCAAGAGCTTTGACCTCTCTGAATCTTGGATGTAATATTCACTTTAGTTGTAAAACTCAACATATTTTAACAAATCAATTGGCCAGATTGAAAGTAAATTAAGTTCGAAGTAAAAAGATCATCACAATTTCTTTAACATTTTCATGACTCCACCAATTCAAATCACCATTTCACAAATCTCAAGACAATGAGAAAGACAGAGAAAACTACTCAGATCTCATGAGGAAAACACAACAAAACTCGGAATTCATATATAAAAGCAAAGTCATACGACTACAACAAGTAAATAAACTTATCTCTAATTTCTCCCCAAGCAAACTCCTCGAACTTCCTCTAAATCTCTTTCTTTCTTTACAGCATACAGAATTCCTCTTCGAAGTGGCAAAGAGGAAGAAATCTCTTACTTTCTCTCCACGCTTACAATTTCTCGAAGAATTCCTCACAATTTAGACACTATAGTAAATTCTCTATACACTTATAGAACCTCTCTAACCTTCAGGACATTTCTAACATCCAAAACTTCCTCTATTTTTGGCCAAAATCTTCTTTAAAGTTGTGGATGAGTTTTCCCAAAAGTTGCCTAAGCACCCCTCCAAAATTCGTCCCCATCCAATGCATTGTTGGATATAACCGCTAAGCTCGTCGTCGGCGACCTCAAGGCGCCGTCGACGAGACTTCTAAGTGAGTTAAATCTGGAGTCTCGGAAAAAGTCCATCCTCGGCGTCGTTGGGCTCGTCGTCGGCGCCCTAGTTCAAATCTTCACATTTTAGTATTTTTTGCTCCAAATTCACTTCTTTTTGCATTTTTTTGCTCCAATGTCCCTAATTCATCATTCCTGCAACAAAACATCAAAAATATCTTTCTTTAAAGTGCAATATCATCAAAAACAGTGTAAAATATGTATGAAAATCTCAACATATTTTCCTTTGGTCATTCAACCCAAACAAACTAACAAATAAAGCCTATGAAAAGTTTCCCTATATAACCATATAATCAAATTTATTTTTCTTATTGATAGTTTATTGCTCCTAAGGAAATGTGTTATGTTGGTTAATCACATTGAGGGATACCCATGAATACTTTTTATTAAAGAAACTAGGCATGGATTCTAGAATATTAAAATATGGCATATCAAAGAATTTTATTATCATTTTAGTATGGGCTATTACATATTTTGAGGCTAAATTGGTCCATAGGGTAAAGATTGAATCACCATATATATAAGGTGTGAGACATGAGCTAATAGCTCTAAGTTCTCTCCACATTGTCTCAATTCTTATGTTCCATAGGGATTCATGCTTGTATCTTAGTTTCAGTACAAACTTTACCTAAACTTTTAAACATTCAAACTGAAACCTAACAAATAAATGTTATTGTTAACAAATATAAAATAAAATACAACATATAATGAGTTATGTTTGGCAGGAGAGATAATTAAAATGCCTATTAAAAAGTCATATTATTTTACTTACTTACACCCCATTTTATGTGGATATAAATCCCTGCAAAAAATAGTATGTAAACCTAATGAAAAAAAATCCTAATTATACCCTCCTATATACTAAACAAACATATGTGATTGTTCATATGAAGTATGTGTAGAGTAATTTGACTAAAGAGTCAACACATAAAATTTTAATAAGACCATTATGTTGGATCTATTTAAATTATAACATGTCAGCTTAATCTAATATTTATAAAATAATTTTTTGAAAAATATATAGATAATTTTTTCTAATAATTTTAAATTAAACTTTCAAATAACAAAAAGGGTTGCATTATATATGATATAAATATTTAAAATGATATATCCTAGGCTACACATTTTTTAGCACAATCATATAGAATTTGTTTATAATATGTTTACTTTCATTTTTCAACAAGTATACCCACATCTAAAGATGATAAATATATCATAGCCACAGGTCAAAACTTAAGTCTACAAGAGTCTCGCTGATAAGGTGCCTACCCTCATAACCTAGACATACATGTTAATGATATGAAAGAACTATCTAAGAAAATATAGTTCATTTATATGATAGAACTACAAAGAGTATAAAATACCTTAGTGCTTTCTGTGGTATATGCACACCTGAAAGCTAAGGAGAATGGAAATATGGCTTAAACACTCCAAGTTCATGTGGAAATAAGTATACAATTTTGTTGATAAAATTAACGTATAAATTATGAACAAGCGTGATTTTTCTCAATAATAATGATTAGATGCTTGAGATAGGATCTACATTGTCTGATTATGTCAAACATGAAATGATAAACCATATTCTCTAGACAACTAGATGAAATTGTTGGCCTCATTTTTAATGAGGTCTAATTCTCTTTTTTAGAAGCCTGAGATTTAGCCATAGGACTTTCTTGTTGACTATCCTGGAGTATTAATGATGGAACCCACCCACATAGAAATTGTAAACAATTCTTGACTCTTCTTGTGAAGTCTCACATAGGTGGTCACAAACCCTCATTTGTCACTTGAGATGGCTAAAACCAACATGTGAAGACTCAAGAATGAGTTGTCATTGAATCAATTGACCTTAGAGCAACCCTGGGTGTCTTGGTCTTCAATACACACACTTGAACTCGCCACAAGTTCCCTAACACACCCAGAACCATTAATTTACCCAAATCAATCCATCTCCTTCTTGAGGCCCACAACCACTCCTTAACTCTTTTGAAGACTCATGTGGGTGGTCCTAAGTCTTAACCCTTGGTTAGGATGACTAAGACGAACATGTGAGGGCTTCAAGATGAATTCTCATAAGGCTCATATAACTTTGGGAAGGTTTTCCATAGCTTGCATGCTCACCACCTAAAAACAATCCAACATTATCCAAAATCACCCAAATTTCTCCAATTTACCAAAATTCCCAAAAATACCCAAAATTGTCCAAATCCCCAATTTCACTCAAAACTTCACCAAAACCAATCCTGACCATTCAATTTAACTCAATTCACCCAAAATTTCTGAAATTTACCAAATTCCCCAAAATGCCCAAATTTACCCAAAGTGTCTAATTTTCACCAAAATTTTCTAGTTACCCAATTTCCTCTACCTCCACTCAAGTTTTTATGAAATGCTTCATGACAAATCTTCAACCCCATTTAAACTCCACCAAGCCCACCATATCAATTTCAAAAGCCTAAATTCTAAACCCAAAATTTCACGCTTTATATCAATATTCAAAAGCCCAAATTCCAAGCCCAACTCTTAAGCTTCTTCAAAATTAAATGAGCCTACATGACATGAAATTCCCCTCTCATCCATTTGATTAAAATCAAACCCTAAGTCCTAAAGTTAATAGTTTAATAAAATAAATTTGACCTCTTAAACCACCTCACAAAGTACTCCATTTTCCACTTCCCTTCCTCACGAAAATAGTCAAGCAATATGCAAGCCTCTAAGCCATGAACAACCCACATGCAAGTCTCCTTAGCCCCACACATGCCATTCTCCCCTAAATGGAAAAAAGGAGGACATACTTTAAAGACTCCAAGAAAGTGCTTCACCTCATTCATAACCTATGTTCAAGGCCCATGGATGGAACTTCATGACCTGAGCCCAAAGACAAAAAAATCACACCAACCACCATGAGGAGATGAACCAGGCCCTTTCCATGGACCTAACCCAAGTCAAACCCAAAAGCGGCTCAAAACCCATTACACTTCAATCCACTCATTGACACATGACACCACTCAAATAACTTCACCACTCTCCACACCTGAACTCCCTGGGCTAAGTAGTAGCCTCCCTTGACCTGACCAGCCACCCTAGCCACCGGAAAACTCAAACTCCTGAGGTGCCACCATGGTCAACACTCACAATTCTACCCATCCAATGTGGTTCATTAGAATTGGATTCTAGCCCTAGTCAGCCCTCCACCTTAGCAACATGTTGGACACCTTAGCTTGCCTACTTGGTCACCATGATCGAGCCTATAAATTCACCACCACCCCATGACCAAACAACGAGAAGTGCACTAACCTAGGGGAAACTCTGCTCAACTATTTCTAAACACTTCTAGCACTCACACAAAGTTCATTCCCACCATTTTCAAGCCCTCAAATTGACCACGAACCATAATTTCCAAGCTCAAATCCCGGGTTTTTTTTTTGTCACTTCACCAAACTTCTTAAAACTCCAAATTGATGATTCCAAAAGCATTACCATACCTCAAAACCACTTCCCTGATCAACATCCCCCATTCCCGAGCTCTCTAACCTAACCCTATACCACACTCGAACAACCCTCTGACCAAAGTCATACCTAGACCCAACCATGGAGCAAATCGACACTTGGAGGACGTTTGTGGAACCAAGGCAAAGCTTCTCAACAAAGCCAATCGAAGCCTCACCTCTTGGGCAAAAGTATAGCTTAAAAATCCCTAATTTTGCCTCAATTTGAACCTTTGTGAAAGAAATTTATATTTCATGTGTATATAGCCATTTGGATGTGTTTGACTCACTTAGATGACACTTAAATTAGTTGAGTGTCGAGCTAGATCTTAGGGTTAGAACGTGAATAGTCAACGAGTTATAAGCAATCAGGGATAATTAACGAATGTCATCCATTAGCACATGTATCTAGTGAACGACAGAGATTGGGTCTGACGAAGAGATTGAATGAGAATCGTGGGCTGAGTGAGCAGTCGACATGTAAAGTGCCATGAATGAGAGCACACTGTGTGGGGTTTCAACATATACGATGATCTAATCAACACTGACATAGATAAGTAGACAAATATGGGGTTTCCGAATTAACTAAATACAAAAACTGTTATTTAACTTAAGAAATTCATATTTTTGTATAGAAAAATCATAAAAAATACTCTGTGCTGAGTGAACAGAGGAAAAATCAATGGACCAAAAATTAAAAATATTTATTAAGTATTTTATTTTAGATTAATTTAAAATCTCATAGACAAATTTAATTATATTTAATTAAATAATTTTGTAATTATATGAAATTTTAAGGGCTTATTGCTAACCATAAGGATAATCTCTGGTTTTTTCAAGGCCAGAAGACATTCTTAGCATGAAAAGCCCTAATTTTCTAGGAATTTCAACTAATTTTAATTTAAAAAAATATAATATATATAAAATCAAGTATGTTGCATTCACTGTGGTTAGAGGACCGAAGGAAAAATAAAAATGAGATTTAAAATAAAAAGCATATCTTATTAAGTTTTTTTCTATTTAGAAATCAATAAAAAAAATAAATATATAAATACAATTCAAAAAATTACAAAAATACCTCTCATTAGAGAAAACAACCCCATAATGTCTCCATAAAAATTTCAAAGTTATAAACTTATTTTTTAATATAAAAATGTATTTTTTTAAGAAAATAGTAATTTTTATTAAAATAATTATAGAAAATAAAAAAAAATAACAAAATCAAGTTTGGCGTGTTCTTTGAGGTCATAAACACGTAGAAAAATAAAATTAAATTCAAAATAAAAAGTAAATTTGTAGCTATTTTCTTAATTAAAAATAATTAGAAATTACAAAAATACAAATATACCTCAAAATGTTACAAATTACTCCTTGATAATGAAAACAACTTAGAAGTGCTTTTACAAATTTTTAAAATTTTAAAAATATATTTTAAATGGTTAAGTGTATTTTTCTATATTATTTTTATTGAAATAATTATAAAAAATAAAATAAAAATCATAAAAGTATAAAATAAATTTCTCTGATTTCTTTGAAGTCAGAGAGATTAATGGAAGATAAAAAAATTAATTTTCAATTTAAAAATATATTTTCTATTTATTTGTCTATTAAAATTAACTAAAAATTCTAAGAATTAAAATATGATTAAAAAATTCATGAAATTATTCCATGTGGTCATCTGACTCAAAGGAACACAATAAAATTTTTCTAAGGACAGAAAACATGTTTTGACTAATTAAATTTATCAACATTGAAAATTCATAATTTTGGATCAAAATAATTATAAAAAATAATAAATTCTCACTTATGTTTCAATTAACCCATGAGTAACAAGCCAACAAAGTTTCATGGTCATTTGAGTTAAACTAAAAGAGATATGGGGTAAAAAACTCTAGGGGTAAAATTGTAGTTTTGGTATTTTTTACTCTAATTAAAATTTAGGTCAAACAAGAGGGTAAGAGGGTGATATTTAATCATTCCTCTGAGATGATTGAAATACATGGGTAAAAGGGTAGAAACCGGATCACACAATTTCTACCAAAGGGCATAATTGTAATTATTCAAATTGTTGAAGATCAGAAGACACTTAAGTTTGGATGATCCAAGTGTGAGGGGGCACAAGTTAGAAAGACAACAATCCACTTATTTGAAACTCCAAAACCATTGGTTAAGCATAATTCAATTTCTCGATAAGAATCAAACACATTTCATAGAACTTTTTAAGATTACAAATTTATCTTTAAAAGATCCAAGAGCTTTGGTAGTGAGCTGGGCCTAATCTCACATCACATAAATATGATTAGAGAATTAAACATAAGTTATCATTAATACTACAAACTCAAACCCAATTGAGAAGAGAGAATAAAATTTTCTTAAGCAATTAAGCTTAACCATAAGGGTGACTA
>NEWO01000093.1:981534-999838 GCA_003013225.1 Phalaenopsis aphrodite
TTGAAGATCAGAAGACACTTAAGTTTGGATGATCCAAGTGTGAGGGGGCACAAGTTAGAAAGACAACAATCCACTTATTTGAAACTCCAAAACCAATGGTTAAGCATAATTCAATTTCTCGATAAGAATCAAACAGATTTCATAGAACTTTTTAAGATTACAAATTTATCTTTAAAAGATCCAAGAGCTTGGTAATGAGCTGGGCCTAATCTCACATCACATGAATAGGATTAGAAAATTAAACATAAGTTATCATTAATACTACAAACTCAAACCCAATTGAGAAGAGAGAATAAAATTTGCTTAAGCAATTAAGCTTAACCATAAGGGTGACTACCATATCAATCTCAAACATAACACTTTTACAAGATTTTGGACATTTTGGAGGACATTTGGGCTTACATAAATTTGTTGAAGATATCATCCTCAAAACTTTAGGGTTCCACCAAGATATGACTCGGGACCCTTTCAACTTAAATTGTTAATGAAAACCTTGTCACTACATATCCTATAGTAAAACTCAACGCCCAAGGGTATTAGCCTTGAATAAAGTATCTAAAATCATGTAAAAAATTGAGGACATTTTGAATGCCACATATAGATTGTCTTGCTGGTATAAGTTGGATAAACTTGATGGTAAGGGTGATGATGACAGTGCTTATATGTGCTAAGAGCGGGGATGTTAGAATAGTATCTCCTATCTCAACGATCTTCGGAGAGGGGACATGACCGAGGATATTATTCACGAACACTTGGTAAAAAGTTGTCCCTGACTTTCTTAGGTTTCTAGTAGTTCTAGTCCGATCAGAGTGATTAACTTGTGGACTATCTAATTTTCCAAATATTCATAAGAATATAACATAACAAACAAATACATGTACTTTTCTCAAGACACTACTGCTTTTGACCGCTAAGTAAATTCTACATGTATGAAAAATTAAAGAATTTTTGGATTTTATCCTACAAAAGTCCACTTATTAATCACTTTGATTAAGGCAAAAAATTGCCCTCCTTAAATTGTTTGGTTTGTGGCTTCTATCCAAGGTTGGATTATAAAGCCACAGCCCAGCTCTAAGCCCGCCCCGAACATAATTTCTTATACCCAGTCTCGATCATTTATATGTGACATTGTGTTTTGTTTTACTCGTCCGTATTTTTTTTTATGACATGTATTGTTTTATTTGTTTGTATTTTTCTAGTGTCGTGTCTTATCTTCCTTACACTGGATTCCCTATAAATTATTTAAATTCCCTACATGCTGCTATACTATATTTTCTGTACTGACACTTCTTGCAGCAGTAACAGAGGCTCATGTACACAAGTTTATTTTCTTACATTTACCGCATTTTACTGCACTTTACCGTGCTTTACTGTTCTTTTGCTCTTGTATGTTCTATATACTTGTAATACCTCTTAGAATAGGAGAACAGTAGATTGGTCATTTAGGAGGTACACTGTGGTTGACCACGAGACCCAACATTAATTGTATGATCACACTAAACTCTAAACCTGAAATCATTACGTTAAGAACAAGCTACAAGCATATGGAGTACTTCCACCGACGAATCAAGACCCGACATGAAAGAAAATCTACATCAGCAAAAATATTCCTTAGACTTAAACAACAAATCCACAGAACATCGAGGTTGTCTGCCCGATGCAACATAAATCCTCATCTTATCTCTTAGGTTTCAACACAACTATGTCGTGCATCATAAGTCCTAACTCTCTTACGATTTCAAGGTCGTCATTTTTTATAAGAGAATTTACGTAATAATGATGATGAGTATGGTGATTAAAAATATAATGATTATTTTATGCAATAAACAAAATTATTATGAAATATTATGCCTTACTATATGATGAATAAAATGAATAATTCTGGTTTTTAAATATCAAAATGATACTCGAGATCAGCTCTCTCCCTAAAATTTAGTCTTGTTCAGGTTTCGAGCTCTATCCCTATCATGAGAGGGGCGAGACTCTATTTATATAATTATAATTGCAATTAATGAAGAAATTTGAATCATCTGATCAAACAACCTAGAGATGTTCCCTTAATCATACGGTGTTTGATGAACATTTAAGTATCAGAACCATATGGTAATTGAGTAGTCTTAGGCTCATTGGATTCGTCATGTCAATATGCTTGATTCGACCATAAGCTCACCAGATTCAAAATAGTGTTGTTTTAAGCTCGTTAGATTTGTCTTGTAGAGACACTTGTTAGACTTTCCTTTTGCCAAGAGTTACTTTGATTTTCTAAAGCTGGCGAATCATGAAGTGTTATTAAATGCCAAAAAAAAAAAAGTAAGGTAGGCATTTACATACATACGGCCCAATTCCTATGTATATTTACATATCCAACACGGAAACTTTATTTTTTTACATTTATACCACCCAAAATTTTCATATCACATAGAAAATAACCTTTTATTTTAAAAACTGAAATAGTAGCGAAAACAACACACAAAATGTATTGAAATAAAATGAAAGAAATCAGATCTAATTCCGGAATCTGCAACCTCTCATACAACATATTCAACACAAAATTTGGGTCACTAATATTTCCAGTAAGAGAAATCCAAATTATTTTCTATAATATAATTTAAGACAATTATTTAGAAATCCTAAAAAGCAATTGCAACCAATTCAACATAAATACAGAAGTTCAACATATATACCCAATTTAACTTCTGAATCTCACACAACGATCCAGAATAAATGAAAACAGTGCATACAAGCAGCTCTCATAAATCTGCAACCAGAAATAAATGAAAAAATATTGCCTACGGAGTTCGGACGCAGAGCTGTGTCCGGACAACGGACGTGATACAACGGGGCAGAGCTGGAGCTCGGAAATCCGCTGTATCACATCCGTTGTCCGGACTCCAGACGCAATATTTTCTTGAACTAAACAGCTACTGAATTTTTCTTACATGAACAAAACATCCCTTTGAATCTTTGCTACATCAGACGAAACAATAAAAGAACACATCAAAAGTTTTCATGGCATGATTGTAGAAACACTAGCAGGGTTCTTTGTAATTGCATGCAGAATATCATTGTAGCTCACAATGCCCACAAGTATGTTTTCTTCCAGCTCAGCTTCTGTCACCCATACATGTGTTGCCCGGTGCGAAAGCATCTGGGCCATGACCGCTGCGAGAGAGCTTGTCGTCCGGCAGGTGAGAGGTGCGCTGCGGCCTCTATACATGCTCCGCGTTGACCTCCAGCCACCCAAAGGCTGTTGACTTAAGAACCCCATGCTCCGGCTGCTGAATTTCTTGTGCCTGACAGACTCCACAATTCCGTTCTCCAACTGAGAGGTGAGGATGAAGTCTGGAGGCGAGTCCTGGTCCTCATCCTCAGAGCCCATCACAAACTGACCGGCCGAAAGGTTCGACATGGCCCAGGCAGCAGAGACATAGTCACATTTCCAAAGTTTGTATGCCGAAATCTCACCGATGATCTTCCAAGCACCATCGACCGAGGTCTCCACCACGGCGGCAACACACGGGTTCTGAGGAAAATTGTGGAGGATTTCGAGGGCGGGGGAGGAGGCCTCGATGAAGTGGTAGTTATAAGTTAAGGCGCCGAGAGAAGATATTGAGGAGAGGGGTATTGGAGCGAGGGCGCCGAGGCAGCCGATGACGAAGCGGACAACATCTTCCCTGGATAGACAGCAGTATTGGATCTCTTTGGAGGATGAAGAAGGGGAGCCACTGTTTTCACAGAAGTTGGTGGGTAAATTTGTGGGAGAAGAGTCAGAATTTTTGAGCCATTTGCCGTTGTAGAGAATGGAAAAGCGCTTGCTGATGCCTTTCCATGCGACACTCTTGCGCACAATGAGGCGCTGAACACCCTGTTTCATCATCTCCAGTGCATCAATCAACCTTCAAAGGTGAAGAGGTTCAGAGTTTTGATGAAGTGATGTCATTATAAAGAAGGGAGAAGATGAAATAAATATAGATTATGTTTGTAGAGGAGCATAATATTGAGACAAGGGAAAAACGCATCTTCAAACAATAACTTTAATAAGTATAAAAATAATTGATTCTCTTGAACAAAATTAAAGAAGCAAAAAGACTATGAAATAATTAATGCTAATGTTTCACTCAATAGGATTCATGCAAAGATCTATAGCTACTAGAGAACAATCAGACTATGTGGATGAGCATAAACTATTCTAAAGCTATTTTGTAATGCGATCAAGAAATAAATTACAGGATATATTATCATTTGTTGACAAGAGGATGTAAAATAATCAAAACCTATTGATTGTGAAGGAGGATTTAAAAAAATAATGATTCTCAGGTAACAATAAGATTTCAATGATAGGCAATGAAAGTGATAACTGATTGAAGCTGTTCAAGAAATATGAATCATTGCAGCCTCAATAAGCCTAATTACCTGTATCATAGGATAAATTCATCTACGCCCCTCAAGCTAACGCACATTTATTATTTACTCAAGTATTTTAAATTGATGTTTATTAATCTTTTTCAGATAAGATATTTATTTTTCAATCTTTTCATTTTTTCTATCTTGTGATTTCTCAATTTGATTTTTTCCGGTAGCATCTGGTTATTGCACTACACGTTAATAATAATCTGTAGAGGCATAATAATCAAATAGTTACAAACAAATAACCAGAGTTTGCAAGAGGGAGATGGCAAAACTAGGCGGTCAAAAGAGGTTGGACCGAGCAAATGAACGTTAGGGTTCGTGGCATTACTTGATCTCACCAAAAGTTGACAAAATTTGAAATTCGATATAATTAAAAAATAATACAAACAAGGAAGAACACTAAAACGACAATAACAAGCCTTTATCCTACCACGTAGGCCGGCTACATGAATCATTTTCCTCCATTGTGTCCTATTAAGTTTCATATTTTCATTTAATTCGAATAAATTAAGATCAAGTTTTATACAACATGCCCAAGCCTATTTAGGTCTACCTACCTTTCTTAACTTAATTCAAATCTTAAACATCTACTCTCCTAACTGGATCATCAAATGATTGATGTTTAATGTGACCAAACCACCTAAGACAACTCTCTCTAATCTTGTCTGCCATTGGAGTTACTCCAACTCTTTCACAGATAAATTTGTGATGTCAAACAAAGAGATAAGAAAAACAAATTATCCACTTTAATATCAATCTATTATGAAAATCACTAAAAATAAATTTCATAACATCACAAATTATTCTTCGACTCCTTACAGGTCATCTTATATTTTTTTTAATTCAAACACATTTTTTACACTTAATAATACTAGTTATTTTATCTCACATAATATTAGCTTCTTTATGAACATCCTAAATCTTATGATCTTGAAATTTACTTGTAAATATAATTTTAATTGCCTTTTTAGTATCCCAATATAGTTTTATGATAATATTTAATTATATTTATCATTTTCTAATTCTTCATCTTAAAATTCAAAATTTAAAATCAATGTTAGGTGTTAAGATTTTTATTTGGAATGACTTTACAATCTTTAGACGATTCATTTTTTCATAAGAGAATAATCAATTTATTTTTATTTTATCTATTCTTATAACTGATAATATGCATATCTTTCTTTTAAATAAATTATTAACAATAATAAATTCATAAGCTAAAATAAAATTCAATATGATTCTACCTTTTTATTACACTCTAAAATTATAACCACTATGAATACGTTTCAAAATCTTTTACTACTACACCAACATGCTCATTTATATCTCCTCCAATAAAAATTAATTCTTCAAGAAGTATTATTTGTATTAACTAAGTCATTCCAAAAATTTCTTTTGAATATATATCTAAACTTATTTGGGGAACATAAACATTTATAACATCAATAATCTCAGTATCAACAATCATCTTCAAAAAGATAACTTTATCTCTAATTATATTAATATTTACAACATTAACTTTCAAACTACTATCAACAACAACAACAAGTTTTTATCCCACTGAGCGAGATTCACCGTTTCTCAACAATAAAAAAAAATTGCATGTCATTTATAAATCACATGTAGCCTTTACAACATAACACAACATTTAGTTTGACCTATGAGAGAAAATGTTTCTATAAGTTTATAAATGAAGTAAAATTCAGGCATTTAATATTGATAATTATAAGCATTATCAAAGGTGGAACCACACTCATAATGAATGCCAACAAAATCCAAACATTAGGTGCATCATAGTGACTTATTAGAGCAAAGTTGGGCGCTAAAAGAAATAGTCGTTGCATAGACTTTTATTCAATTATGATTTTTTATTTTTATTTTTTATTTTTGTATATCATGGAATGATAGTCGTCAAAGTTTCTTATCTTGGAAAAAAAAATTAATGATTTTCAAGCTCAATAATATTTCAAATTTTGCTAACTACAAATAGTTTGAATAAGGCTAATGATGATGATTGGTGAGTTCTTCCAAGTTAAAAATTTTGCTAACTAAATTATTTTAGAAAAGTACAATTAAACAATTAATATTTTTAGCATAAACAAGGATTAGTCTAATATTGACTACTATATATTCCAATTTTATCACCAATCATGCTTTCTTTTCTATGAATTGAAAAACAACACTCCATCTCTTCTTATGTTTCATTAAACTAATTATCTTCAACATCAAGATCTCACAGAACATGAAGCTCTTGCACTTAATCAGCTTGTTTCCGAGGGCAAATAAGTGTTTCTCAAACTCTTAATAATACTTTTAATGTCAAGTGATGTTAACAATAAAATTTATTCATCCTCATCATTTAGAGAATTTGCAAATCTCTCAAATCAACGAAAGGCACTGGCCTTTTTTCCTCAGTGCTTTAACACAGAGCGCTCTACTAGGCACGCCTTCGTAATGTCACCCGTCTAGGTAGTACAGGAGGGCTATAGCCACAGCTTGCCTTGCCTTAGTACCTCTCACCTTTAATAACAATGATCCTCATCACCATGTTTATAAGAACTGAATAAAATAAATGAGAACAACATGCATGCAAAACAACAAAAAATAAAATTTTTAAAAAACATGCAATAGGTTGTACTACTTGTATGCAACTTGTCAACCTGGTCAATTCCTATTTTGGAAGTGCCAGGAAACTACCATCACATTATGTCAAGAAAAAAGATTAGTTAAACAGGAAGGGCCATGAAGTTGGACTGATCAGACTATTACCCATCCCAAAAGCACCCATGTATTCTCTTGTCAAACAGGGCACGCTTTAAGGCAAATAAGCAATCAATAACACATAAAGCATCGCTATTCACCAACCTACACAGGAAGTATCTTGATGTTGGACTGGTCCGGCTATTATCCATCCAAAAAGCACCGATGTATTCTCTTAAGAAACAGGGCACACTTTAAGGCAAAGAAGCAGTTAATAACACCAAAAGCGTCGCTATTCACTAACCTATACAATATCTGCAGATGCATACGCATAACCTAAAAAGGTGGAGATGCTGATGGAAAAGATATTGTGAAAACCACTTTCCCCAAACAGGTTGCCTCCAGCTCACAAATTAAAGAACGCTAAGTAGTAAAATTCTTGTTGCATTTAAAACCAAGAACCAACCGAGAAAAAAATTAAATTACCTCCCAGCTCTCAAATAAGACAAAAGAAAAAAGAATACATCCGTAATCCAGGAGATACAAGAAAGTAACTGGCTGCATACCTAGCCGCAGGATCGACCTCTTTAAGCAGCGATGAATTATGTTTAACGACCTCCCTGACTGGTGTCCCCATTGCCTTCTCCCGATCCCCTTCCCTAGCCAGAAACGCCACCACGTCCAATGAATTCAAAATCCCAACGAACCTCGCGGCCCTCTCACTCTCCCCGACAACCTCCTCCCCTTTCCTTCGCCATACTGTGACCGCTCTCTCCGAGCCCTCTCCAATCTCCCCCATCGCAGCTTCCAACGTCTCCCCCTCCCAGAACTCCCTCATATCAGGCTTCCCCACTGTGAGATCTCCAACCACATGATGCAAGAAAATCGCCGCCATCCTACAAGTCCCAGAACTCAATCGATCGCAAGTCCCTAGATTGGGAAATCACCTAGGGTTATAAAAGAGAGTGAAGAAGAGTGAGGTGGAGGAGTAGGAAGCTACAGACGGGCTTTGAACGTGCAATTATGACATCAGGGAAGAAGCGAAGAGGGGCGGAGCTAGCGTTGGCTAGGCCGGCTGCCATGTAAGAAGGCCGGAGGGGAAATGCCCATCAAAGGTTCAGGGTTCTGCCGAAATCTCCGGTAGTAGAACGAGAGGCGTGATCAAGTGGCGGTCGCCGGATGGGGATGGAAGACGGGATTCGCCCACGTTCTTGCATTTTTATAGATGGCCAAAGTCGTTGGATCACGTATAGACGTATAGTGGTGGAAGTGTAGTTGCGGTGAGCTGCAGGTAACGTTACCAGTGAAAATTGATTTTTTTAATTTTTTATTTTTTTGGGGAAATTTGTCTTCATGTGTTTGAAATAGTGTTGTTTGGACAAATATTCCATACATATATTGAAAATATGCCTCAATCATTGATTTAGATGAAAATACATTCATTCTTATAGATGTAAAACTTTGAATGTTTAAATTGTTCAAATTTTTGACAATGTGATCATTTTTCAAAATTTTTGGCAACATCTTCTATTTGGAACATGTTATTGTATTCTTTGTTATTCTTGAAGTAGAATGCATTCGTTGGTCATTGTCATGCGAGCATTCCTTCTAGGTTACAATGGGATGAAGATGGGCTTGACACTTACACTCGCTGCGTGTTAGAAAATTCTGAATGTTTGAGAGATCTTATCATCTTAAGCCTTAGCTCAGTAAAATTTTTCAAGACATGCACAGATAGAAATACAAAATATAACTAGATTATTTAGTAGAAAAAACTTTGGAAAGAGAAAAAAATCATGAGCGACATGCCATCAACAGATTTCTCTTAAAGCATTTTTAGTAAGAAAAATTCAAAATTCAAATACAAGATAATTCAAAAACCCGATTTCAATAAGTTTATAGTCAAATTGACCATCTCGACGAGACAAACCCAATATGGGGTATCTACCATAATTGATTTGATTTTAATTTAATCAAGTTCAGATGAAGTCATTAAAGCATATTTGGAGGCTTTAGATCGTTAAGTGAATGAGCAAATAAACTTAAAATTTGAAATACTTATAGTCCAATCCAGCGTCTCCTTGAGAGGAGTACAACAGTTTTATGCTCGCTTAATTCTAAGGTCATTAAAGCCCTTAAATCATTAAAAAAATATATATAATCAAGATAGATCAATATTGGTTGTTTGATCAGGTAGTTACGAGAGTTATTCACCAAATAACCAAAATGTCCCTCTCTTAGAGGCTATAAATACACCTCATTTCTTCACTTAATGAGGAGAAGAGATAATTAAATTTCAATGTTGTTCTGGACTGAAGATCAACATAATTTCCAGGCTCTGTAGTCGTTTACCATCATCAATCACTGCTCGCCAGCAATTGTCTGTCGCCGTCAGCGAACTTTGCTTGCTAATGATGTATCATAAATATGGTGTAATGAATAACATTTTGTTCAAGACATAGCAATAAATTCTAGCCTTTGTAATCGTCGACAACCACCTGTTGATCGTCTTTGTCATCCCTGTTCGCGTCGTTGGTGAATTCATCTTTCTAACGATGTATCCCAAATACAGTGCAATAAAAAAGGGGAATGAAAAACCCAAAAAAAACCCAAAACAAAAAGTTTAAAAACAACAAAATCAAGAAAAAAAAAACTTTCTCGGAACTCCAAAAGAATCCCCAAGGTGGAAAAAAAAAAAGGGTAAAATTAAGGGTTGGAAATAAGGTTTTCCAAATGGGAAAAAAAGAGAAAACCTAAGAACTAAAAAACTAGAAGGGAATAATTTCACCCAACCTTAACAAGAGGCCTTTTTCCTTTCCTAAAGTTTTTTCGCATAAAAATCAGTCTCTTCATGTTTATTATCTTTTATCTTTGTGTGCGTGTTGGATCTTCATGCAAGGCTAAGCTATTAAATTACCACTCTATTGCCTTGAATCCTCTTCCGCAGAGTAATGAGGTTTGTCCTAGTTAAAAAAATATAGTAGAAAATTAATATTTGGGTCTGGCCTAATTAACTGGGGTCTGACCTAATTAAAACAATCTAGTAAAAAAACTAGGTGTTTCAACTTGTTACTTTTTTTTATCTGTTTGTGTGTGTTGGGTTTTCATGCAAGACTAAACAGTTAAATTATCAACCTACTGTCATGATTCCTCTTGTACACAATAAGGGGCCTGACCTAGTTAAAAATATCTATTAGGAAATTGATCGTATAAAGGTTCGCTCTTCTCTTGAATTAGTGAAAATGAGATTATAAAAACGAAAAATCACAGGTGTATAATAGTAATTTGGTTATAAGAGCCATAATAAGGCTACAATAATTGTAGAAGGTTGCTACGATAATCATAGTTAACTACAAAATCCATAGTTGATGGCTATAATAGAAAGAGTCAACTACAAAAGCTGAAAATGGTGGTTACAATAGTCTTGGTTTGCTATAAAAGTCATTATTGGTAGCTACAATAATCATAGTTGGCTGAAAAAGTCACGTTTGGGCTACAATAACTATAATTGGAGATTATAACAACCGTAGTTGGCTGTAATAAATGCTAGTAGTGACTAACATCCGTTGGTGGTCAATGACTACTTTTCATGGTTGGTGATGATCTTTGGTGATTGGTGAAAACCTTTGATGGTCGACAACAAAATTTGTTGGTCAATAATTAACTTTGGATATCTCAAAAGTTAACTTTAATAGTCAGCTAACTCTCCTATTCTCCTCCCCTTCAAGTGAATAATGGAGTCTATTTATGATCATTTAGATAGGTATTTTAGTAAATTTAGGTAGAATCTCAAAATACTCTATTGGACATTGATTCCTTTGATCATAGGTTTCTTTCAACATTTGAATGTCCTAATGACCTGGAAATTAAATGGGCATAGGCTTGTTGGATTCCTTTCATTTAGAAGCTTGATCTGACAATAAGCATACAAAATTTTGAGAATACAAAATTTTGAGATCATTTTGTTTTCAAATTGATATACCATAGCCTTTAAAAACACTTCATTGTTTGATCTAAGCTTATTTGGCCTTGGATTGAATCACTTTCAGAGTTTTTAGACTTGTATTATCAAGCTATTTAGTTTATGTATGCATTTGTTGAAATAAGAACTTAAAAGATTCTGAATTTGATTTTAAAAAATCTTTTACCTAAAATACATCGAGATTCATGCCAACTCATTTAAATTTTTGGTCACATATCAACATATCAACGTTCAAATAAGAGATTAAAACATTAGGTTTGAAAATAAAATTTGAAAAATATTATATTGTAATCATGTATGAACCTTTATCAAACTTACTTCAACCAAGTTTCGAACATAGATCCTTGCGTTTGACCATTAACTTGAAAATCAATGTTCTAAATAACTTTTGATGAGAGTTCAGGGGGTGTTTGAACATGATTTAGGTATTATCCCAATTTAGTTCAAAGAGGATTATGATTTGAATATTTTTTGACCAAAATTTGAGTATAATGATTGAAGCTAATTTAGTGGATGTTGGAAATGTTAACCAATTTTTAAAATAATAAATGAAAATGATGTAAACATGATATAATATTAAATGGTGATAAATAATAAGTACTTGATTTAAAATTTTATATATACATCATGCAAGAGGCATACATTTATAGATCCATGCATCATTATTCAAAAAGAAGCAATTGCTTTAAGCTTTATATGACAAGGTTGGAAGACATCTCATGAGAAAAAAAGGAGATAGGTGTAAGTAGTGGAGTATAACGTGGTTTTAACAATTAAGCATACCAACAACATGACCTAAAAGTAAGGTAAACCCTTTATAGGCACAAACTATTAAAAATAAACATTTAGATTAGTGTTTTTTGATAATGATTGTAATAAATAATTTCTAATGCTGGATAATTATTCTAAAATATTGACCAAATTTTCTAAGAATTCTCTCATTTAAAATCATGATCAATATTTTAGATTTTAATGCTAACATTAAAGGGAGGAAAGCTTTAAGGAATATGACCTTTAGAAACTAGGATGATTAAAGAAATTATCCTAGGTTGGACTTATTAACATTTTAAAAAGAGTTTATCTTTATCTTTGAGTGAATCAATTATTAGAAGTTAGAATTTATGATTACAAATCAGTAACACATCTCTTATTAAGGAATTTCTTTGTGTAAGGATGTATAATAGGACATTTAAGGGATGTTAAACCTAAAAGATGCCTAACTCCTTTGGATGTAAAATCTTGTTATAAAGGAAATATGAAAACAAACCAACCTAATTTTTAAAGCTATGTTATCTAAGTCTCTGAATGTCAAAGCGAGAATTGACTAAATGTTATTATTTAGAAAATAAGGCATTCAACCTTACCATTAGAGAAAGACTATGACTAATGTCCATATAAAACATATATTTCTATGAAAAATTAAATTTAAGTATCTAGCCAAATACAAAAGTACTTTTCTTATATTTGACTCAGAAGACCAACTTATAATCATCACTAAAGCCATTATTTGAGAAGCCAAATATCTACATCTAAGGCATTAGAACAAAAGCTAGTACATCACATGCAAGCTTATTAGAATGGTCTAAGTTCATTTAAAATTTAAAATATGATTGATAGAGAGAATTTGCAATAATTATCTTATTTAAAATTAGTCATTAAGGTAATTCTAGATATAATGATTTTAAGAGGGAAAAAAATGTTTTTAGAACCTATTTGATGACATGAATCCAAGCCAAACACTTACATTGATAAATACAAAATGATACCATCTTAAAAGCCTATGAGTGTAATCAAATAATACTTAAATATCATACAAAATCTAATGTAGATGGCTTATATAACACACCCTATAATTAAAAAAGGAATGTATCAAGGCTCTATTTAATATAACATAGACTAATTTTACACACAAATGAAATATGCTTGCTGTTTATTTGTTATTCAACTTAATTTTATCAAAGTTTCCATTTCTTCCACAAGTAAATTGCTTTCCAAATTCTGAAAATACCAAAAAATAAAAATAAAAACAAAACAGAAAACAAAAGAGTACAACATGTCATTTTAATATGCACATACATTTCCTCCAAACTTCTACTTTTGGCATTATATAGCTTAACATTAGGCAATGTTATTTTCACAAGTACCTACAATATATATATATATATATATATATATATATATATATATATATATATATATATATATATATATATACGCGCACATCTGATTGGACGTGTTTCATGAGTCGTTCATCTGCTTTGAAATTCATGCAATCACATTCTTATGTTTACACTTTTAACGGTGATATTTTTCATGAAGTTATGAATAAAATCAACTTGATGTAAAAATATTTTTTTGCAATTGTTCAACATATTATATATATTTTTTGTTAGTTGAAAAAGTTTAAAAGAAATTGTTTAAATTTAATCTTTTAGTTTTATTATTCGGTTAATAGTTTAAAAAAATTGATTTCTAGATGTTTTTTTTTATATCTTCATTAGTATTTTATTTTAAATGAATGCTTTATTCCATAATTAATCAAGTTTATAAATAATTGAACTTAACATTTGAGCCAAATTTACCATTCCCAAGCCGAGCTCAAGCTAAAGAATCAAACTCGATTTGACCTCAAGCTCGAGCCCATTTTTAACCGTGCGAGCCGAGCTCGACTTGACTCATTTGCACCCCCACAACCAATTAATTGGGTATAACCTATGAGAAACACTAATAAGTTGATAGCTCAAAACAAATTCCAATATCTTCACTTTTAAGAAAGTTAAATACACATGTAAAAATTAAGTTTAGGTGTTTGATGTAAATAAATTGGAATTAAGTGGTAAATATGTAAATCTTCCTAATTTACAATGAAAAAATAAAAATAAAGATTAGAAAAAGCTAAAAAGGCACTGGTCAAAGCTCAAAAAGAGTGCATTTCGTTTATATGATCAGCAACAGCAGCAAATTGTTTGACTTTATTACTTGGATAATTATTATGCAATATTATATATTTGAAATGTAAAAAAAAAAATTGTTTTTGTAATTATTTGCATTTAGAAAATTGCAAACCAAGCTAGTTGCCTTGTTGAGCTCCCTCGACGCTCTTTCTGAGCGCTGAAATAACTTGAGCTGGCTCTGCAGCGCCGAAGACTGAGCTCCCGGCTACTATGCAGTTTGCTCCAGCAGCGGCTGCTACATCGATGGTTGAAGGACCCAATCCACCGTCCACCTGTAAACCAAAATCCAACGGTCCAAATTTATTGGATGAATTACGATTTAATGGATTTATCAATATTATATTCAAAAATATTATTTCATGCTAACAAGCAATTTTTAGTCTAAAATGCTAACTAAATTATAGCTAAATTTATGCACTAACATGCACTTTTTAATGAAGTGAGAAAATGTAGAGCATTCATTCATCAAATGCTGCATATAACATGATAGTTGAAAAAAATAAAAGCTAAATTTTTATCATAATATTAGAATAAATTAAGGATATTTTTTATCTTAAAAAATATCAACATTATTTAAAAAAATAAAAGAGAACTTCTATAAGCAACAGGTCCGACTCTTCATAATCCTTAAAATTTACGTCTTAAAATTTGAAAAAATATTACGCACTTCGGACGTAAGCTGCGTTCGGACAACGAACGAGATGAAAACAAAAAACAAATATCGCACGTGCATCCCGTGCATGACATTCGTTATCCGGACATAGCTTGCGTCCAGACTCTAGACACAATATTTTCTCTTAAAAGTGACCGATATCATAAAATACACACTAACTAACAAAAACTATTTTTAGACGAGACCTAAACAATATTTAATAGAACATAAAAATACAAAACATAAAGTCATTAAAAACTACTCTATCCTCTATCCTCTATCCTCTTATGAATAGATATGATATTATATGAGAGGATAATAAAACTTAAACTTTATATAAAAACTATCAGTATGAAATATTAATTTATGCAAAGAAGAAACTATGAATACCAAATTTGTGTTAAGTAAACAAATTTGAAAAATAATGCCTAAATAGAACCAGAATGAATGCGATATTTGATATAAATAAACTGAAAATTCTTATATAATATGAACTTATACCATAATGACTGATATCTGAATAGGAAATTTACATAAATACCATACATTTCTTATGTATTTACATATCTAACAACCTTAACATTCATATTTACCTTTAACATCACAACAAAAATACCATCACTATTTTTGTAAAAGTAAAATACAGAATTGAATCAATTTAAGTGGAATAAAATAAATGATCAAAAACTAAGTTCCAAATTTTGGCATGTAACAAAATTGTATACAAAATATATGCAAAATGATAGATCATACTATATTATTTTGACAGAAAATGTCTGCTAAGTAAGATATTGCCAATAAAATAAGTTAAAATAATTAAAAAATAGAAAATGAAACTTAAATATGCAATAATTACTAGTAGTTATAAAACTAAGAACATAAATTGCAAATTTATAGGTTACAAATTAATAATCACTGTTCTTTAATGTCAACTGATCATGCGATGCGATGCGTAAATGTATTAGAATTAAGTTCATTAAACCATGAAAAAGTGTGGGGGCTGCAAGAAAATTTACAAACTGGACGAATAACTTGGTATGAATAATATAATGCTCCATATGTGACAGTCAAGGCAAAGATTTGAAACAGGAAAATAAAAAATTTGAAATATAAATTTTACAAAAATAAATAAATTGTTTTTTTTTTTTGTAATCAATGAAAAAGTCATATATAACTAAAGCAATTGACTTTGACAAAATAAAAAGATTTCAAGTTGGTTTTACCTCTATATCCAAGGAGGGGAATTTCCTCCTCAATTCTCGCACCTGATTGGGGCAAGACAAATAAGCCATGATTATTTCAGTAAGAAATAGGAAATGCTAGTATAGAAGCAAAGCTCAGCAGGCAGAACAATCAGTGGTCATTATCGAGCAATTTTAATGGCACCAGTACCTTTTAAGCTCTCTCAAAATCGAAGACTTTATATTCACATTCAAAATAACAAAATAATAAATTCATTATTTTTTAAGGTACATAGTACACAATTATTTTGTGTTTACATATCTTACACCAAAACTACCACATTTACACATATATCACATCAAAATAGAAATATCACGATGTTTTAAAAGTTTTGCACATCTTCCATGCATAAGTTTAAAACAACAAAGAGCTTCGCATGTAAATATGGAAGTTTAGGTTGAGCTATGTAAATACATGAGAATCGTGTTCTTGGTATGTAAATATATTTTTTTTCAGAAAAAGAATTATATATATATTAAAAAAGAATGGTCGGAGGCTATGATATGAGCCCCAGCCACCCTCATGTGCCTAACAACTCGATCCCGCACTGCAAGGTAGATGCATTCATGCGGGATTGAACCGGTGACCCCAGGGGACTTACGCTAGGCTGCACTAGCAAAGGGTAGCGGGCGAGCGACATATATATATATATATATATAGAGAGAGAGAGAGAGAGAGAGAGAGAGAGAGAGAGAGAATCAATTTGCCGAAATATAATTTGCACACCTTGTCCATCATTTCTGGCATGAATTTTTGACCACCAAAACCAGGTTCCACAGTCATTACCAAAACCATCTCCACAGGATTTTCACTTTCAACCTGTGAAGGATAAGAAAGATGAGTCAATATGAATTCCGTTAGCTGCCTCTCTTTTATTTTGTAACGCTTAGGAATTCAAATCAGGGTTCAGCAAACATGCAATAAATAACTTCATGCTCCTTTGTTTTTTTGTGATTCTTGTTGATTTGGTACCCGGTCAATCATGCTAATTTCAGATGCAAGGATTGTTGAATTCAATAAAAAAAAGGAAATTTACATACAGACCATAAAAACCTTATGCAAATACATATTTAACACTTCAAGTTTAACATTACATTTATAACATGTAGGTATTAAAATGTTAGTGAGAGTGGTATTTTTAATGTGAAACCAAAGATTTGAGTGTTATTGATGTCAATATGAAAGTTTAGGTGTTAGATATGTAAATATGTAAGAATTGTGTGGTATGTGGGAATGTGTGGTATCTATGGTACATGAATCTCAAAGCACCAACAAGAGACTGAATAGGAATCCTATTTAAATTAGTTTGACGGAATTAGTGTCCGAAAAGTCCTAGATTGGCTCAACTAACCCCTGAAGTCTGTGTAACACATAACGGTCAAACCAAAGCAAAGGCAAGTTTGAATCACCAGAACAATGCATGCCAGAGGTTCTTGGGTCGATTGCCCCAATCCTCATGCGGTGAGGCGCAATGGTTCCGTGGTAGTCACCTTCAGATGCTTCTCTAACACCAAAAACTCATGAAGTAGCATACCATACCTGGTGCCTTAAATGGTGACAAGGCGTCTCCGTTCGCTTGCGAAAATTTAAGAATGTTTCAAACTTCTGTGAATTCCTACAACCACAACACTACACCTTGTTACGAGTTGCTCGTTCTTGGGAAAATGAAGTCCTCTTTTATTTTTTTGAGTGAAGTGCCCAAATAATCCCCTAACATTTTTGTCCCAGCGTTTATAAAATTGCTAAATTAGTCCTCATATTGTTTTAATAGGAGCTGAAATAGTCCCCACTTAGGACTATTTCAACTCATTTAAGAAAAAATCTTGGAACTAAATTGAGACTTTTCCATAAACTCTGGGACTACAATGGGGCCCTACAAAAAATCCCAGAGTGAGAGTGTCTATCTTTTGCCAATACCTTGGGATAATCTAGTGGTCGCACTCTACAAAAAAAATTCCCTACTGGGCATTAGAGGGTAATAAACCGTTGCACGCTACAGAAAGGGCTAACAGTATTAAACTCACTCGTATTCTCGTAGACTAACACTGCCGTTGCCGGTCCCAAGCCCGGAAGAGAAAAGTGGAGGGTTGCGTTAGGTAGTCGACAGCCAGCGTAAAACTTGTCGAAAAAAATCATGACATGAATCCTTTTGATCATTGTGTAAGTGCTAGGGCGTCCCCTGGAAGCGACGCGCTGTATAGCCTGAATACAGTGAAAAGTGTGCAAGGGCCGCTACACCGACGCCCGGGTGTAGTGTTAAATAAGCAAGGGTTCCCACATTACGGGCGAATGCGGGTAAAGAAGTTAGTCCATGAAACTAATGAATCTATTATTAGGATAGGTTCTTGGAATATAGGCACTCTC
>NEWO01000093.1:1033957-1051280 GCA_003013225.1 Phalaenopsis aphrodite
GAAGAGATGTTTCTTTTCTTGTTACATTTTAGATAGTAAATTACTTAACAGCCACAAGGCAAGAAGCTCCTCTGATTCCATGTACCAAATCCACCTGGTAACATTAACAGGTATATAAGACCACCATCAAACGTAAATATATATAGGAAGATTTACATAAATACCACTCAATTCCTATGCATTTACATATCTAACACCTAAACTTCAATTTTTACATACATGCCAGCTTACATATGCATAAAAAGTGTAACTCACTTTTTAAAAGTTAAAATGGTGATGGTTTTTATGTGATGTGAAAGATTTGGGTGGTATAAATGTAAGAAAGTAAAGTTTAGGCGTAAGATATGTAAATACATAGGAATTGGGTGGTATGTATGTTAATGCCCAAAATTTTACATACATTCTACCCAATTCTTATGGTTATATATATATAACACCAAAATTTTACTTTTTACACTTATACCACCCAAATCTTTCATATCACATCAAAAATACCACCATTTTAAAATTTAAAAAGCCAATTACATCTTTTCATGCATTGGTAAGGCGGTATGTATGTAAAAAATGGAAATTTAGGTGTAGACGTGTAGATACATAGGAAATAAGTGGTATGGTATGTATGTAAATCTTATATTTTCATATATCTGAGTTTCCAAGCAACCAAGACATTGCTAAACAGTACAGTTCTTCAGCATAACCACCATTTTATAAACGAACAATACCCAGAAGCGAGCATTTAGAATCAACAATCACGCAATCACGCTGCATTCAAAAGCCCTATAAATCCATTTAATGGATGGATAGCAGCACAGCATAAATTTACAATAAATCAAATGAATATTTACATACATACAACAAAATTACTATGTATTTACATATCAAACACAAAATGTTTCATGTTTAGGCTAGAAAACCTATATAGTTCAAAAATGAGCATAGAAAGACCATTTAGTTCCATTCAGAGGCAACTAATAATCAGTTCTTCGTACGCAACTAAAGCAGAAAACCCGAGCTGATCTCGCAGAAATAAAACCAAAGAAGCGGAGGAGATTGTTACCATGATGTCCATGTGAAGCCAATCCGCGCCGAATTCTAACATCCGTTCTGCCTCCGAAGCCAGATTTGCGAAATCCGACGATAGCATCGACGGCGCAATCTTCGCAGTTGCCACCATCTCCCTCCCTTCTTACCTTTGAAAACTGAGGAGGTGAGTTTGGTCTTCGTTGGTAGGCGTCCCTCCCCGACCTCCCGTAAACAGACGTAGATGTAGGCCGGAGAAGACGACCGCGGTAGGTAGATAGTCGAAAGCTCGGTCAAACTTTGTAGGAAATATTTTCTATGTTCGTACATCTACTTCGGACTCCCACAAATATACGAGAAAAATTTGTGTACTTAAAATTGACTACTTTGAGTATAATAGGGAGGTTATTCAAAGGTTATTGAGACTTATACTTGTCTTATAACATATGTAATCTTCTTTTTAACATATCTGTAACTTAATTGTATCTTCTAATAAGTTTCACACTTATGTTATTATACATTTGTGGGTTACATATAGGTTACGGAGAGATTACAGGGGGTATAACGCGGATATAACCCCCCCCAAAATCTTTAAATAACCTCGCTGATGTAAGCAGCGTTGTGTACGTAAGCGTAAGCAAAATTTTCTCCTAATATACTACCATGTCATATGTGTCATGTTAAATATTAGGTACATCTAAAAAAATATTAAAATAACTGTAGACTCCGTAATAATTTAAAATTAATTTTGGAGGTTCGTTCAACTTCAATAACCCTAAAATAACACTTTAGAGATTATTTCAGAATTATTTTCAGACATATTGGATAAATTAATATATTCTAGTTCAACAAATCCTAAATAACCAAGACATAACCCCAAAATAACATTTGCGGTGTTGAAATAGGTTATTAAAATGAAACTGAGAAGATTATTTTGGGGTTATTTCTGGGTTATTTCAGAGTTATTGAAGTAGAATATATGAGTATCTCTTCAATAACCCCAAAATAACAGAAAGTTTGGGTTTATTCCGCCAAAAAAATAAAAAAATAAAGGTTTATTAGAAGAGAGTCCTGAGCATGTTTCCCATTTGCTAAACTTATAATAGTTAATATTATTTTAAAGCTTTCAAGATGTAACACTTCATTTAATGTTTATTTTAATGCATGCAATTATTCACTTACATATATAGCACCCAAAATTTTGCTATTTATAAAACTAGTACTCACTCATTTTATTGAACTATAGAATCCGTCATTAATGTGATACACAATGAAATTATTACAACAACAACAACAACAAAGCCTTAATCTCACTAATGATTTTATTCACTATGAAATAATTAGATAAAAATAAAAAAATAATAATAAGATATGATATTATTATGAATTTTGATATTTGAGTGAAAATTTAAAAAACGCTGAAAAAGGTGCTAGTTTTATAAATAAAAATATTTCAAGGTAAATTTATGGTCAATTATGTGCATAACATTCAAAACTTTTCTATCTATAAAATAGTCATTCTTTTATTCTATTTTTCAACTTAAAATAAAATCCCAATCCACAATTTCCATATTTATCACATCCCCATTAGTTAGATCGTGGCGCAAATAAATGTAGATGGTTTATTCAAGCTCCAGTAACTACTCTCAATTTCAATTACTCCAGACCATTGTAGAACGAAAAATTACAAACATTTTTCTTCGAGGTATTCTGTGGTCCTATTTCTCCACTGTAATAACAACTTGTATGTGTACGCATTAAGGGTTTGTTTTGGATAGCTTTCTGACTTTTTCTATTTTCAAACCGTAATCACAATTTTATTTGGAGAGCTATTTTCTTGCTATTTTTTTAAATTTCCGTGATATAAAATTTTCTTTTTTTCAATTTAACTTGTTAAAATGAATGACTCTCAGAAACTCATGATATGTCTTTTTAAAATTAAAATAAATTTGTAGTAATCACAACTAACTTTTGAACAAATTTTTAACCGCAACTTCGTAGTCATTTCTTCAAACAACTGCAGCTACCTCAACTAGACCCTAACTCACTTTTTCTTTTCATATTTTTCATATAAAAATTACTGGCATCATTACCTATTATTTTTATTATTTAAACACGTGTTTTATTTCATATAATAACGCTCGAGTTTATTGACACACAATAATAAATATAAATATTAAAATATTTGTGTTAGATATGTACATGCCCAAGAATTATGTGGCGTGCATGTAATTTCCACTATGCCACGATTTACATTCTCATAATTTATTCATTGAAATAACTTCAAGCCTAATAATAATTTGCCCGCAAAATAAATTAAAAATAAAAATAAAATATTATCTTAAATAGAAATTCTTTCAAATTATCACATTAATCCATCGACTCCGCTGGGGATCGAACCCAGAATCTCTGGTTCCGTAGACCAGCGCCTTATCCATTGGGCCACGGAGTCAAATTTGGCTAAAAAAGTGTAGCATTAAATATATATACAAATGTATTATATAATTCATGCACTAATAAAAACGTATGGTACCAAATGTTTTTGTTTGATGTATGTCATCTCTCAAAAGAACTCTTTTGAGAGGTAACAAATGATATCAGCGCATATTACTGTTTGTTCGATGTGTGGACTCTTCATAGTCCAGTGGGACCCTCGGTGGAGCCGATCCGTGACGAGAACGTCACATGATTGGGTGGAAGAGAATGTCACTGAACAAAAAGTCTCGCAGCGGCTAGGTGTAGAGCCAAAAAATAGTATTTAAGTCATGGGCTATCCATCACCCCCGAAGAACTCTTTTGGGAGGTGACATATAGCTCTTTCATTTGTATTTTTTATATAGGTATGATTCTGATAATTAATTCTATGCTTTATTAATGGAACTTTTTTATATTACCCCTCGTAAACAGAAAAATTAACATTTTTCTCTAATTTAACATTTACATGCATAATTTCAAATATTCCAAACTTAAGATTACACCATTTATTACAATCTTTAACGTACCAAGGATTGGACAAATTTATTAAATAAGCAAATTAGTATTTAGTGTCGGATTAAAATTATATTATAAAGGGGTAAAAAATATGGGTTATATACATGTTTTATATTAATATTTTTAATATAAAACGTCAGTATAACCCACTTAGTACAAAAAAAAAATATTTTCTTCATTAAATTATATATATATATATATATATATATATATATATATAATGATATTAATGATTTATTTAATTATGATTTTATAAAAAATTATTTTTGAAGTTAAAAATTGGATTTATAAAATTATTTTCGTTTTTAAAAATAAATTTTAATAAAATTAAATTATTATAATATTATATTGGTTAATGATTTGTATTTAAAATAAATATTTTTATTAAATGATTTAGTTAATGATTTAGAAATAAAGTATTTTTTTAATTAGAAAAATAAGTTTATAAAATCATGTAAATTAGGGAGAAAATAAGATTAAATTATATCAAAATTAATGAAATTAATTTACTTTTAAGTTAATTTTTTTTATTTATAATTTATTTTTTTGAATTAAATGATTTAATAATAAATTATTTTCAACTAAATAATTAATTAAAATTATTTAATTTTTTTAAAAATATTAAAATTAAACTATAGAGACATTAATGAAATTAAATTATTATAAAGTTTTATTATTGATGATTTATATTTTAATTAATAATTTTAATTAAATAATTTATTTAATGACTTAAAAGTAAAATACTTTTAATTTTGATTTTTTTTTAAATTTTATTAGAATAATATTCTAGAAAAATTTCAAAAACAATTTAAATATCATTGGATTGAGATTCAAAAAAATATTTGATCAAGGTTCAAACAAAAAAATAAAGTTAAACTATGGTTGTAATAATGTTTAAAAAATACTTAATATGGCTAAAAGATAATTTAATTAAATTTGAAAATGATTTAAATATTGTTTAAATTAGGTCAAGTGAAATTTAAAAATGATTCAAATATGATTTCAACATAATTTGAACCATATTATTTTGCCCTTATTATCTTTTAAAGATCTGAATTATTTGACTTATTATTGTCTATACGGTTGCCCACTCTAATCATAACAATAGAGAAGCATTGCTCATATAGAGCTAGCAATGTGATAGAAAAAACGATCAAGTAACTTAAGCTTATAGGTTTCATGATAGAGGATGATGGATTCTTCTTTAATCAATTCTTTAAATTTCTCTAGAGCCTTGCTTCACCAATCATTATTGAGAATGGTTGATGATGATGCAAAAGAGCAACACTTGATAATGCTCAACATTAAAAGGAAGGAAATAACACTTAGATTTATTGTGCTTGCCTAGATCATTATATTGGAATTCGAGAATTCCCATTTAGCAAGCAGTTAAACAAAAAATCAAAAGCATTAGGCTATTAGATAACTACTTGGATTATGGCAACATGCTGAAAATAGAATCCCAGATGATGCATTTAAAAGGTGCATTGTGAGTTGTGATTTTTAGAAGATATGTTTATGTTACCTTATAGAGTGTTCTTGTAAACCTACACAAAAATAATAGTATTTTTATTAAAATTTATGACTGGGTGGAAGATAGTGAATCATATTTTAAATACACATGGGATATTGTATCATGATAAAGAGTAATGACATAGCTAAAAAAGAATATGGTGCATTATGAGACAACTTTCCTTAACCAGAGTGCCTTAACCCTATACAATGTAGTTAGATATGCCTTATTATTATAGTATTAAGTTTATGAAGTCATTTTAAAACTAGAGAGAAATGTGGATAGATCCTTGGAGAGAGTGCTCCAAAAAGTTTAAGCTCAAAGATCAAAACAACAATCAAAGCAAAAATATTTGAACATTCTTTAATGAATGGACTTGTAAGTTTTATAAAAAAACAATTATATTTTAATTATTAGTTTATGCAATAGATTATTACAATAAATTAATTCACATTATTTTTTTAATGTACTTGTTATTGTCGGCTATATAACTTGAGATAAAATATATAAAGATGATAAGAAGGAATGTTATAAGTTTTATACATAATTGTTTTCAACATATCCTAATTTTAAAAATGAAGCCATCATCATTCATTATTATAAAAAGGAAGAGAATGGGTTATCAAATAATCAATTGCAAGTTAGATTATGCCTTATTCCAAATGATTGAGTGAGTCTTCTCTTATTACATAAGATATAAAAAGAACAACTACTTTAGGTTGAAGAATAAATAATTAAGGATGGAAAAGAAATTAGATGTTTTCAAAAATATTATTCAAAAATTTTTATACAAAAAGAGCATATTGAAAAACGATACCAATATTTATGAGTTAATCTTTGTTAACTCGACCAATCATTTAATTAAGGTTTGAAATGAAATATAGAAGGTGATGGAGAAGGAAATAAAAGAGAAGGTAGGGGATTGAGTCTTGGGTACTTTATGTATAGATAAGGAGATGGAGAACATAATAAATGTTAGCTCATATATTGTTGCTATATGTAAGATATAGATAAAACTATTTAATTACAAGAGAGGTGGTAGGTAAATAAGACGGTACTTAATTGGAGACTTCACAAATTCATTGGAGGATAGACACAGGTCAAAAATACATATGTATATTAGCTTTTTAACCTGATTAATAGCAATTATCTACATGAAAAAAACTTGGAAAAATAAAAATCACGGGGCCTTGTTCAATCAAAGTAATCTATTATGTGATTGTGAGTGCATAGTTTCACTTTTCTCCTGAATAAGAGAAGAAGAAAGTTTATAGTTCGTACTTTGAATCATCCTTACGTTAGGTTAGATGGGTTTGGGTTTAAAACATTCTTAAGTGAGTTTAAGTGTGATTTGATGTTCTTTTTAAGTTTAATTAACTCTTAAGTTTGATCTATATTTGAGCTTGTCAGATTTAGCATGTGTTTAGGTTTGTTTACTTGTAAGTTAGATTTGATTTAGGTTAAGTTTAAATTACTTTAGGTGAGGTATGTCTTAAGTTAGATCCAAGTAAAGTCAATAACTTGACTTAAGTATAGCTTAGGTTACAAGTTAGGTTAATTATATTTAATGTTTAAAGTAGTTTAAGTGGGTTATATTTTACGTGAGAATTAAGAAATTTTAATTTTATGTTAAATTCTTTTCAGCTAAGTCAAACCCACCAAGTAGCTCATGAGCAGAGCCAAACAAAACTTAATCTTGGATTTCTGAAGTTCCAAAGCAAACTTTCTACTATACTCCTTACCGTACATAGTTAGATAGGGTCTAATGGAGCTCACTCAGGATTGCAAGGCTGATACTATGTCAAACATATCAGGACTAACCAACCAACAAAGAGCATTATGGAAGATTTTTTAGCCTAAGAAGGAGAGACTAGGGGCCAGATATGATGGAGTTGTTAAAAAGTGAGCTCAATATGCATATGTTAATGATAAAATATTTTTAGATAGGCTAGTCAAGCCATCATGCCCTCAAACTGTCGATTGTTTTGAAAATTATTGGATTACCATGTGTTGATGAAAACCTTTTAATTCAAAGTATTTTAGTAGGTCGATTGTGGATAAAGCAAATATAAATGTTAAGATAATGAATATATAAATATATTATGTATGCAAGTATATATTTTGATGCTTGAACGCAATAATAGAGCTTTCTTTATTGCATAATGAGCAACATCATATTATTACATATTTAAAAATATTGTATTTTATTTATTATTATTTAATATTTAATATTAATTTTGTCTCCCTTCCATTGATCAAATTTATGTCTTATGTTTTGTCGCTTATACTTTAATAAATATGTTTTGCCTATTAAGTTTGAGTCTAACCAACACACATATATTATTTAATAATTTTCAAATTCTTAGCTATCTTTTATATAGATGAGAAAATTTAGATCCAAGCTTCAAATATATCATTGGAAAGTCATTAAGAGTATACATTATATAGTTTCTTTAATAGGGATTGTTTCCTAAATGACATGTTATGATATTTTATTTGTATTTTAGAAGATAGATTAGTAGGTATTATTAAATATTTTGATTATTTTATTGGTGGATAAATATTATTGAATGCATGTTTGTAGATCTTAAAATTAACTTCGTAATTTTCAACTCACCTCATTTTCTTAGATTTTTGTAAAATTTTCGTGTGGATCCATTAGTCCCAATCATTACTTAAGCCAAGCATAGTGTTTGGGTTGGTCAAGAAGATTATTGGAGCTATCGAAACATTACTACAATGGTTTTTGATATGCCACCAACAAGTTTTTATCATATGGCAAGAATCTTGAGGCATGACATGAATCTCGATGCAATTTTTTGAACTAGAAACATTCAAACTTCAATTAAAAGTCATCCAGAGCTCATATTTCAACAAACTTATAGTTAAACTAATCGACTTGATGAAACAAACCTAATGATATCAAGTTTAGACCAATCTGAGTCAAATTAAGCCAAGATCAAGAGATTAAATCATTCTTAGAAGATTTCTGGATACATTTGAAAAATGAAACGAATGTCGAATTCAACGAGTTCATAGTCGAATCGAGCGTCTTGATAAGATGAATTCAACGAACATAAGATTACTTAATTTCGACAACGTTAATACACTCAAATGTCCATCAAACGTCATCCGATTGAGGGAAGCTCTCCAGACCGTCCGATCAAAATTGTTCATATTCCTGCATGAATTGTACCCAGAGCACTATAAATAGAGTCTCACCTCTCACATGAGGAGAGGAGGCTTGAGAGAGAACTTGAGACATTGAGAAGGTGTTAAAGTTCAGCATCATCTTTGTCATCTTCGATCGTTGTCGACCACCACCAGCCGTCATTGACCACCGCCGACCTCCGTCGACCTCTGCTGGCCGCCGTCAACCACCGTCGATCACCGCTGACCTTCGTCGACCACCGTTGAGTGGACACCGTCGGGCGACATTGTAATCTGAAAATCTAGTAACTCTTCCCCGTCTGCGGGACAAGGGGTCTCTGTAATCATCAATCTATAGTGAATTTTTATAACTAGGATATGCCCCGTGGTTTTTTCCCATTATAGGTTTTCCATGTAAAGGCATCTGGTGTCATCACTGGTTGTTTTCTTTTCATCTGAGTGTGCGTTGAATCCTCATGCAACACTAAGACGATAATCCATTACTTTATGCTGCGAATTTTCAAGCATGTATTAGTTTGGCGCCGTCTGTGGGAAAGTTTTAATCCAACAACTAAAGTACTTACGTGGTTTACTACATGGCCACCAGACACAATGCTCGTGACAACGGAGCATCCCGCTCCAACACCCATCGTTTTATGGAGTAGTCACGAAGCCAATGATTGCATGCTTCTTCATCTTCCCGCCCTGGAAGATGATATTCTGCCAACGAAGGTGTTTCAGTTCCTTTAGTAAAAGATTGAATGCGTAGAATGGAGGAGTCTCAACTAGAGATCCTACAGCTCCTACGCGAGGCTCAACAACTACTGCCTACACTGTTGGATGAAATTCTTTTACCATTAACTCCGCGACTTAGGAGAAACATACCGCTCTGAGGAACTCGTACCGCCTCCCTCCTCAAGAAAGAACACTTCCCCTGTTAGGTCGTGATGCTAAACTCCCAGATACCGCAAGTTCTACTCATCCATCTCGTGCAGCTCATTCGACATCGCCACATCTTCTTGACATTCTAGATGATGTCATTCGTAATGAACTACAATGTCTCGTCCGAGAAGAGTTCCCCTAGAGAAAAGAATCGCTTCTACACTCATCGTAACATCCATGAATCCTCTCCATTAACAGATGTGGTCCTTCAACACCCCATCCCAATAGGTTTTAAGCTTCTGAACATCGACATGTATGAAGGTATAATAGACCCCTACGAATATATTAATCATTATCAAACTATCATGCACATTCAGTGTGTCTCTGATGCACTTATGTGTCAGGTTTTCCCTGTTATACTTAAAGGATAAGTTCGAACCTGGTTCTACTTTCTGTCAGGGGGCATTGTTTGTGGAACAGTTCGTAGCAAACCGAAGGATCATAAAGGATTCATCCCATCTCTCAGAAATTTGTCAAATCGAAGGAGAATAACTGAAGGATTACTTCCACAGGTTTTTTTACTGAAGCCCGGCATATTCCAGGAGTAGATTCAAAGTTACTAAGAGGAGTCATCCTTGGGGGACTTCGCCTAGGACTCTTCTACTCATCATTAATGCGGGAGAAGTTCGTTCTTATGTTGACCTTGTTCACCGTGTTGAGGCACAAATCTCTGCAGATGAGGCCATCATTGCTCACAAGGAACAATTTGAGCGATTGAGGGGCAAGCACAAGAATAACGCTGCATATACCAATCAAATCTCACAACAAAAAAAGTTCAGACCACAGGGGAATTGTGAGCAACGATCAGAAAAAGAATACATGTCACTCAACACGTCACGTGTTAACATTTTAATGACAATCAAGGATGAAAAGACTCTCAAGTGGCCAAAGCCGTTAAGAAATACAGATGGTGGAGATCTGCTCAATATTGTCATTTGCACCGAGCAAAAAGACATTCAACAAAAATATGTTTTTAATTAAAGGAAGAAATTAAACGTCTAATACGCCAAGGTCACCTGGGTCGTTACTTACAAGAACAATGTGAGGGGAACCAGAAGAGAATCGTTGGAGTTATCGAATGAGAAGTATAACTCTAACTCATTTTATCTGAGTAAAAGAATGGCTTATAAACTCTTAATTTTACTTTAACAAAATTTTCATGTTGCTTTACAATGTCATTTCATTAAAATTTTCTTATTTTCTCATGAAAGATTTTTGTGTAGAAAGCCCCCTTAAGGATGAGAAACTACCATGCCTTTAAAAGTCAGGCCCAAGAGACAAGACTGGATGAGAAGATACAGTACTCCTAAAAATCAAGCTCAAGCGGCAAGACTCAATGAAAAGCTACCATGCCCTTGGAAGACGAGCCCAAGAGGCAAGTCTTGATGGGAAGCTAGTAGTTGACATGGTCCTCACTAGAAAGACTACATGAGAGCAAGTGGTTGACAGGGTCTCCACTCAAAGACCTCAGAAGGCACAAGTACATCAAAGACCTCAGAAAGCTATAAGTTTCAGAAGACATAGGTGCATTCAAATGCCTCAGAAGGCTACAAGCCTTATAAGACACATGTACATCAAATACCTCAGAAGGCTACAAACCTCAGAAGACACAAGTGCATAAAATTCCTCAGAAGGCTACGAGCATCAAAAGAATTTTGCACAATTAAGAAGCCACAACAACCGCGGAAGCAACAAAAAAATACATTGTTATCATCTACAATTGTCACATCAGATGATTAAAAATGCTACAAATACCAACATATATATATACAAGGGCTACAACAAATCCGTTCATCTTTAATTAGAGTCGCACCGCCTTCCTAAAATTACAGTACTTCTGATGATTCTTAAGGGGTCTCCAAATATCATCACCACATAAGCATGAAAATCCTCCCTCATGGCGAGACAAGAAAACTACATCATTTCTTCATCACCTTCAGAACATGCAAGAGCAACACGTGAATCTCCTCCGAAATACGCGACATTCCGCCACAACGTGTCCTATCGCCGTGACGCCCCACCACAACACGTCACCGTGACGCCCAGCCGCGATGCTCCGCCGCAACATTTCGCCACAACACTTTGCCACAACTTTTCACGGTAACCTTTTGTCGCAACTCTGCTTCAACCCTTATCTGCAACACTTCGCCGCAACAAGAAAAAAATTATCGTTGCTTTGCTACTTTCTTCTTTTGGGAAATCTAAAATCACCTGCTAGGCATGGATGAGGACTCCATCAATTTTTTTCCTCTCCTTGATCTATTTATAGGCTAAAAAACCCCCTATATATTTATGATAAAATTAATTAGAATCATTTAAAAAAACAGTAGTTTATTAAAAAAAATTGCTCTTCATTAAAAAAAACTATTTTTCATTAAAAAAAACCGCTTTTCATTAAAACAAAAAACAACTGCCATACAAAAAAAAAAACCTTTCCATATTCCAAAATTTAATTAAAGAGAGAAAAAAAAAAGCTTTTGTTCCCACATAAAATTCCTAAATTTTTAGGTGGCCCGCCTTCCCATGCGCACGGTTCAGATCTTTTTAGCTTCTGCCCAGCCCGTCCGGGCCCGTCTCTCCTACTTTCGGCTCACGTGCTAAGACCTCCACCTCATTAACTTCGGGCAGGCTTTTTTTTGCCAATTATTCCAAAAGTTTTTCATGTAAACTACACATACAAACTAAATATACCCACAAAAAGATAATAAAAAATGACAAATAATACAATAAACAAATCATACAATGCCACACATTTTATACACATCAATTATACAAATGAATATAAATGAATCTAGTTTGAATAAATATCAAATTATTAATTGAGTGTACTAGTCAACCTACAAAGGTCATCTACACCACTTTTATAAGCACAATTACATGCATACCATCAAAATCAACCTTAATTTACAAACTTACAACCCATGAAAAAAAACAAAGCAGAAAAACAACAGGCATGTTGTGAAGGAACTGTCAGGAAAGCCATACAAACTATTGGTTCGTTTGGGGCAGCTTATGCGTTTCAGAATAAACTGGCAGTTTATCCTGAAACGTGGCCCGCAGGCCGGCCGCAGGGGTCGACCCGCGGCCTGCGTTTAGTGCAAAAACTCAAACACAGTTTCAGATAAGCTAGCGAAACATGTGAACCAAACGGTACGGCGGCGTTTTGAAAACGCCACACGCACTTATAAGATGCCCCAAACGGACCATATATGATGAATAAAAAAACAAAAAAAAGCCTATGCCGCACACTGCTTTATTTAAAGGACTTTTACATCCATAACGCAGAATTCTGATCCGTTTAGATAACTATTATAAAAGTAAATATTAAATTGTAGGAGTTAGATTTGTAAGAACATAGTTGATATGTATGTAAGAGTCCCTTATTTAAATGAAAAACCATTTGTCTTCCATAAGCTACCAAGCAGTCGGACACAATGGTCAGCACATGAAGACCCAAAGAAGTTTCATGAATGTCCACCATTGATATAATAAACAGAAAAAAAAAATTGGTTCTAAAATGACTCCTGCAAGAAACCAAATGTGATGTTTGCAGCTCAATACCACCAAATCACTCTATTCTTTGATCCATAAATTGAAATTTATTCAAATCTAAAAAAAAACAAAATTTGTGGCAATTCAAAAGCTCAAAAAACAATGAAAAATCGCGCATAAACATCAATATCTGTAATCTAGAAGCAGTAAAGAGGCTCAAAGAAACGCACCATTGTAGCAAGCAAATCAAAAAGAACTACAATACCATGTTCTCAATACTCAAGCTGATATATAGATAAAATGTGGTTCCCTTCAATGATCTGGGAATGAGTCTTATTATGTTGTAATATATCCAGACTGATCCCTTCAACAGTTTTCAAAAACATTGCTGAGAGAAAAAAGGTTTTAAAAAGCCAAGCCTTAATCCAAGCCAACAAATTAAAACTGATCGCATAATCCCAACAGATTGAGACTGATAAAATCTTATTAAAGGGCAGCTGATGTGAGAAATGCACGAATGCGTTGTAATAACTCAGCCTTCACAGAGTCAGGTACTGTAGCTGCAACACACCATAAGGACAGTGAATGACCAGTTCATTCAGAATACAAGAGCAATAAGGAAAATAAAAAAAAATAAAAAAAAAACCTTGATTACAGATAAGATTCTTGATTTCTGCTTGAAGTAGAAATTATGCTTTAAAGTACAATGAAATTTATTAAATTTTAACATCTGGTTGGTGTAATTATAATCAAACTGGGTGGACAAATAGCTCAAAAATTCCTTAAAAGTGGTACTTCATTATCACCTGTAATATGAGTCAACAAAGTTATCATTCTCTAAAGCATAATTTTCATCTACAAGTAATTAAATGAGCCCTAACATGAGAACAAAAATATTACAGCCTATCTGTCCATCATTTATAATTTTGGATAAGTAAGCCACCTTAGCTTGTTAGTTGAGAGCTTAGTCTTTCAAACAAAAGGTCCTCAGTTTGTGGTCTTGCATATACATGCGGCGTGCATGCATTTGCAATTAAATCCGATTATTTACAATTTTGGATGAGGAATTGGTATCGACATAAAGGCTTTCATATTTGCCACTAGGAAATTAAAAATTAGTTCTATTAATCAGTTTATTCCCCGAACCAAAAAAATAATGAATCTATAGTCTATACGTGACACTCCAAGAACAAATCAGTGATGAAAGAACAACACCACGAAAAAACCTATCTATATTATTTGGAAAACATGTGTGCGCGCGTGTGTATTAATTGCAAATATAGTAAACATGATATGCATACCGTGTAATTAATATAATAATTAATTCATTTCAACTACTAATAAAATTAAAAAATGTGTGAACTTATTATGTGCCTTGAAATCAACTGTTAGGAAGGTGGGATATCAAGAAGCACAAGGCTATGCATAAAAGCACAACAAGTCTTGCCGAGTTATCGAGAAGTACCAACCCCACCAAAAGAACCATCGGACCAAATCAGTGATTGATTCCACCACACTTGCAACTGTATTTCAAATACAAACGCCAATAGAACCGTGTATACATGGAGATTGGGGATAACGAACAAAGGACACGTACCTGTCAACAGGTTTTCTTTTGAGTTTTAAGGTTTATTGATTCGCATATCTATTTGGTTAATGCGCGCCGGTCCCTCAACCATTGTGTTTGGTATGGGTGTCCCAATTATCTTTTTTTAAATCAAATAATTAAATGGCCTGTCCAATATGTATCAGGCTCCTATATACATCAAAATATCGCATATCTTGTTATCGTGTATTGTTGTAGCAACTAAAGTAGAAACAGTTAATAAATCCATCTAAGCCAAAGGTATGGGAAAATACCTTGGTGATTATTAATTATAGATGTTGCTTTGCTATGACAATAAAATTTTTGTATAAAAGCTTTCTAGTGTAGCATTTGATGAAAAAGAATCCCTTCTATGTTCGATAAGAAATCCACAAAATTATTTTTTTAAGAAAAAATGCGAGCATTCAAGAAGGGTGAGATTTTAGCTCAAATATTTGAGATTGCTCAAATATTGAATAAGTTTTTTACTCAAACTGAGCTCGAAATGAGTTAAATGAGTTGAGACATTAGCCAAATTTCAACCTAGGCCTGGATTGAATAAAGCCAACTTGAGTTAGTTAAACATTAATATGTATATTTTTTAAGATTTTAGATATGCATATATATATTTGTACATACGAATACAGTATTATAAATATACATATATGCATTCTAAATATATTCTTCTGAGAGAAAAAATAAAAAAAATGATTCTGAATCAGCTCGATTCAAATTTGAATCAGCTCAAAATCTGGCTGACTAGAGCTGGGTCAACTCAAAATCAAATCAGTTCGATCTAAGAAATGATTTTGACATCCCTTATATATGTTTCAGCCGATTTCAAGCCAAAACTGAATTAACTCAAAATCAAATCAATTTCCTCTAATACAGCACAAGTAGTTAATTTAAATTAGTTCCTTAATTATCACCTTATTTTTCCTATCCTTTGAAATCAGCTTACTGGGGATTTTTGGTTGATCAAAATTCAATCAATTAAAGGCATGCTAAAATGGGTTTATAAATCAAGCCGACCTGGGCGTGACACGAGATCAAACAATAAGCGGGACCAATTCAGCAACATCGCATGGAATCGGAGGGGAAACAGGAATGAGAAAGAGAGTGATAAAAAATAATCAAGTAAATTAAATTATAATTAGATAGTTGCGCACAATTTCTCACTGTTTAAAAAAATAAAAGCTGAGGCTGTAATAACTGATAAATAAATAAATAAATAAAATTCAAAATGTTATTATTATTACAAATTTCAATCAATGCAATCGTTTTGGGTGAGAAAGAAATGCCTCTATAGTTTCGTTCAGTTTCGTTTTAGGGAGAATTGTACAAATTCGAAGCAAAGAAGGAGAAGGAGAAGAAGTAGTGGCAGAAGAAGAAGTGGAAGGAAGAGGAGACTTGCCAGTGAGGAATGAAGCCAATGGAGGAGACTTCGTCATCAAGACAAAGGCAACTAAACAACTTCTATGATCTTCAAGTGGAGAAGACCAACCCTAGCCAAAGAAAAGAGCGGCAAGTGCATAGGTGCAATGTTGTTCTGTGTTGAGGCTTCAAGGTGAGCCATGCAAAGAAGACAGAAAATAGAAGTGTCAAGCAACTCGTGGCTCTAATGCATAGAAGGAGGAGAGCCCGTGCCCTGACCAATCGTAGGAAGAAGCGATTAGCAACTCACGGCTTTGGTGTAAAGGAGGTGAAAAAGGGAGTGGCTTTGTGTGGGATAAACCAAGCCGAACTAAGGGAGAAGGAGAAGAGAAAGGAAAGAATAGAGGAAGAAGCATCTAAGCCGAAGGTGTCAAAGCACTGGAACAGAAGTATCGAGCTGCTCATACATCGATCATGAGTTGACGTGCGGGTAAGGTCTAAAACAAGGCATAAGATAAGGATTTGTTTAATTTTTTAAATAGTTTAGTTTAATTTTTGTATTAAATTGAATTTATATAAAAATGCTAATGCAATTTTTATGCATATGAAAATAAAAAAATAATAAAACGAAAAGAAATTTAAATCTAGGAACTAATGTTACTTTTAATGAATTTAATGTGAATTAACATAATAACATTAATTATTATTATTATGTGATACATAAAAGGTAAAAGAGAGCTAAATTTGCTTATAATAATAAGATTAATAGGTAATAAATTAATAATAATTTTATATACATTCGACTATGGGTTTTTATTGGAGATAAGTGAAGAGAATGATTTTCAAGAGGATCGTCAGTAATTGAAGTGAGTACTCATACTTTTACGCTATTATAATTTTTTTATTTCTTCTCAATTCTTTTTCATTAGTAGTTTATTAATATTTGTACAAGCTTTATTTAGATTGATATGCTTTTTCATCAAGTACAAGCTATGATAGTTTTTTTTTCTTCTAAACCATTTTCCGTTAGTAGTTTACTGTTACTAATACAAACTTTATTTTGATTGATATACTACTTTCTTTGTCGGTCATATTGTCATGAATGTCATATGCTTGTAGAAATTTACAATCCTGCATTAGTTAATGATACATACATACATACATATATATAAATATATATGTATGCATGTATGTATGTATGCATGTATGTATGTATGCATGTATGTGTGTGTACATGTATATATATATATATATAT
>NEWO01000093.1:1070069-1105306 GCA_003013225.1 Phalaenopsis aphrodite
AGCACAAAAAATGTGGTGAGGATGAGGTAAAATTGAAATAATCATACATGTTATGTGTGGTTGTGATGAGGGTTACGTCAAATAAGAAGCTGTGATTGCTTATCTTCTGGAGCAACCAGCTGCCACAGTGACCTGAAGGTTGAGATATCAGCTGCTTTGACTCCGATTGAAGCAAGATTACGGCCATATTCCTATTGAAGAATCCCATGAGCATTAGGAAAAATTCAATTCTCAGCAAAGCATTCCATAAAATACATAAAACTTTGTAAGAAAATATCTCTAATCAGAACTCCGTAAATTTCAGTACTTGACCAACAACCCAAAAATAAAAATTTAAAAAAAAAAACACTTTGGTACTAGTTTTGTAAATAATAATGTTTTGAATGTTATATATGTAATTATCCAAAAAAAATTCATGAGTAGACGGTGTGAGGGCCGTCAAAAGTAATAAACTGACTGGAGAAATTATTCCATACGAATTACGTACGCAACTCTGCGTGCGAACTTCCAGTAATATGCCGCCACATAGAGGTTATTGTGAGGTTATTGAAGTGAAACTACGGAGGTTATAGGAGAGTATTGGGGGGTTATTGCTGGGGTTAATGCAGGGGATTATTGAAATGGAATCGGAGATGTTATTGGGTGGTTATTGGAATGGAACAGTGGAGATTATCGTGGATTATTGGGGGGTTGTTGCGGGCTTATTGCGGCATTATTGGAGTTAATGCCCCAATAACCCCTCAATAACCCTCCCAAATAACCTCCAGGGTTTCACTTTAATTTTTTTTTAGGTTGACCCGATATAACACGCATGGCGGGATATTACTGGAGTCCGCACGTAGAGCTCCGTACGTACTTTGTATGCAATAATTTCAGAACTGACTAACCATTTGCCAAGTTTCTCATATAAATTTTATTTCAAAAAAAAAAAAAAACAATATAAATATAATGTGACTACATCAAGTTAAAATGAAACATATAATTTTTACCATTCACTATTAAAGATATCAGAGGATGATGTATAATATCATATCATACAATTTACAAAAAAAACTTTATATGATAAAGGAAAAACATAATTTTTTCATAAATTGCTAATAATGATTTAAATAATTACATAAGCGCTTAAAAACTGTAGGTATAGATAACAGATTTATTGACTTGAGCACAACACAGCATAAATCTAATACCATAAAAAAAGAAGCAAAAATAAAAAATCTATCCATACCTGAATATCTAGGAACAGCTGCATGCAGATTTTCTCCGTGTTTGATATGTTGTTGTCGAGGGCATCCGAACTCGCTCCGGCTCTCCTTTGTGCGCCTTGACGTAATCTCAGTAGCGAAGACTCGGTCTTCCTTGCCTGTCAAAAACATTTCAGTATGCACAGATATAATGTTTTTTTTCATAGGTATTATTAGGGACAAAGTCCTGCTTGCTTACCAAATTGACAACATCTGCTGCCATTTCATAATATCGGCCTGTAATTCGTTCAGCGATACTGTAGAGCAGTTCATTTAACAGTTCCTTGGTTAAAAATACAACGCTATCACCATCAAGAAAAGCCTGCATAACCAAAAATTTAATTTTTGACAGTTTCTTGGTTAAAAATTCATCAATATGATCACTGAAGTCACTGGCATTCCTTGTAACTATCATGTAAATCAATTTTTATTTCTAAGTCTATATTTTCGTGTCATGCCGAATTTCTTAGTGATATGAAAATATGTTGGCTGCCTGTATTAAAAACTAAATATGTGATATTATTGATTATGAAATGTTTGCTCCTAAATTCTCCTCCTTCCTTCACGCAATCTCTTCCTCTCATTTGAATAATTACTCTATTCTAGGCTTTTTTCTCTCTATCTCTAAACCTCTTAGCCAAACTTTACTCAATTTTGATGACAGCAAGATGGTATGGGGTGATCAAGAGAAGGTTAGGTAAACTGTAAAACACGAAAGAAGGGTCAGAGGATGATAGCAGCTTCGTACAGCAAGCTGGAACAAAAAAAATACAGGTCGGCTACAAAATCAGTAGCCTAATAGGTCTTTGAAAGTTCAAGAGAGATCATGATCTTGATTCAATCAGGCTACAAGTGCACCACCCGAGAAAGATCTAAGGTTACAACACTCCAATAAGAAAGAACTAAAGAAAACACTCCAATAAGAAAGAACTAAAGAAAACAATCTCTATTGCATAAATCAATACCCAAATGTTCCAATACCAAAAATTAACAACATATTTATACTTCTCAAAGCAAACTAACCCTAATAATAATCTAAATAAGGTAAATAAATCCCCCATACGCGGCCTGACCAACTCCTGTGGTTTAGAATAGCTTGAATCGACCCCTCCTCGAGCAATTCATTTATCTCAGGTTTGCCTAGAAGCGGGAACGGAAGAGAGAACAAAAGCAAGAGGGACATCCTCATCATTTTCTCCGGGTAGGAGATGATTCATCTTCTTCATTGGAATCTCCTGGATCCTCATAATACTACAACATATTAGCAATTTTGATACAACCAAAATGCTATGAAGCATCGGCAATACATGCAAGTATACGTGTTGACCAAATAGTATACAGAATCAAGTCTGCGTATCGATCCCACGAGTAACGAGAGAACTCCCAAAGTTCACAAAAAACTCTATTTTACCGGCTTTGAGACTTGCATAAAGGTTCAAAATTTAGTGATTTAAAATTTATAATCCTCATTTTTGTAAAAAATAAAACTTACAACTAGTTTTGAGTTTGAATAAGTGGTAGAAAACCTCCCTTGAATTTGTCATATTCAAACAAGATCTACCTGATTATAACAAAGTTAATTATTAGGAACAAAAGTTTTTTTAACCCCTCCCGATGGTCATAAAAAAATTGGGATTTTATATTACAACTAGTGTCACAACCCGACCTGAAGCTTGGAATTAAGCAAGGCGGGTACAAACAGTCAGACGGTGGTAATTAAGTTTTCTATATTCCTCTTCTATAACTAATATTTAACAAATGAAATAACCACTAAAAAAATTAAATTAAAACTTTATCATTAAATTTGTCTCATTACAAGTTGTCTGCATCTTCTATAAGCATTTTATCTTATATTGCTTATCTTTTAATCAATTAATTACGCTTAAAAAATCTGTTTAAAACAGCGGTAAGCTAATTAAAGTCAGTGAATACTCACAATTATAAAATACATTAATACAAAGAGGAAAAAACAAAATACATGTTAGTTAAGTTTTTAAAATTAGTATAAAATATTTGATAGTTTACGAATATAATCACTTACGATATTTCATGTTAATCAATGTGTTTTACTATTTCAATAGCAATATATATATATATATCATTCTATGTATGTACAATCGTCACAGAAATACTGTCTAAAATTGTATCAATTAAGTTATTTTAATATCAATATTATTTTCTATTTATGTGCACATGTATCTTAGTGCTCCCCTACTAGAACCATAAATGAGTGACTCCAAAGCCAAATATAGGTATACTAACATATAATTATTTCATTCTCATTTGCATAGCAGTCAATATACTTCTGTAACATTTAATATCGATGATAATTTTAAAAAAAAATGCTAACTATATATCATTTCTACAATATGAACAAAATTCAATAAAATCATAAATCAAGAGTTTGAAGTTGTTTCAATATAGTTAGTGACAGTAACAGTAAATGTATTTGGTTTATAAAAAAGTAAAAATATTACTATAGCATAAGAATATGAGAACTCATCTTAAAATCGTTTAATTTATCTTAAATCTCCAATTACGCTTAATCTTATCTCCAATAGTTAACTACCTAATATAAAAAACATTATAAGCATACCATTAATTATGTTTAATCAATCTTTTAATTAATTATATAATTTTAATTGTTGATCAGAAACTTTTATTTTAAGTATCCATGTTACTTTAATTTGATCATCAAACATACAACTTACTCAACATCTACAATTTCTATTTTTTATTCAATATTCAATTAATGTCCCCTCTAATTTAAATAAATAAATGTAAAATTTATTTTTTATATATTGATTTAGTCTTTTATACTAAAATTTTCTTATAATTATCCTATTAGCTCTTTCTTCAATATTACATTAATTAATCATAAACATTGTCTCTAATACTACTTCTGCCACGACCCGACCCAAAACTTGAAATTAAACAAGGCGAGTACAGACGGTCGGACAGTGGGAAATAAGTTTTCTATATACTTTTATAACTAATATTTAACAAATAAAAGACCGCTAAAAAAATTAAAATGAAAACAGTACAATTAAATTTACCTTATTACAGTTTGTCCAGATTTTCTATCAATATTTTATCTTATGTACTTATCTTTTAATCAATTAATTACACATAAAAAGCTAGTTTAAAATAATAGTGAGCTAAGGAAAGTCAGTCAATACCCACACTCCTAAACTACAGTAATACAAGTAAAAAGAAAATAATATGCAAGTTAGTTAAACTTTTAATAAATCAATAAAATATTTGATAATTTATGACTATGATCACTAATAATATTTCATATTGATCAATATGTTTTACTATTTCAATAGCATATTTATTTCATTTTATGTATGTACAACATTCACAGATGCACTGCATCTAAAATTCTACTAGTTAAAGTATTTCATTATCAATATTTTTTTCTATTTATGTGCACGAATACCTTCGTGTTCCAGCTCTAACACTATAAAAGGGTGACTACATCATAGTTAAACATGTGCATGCAAGTATACTATGAAAATCACTATTTAATAATCGTTATTTCATTCACATTTGCATAACAGTTAATATATATTTATAAAACATTCAACATATATAATAATTTAAAAAATAAATGCAAGTACACATCATTTCTATAATATGAACACAAATTCAATAGAATCATAAATAGTGAATTTGCATTGATTTCAATATAACTAGTGACAGTAATAGTAAATGCATTTTGTCGATAAGCCAAAATATTACTACAGTATAAGAACATGAGTACTCACCTCAAAACTGTATGACTTGCCTTAAACCACGCTTAATCTTATCTCCACTAATTAGCAACCTAATAAAAACAATTTAAGCATGTCATTAATTAGGTTTAATCAAACATTTAATTAATTATGTTATTTTAATTGTTGATTGAAAACTTTTATTTTATGTATTCATGTTACTTTAATTTGACTATCAAAACTACAAAAAATATATGATTTGTATTTTTATTCAATATTCAATTAAAGTCCCCTCTAATTTAAATAAATAAATGTAAAATTTATTTTTATATATTTCAATTAAATCTTTTATACTATTATTATTATTATAAATTATGTTATTATATATATAAATTTAATAAATTATATTATTTTAATTAAGATTTCAATACTTAAACTTTATATTTAATCATTGCAATAAATATTAAATATTACTAATTTATACAAATACTTTTTTTGGAAAAAACATTTTAACATTTCCTGTTGTCGTCAACCTTTCCTCGATCTAAAAAAGATATTTTTATAGCCTGAATCAAATGCACTTAAATTTTACATTTAAATAACTTAAATTTACATATATAATACTTAATTAAAATTTTAAAAACTCACCCTTACCCCTTAATATATCAGCTCGAAAGCCCTACTGTCATTCGAGCATCTTATGCCTCAGTTGGGGCTCAGTCGAGCGTCTTTACACACGTATAAAGCTTTTTTTCCTAAGCTAGGGCTCAAATTTTCCTCTTTCCATCACATCGGAGTCGTTCGATACTTCTTCTTTCAACCACAAACAACCAACACAGACGAGCCGCTCCTTCATCACACAAAACTTCCTTACCTCACACTACAGCACGAAATGGTTCACGTTGAACACAAGCAACAGCCAAACACAAATGAGCTGCTCCTTCCACCTTCGGCTTCTATGACAATTTTCGTCGCCCTCGTCTCTCTTGCTTACTTGATCTTGCCTCTGCCACCCTTCATTCGCTACAGAGACAAGCTGCTCCTTCCTCCTTTGGCATTTACGACAATTTTCGTCGCCCTCGTCTCTCTTGACTGCTTCAGATTGCCTCCGCCTCCCTTCACTCGAGTCACTTTATAAGACGAAAGTAACTTTCCCTCTTACCGTGTGCTTCCTCTCCCTCTCTTTGACTCCCTCGAAAAGTGGAAACAAGGCGTCACAGTTAGTCTCTTAACCATACAAAAACACCAATGTCTGCAAATTTTCCTACACATAACACCATCTTAACAATAATATTCATATTCTCTTAAGAGCAATGTAAGTTAACATAATTGTTCCACTAGCTTACTCCCATAGTACTAGATCACAACTCGTTTTAACATCTTAAGTGATCCGTTTAGAAGTAAATTATGTGCAAAAATTTAAAATAACAGCATTCTACAATCAATAAATCAATCACACTACAAAGATAGTTCTAAAATGCATATACTACTAACTCAAGTGAATGAGATATTTAGTTCTTACTCATTTGAAGTAAACAAAAAAATAATTACTGAAATCTAAAGAAAAAATTTACCCAAATGAATAACAATCAAACCCGAAATTATTCTCTTTTTGCTCCACTTTGAATCTTCTTCTTACAATGAAACTTCACTTTGATTTGCTTCCACACGCATACATGAAAGTAAAAACACTCACTAAACACACACACACACCCCCTAGCTCAAGTCTCTACTACATCTGTTCTTCAAGTTTTGGTAGTCTCCAATAGATCTCAAGTCGGAAGGTGTGGAAGAAGTCCAAATGTAAGAGTTACCTCAAGAAAATTCCTCACCAAACCTTTCTATTCTTTGCCAATTTACGTCCCCGCCTGCGAAACAATGTGAAATTAGAATTCTAAACCGTAATCCCGCTTTTACGAGCACATGGGCGCCCAAAACTGGTGCTTGAGCGTCTATAGCTCTGTTTCTAGGCACTTAGGTGCCCATAATTAGTGCCCAGGAGCACGAGCCTCTAGTTTCGGGTGTCTGGGCCCCTAAGACTGGTGTTGGGCGCTGATTCAACCCGTTTTGAGTTTGTTTCATCTCTTTTGTTCCCTAAGTTGCTTAATCACATGCACTGCATATACAACCACAAATACTATGGAAAAGCATAAAAGTGACAAATAATAAAAGAAAAAAAAATAGAAATATCGTGCATGTTTGATACACATCAAATGTTTAAAGTTCCAGAGAGATGTTATAGTCTCAAGGAAGACCAATTTTTTATGCAATATTATTGATCTTCTCAACAATCCTGCATGAACCATCAACTCTAGGCTTGAACTTTCTAATGAACCTACAAAGAAACCTCACCTCTTTTAGTATAATCCACAATCATTCCTAAGAAATCATAACATTTCAAAACTTAGTCAGTTTCTAATACTTGGTATTTTATTTGGCGATTTCCTTTCTCAAATGCTCATATAAGGTCTAAATCTCTTTAACTCAACTCTCTGTATCAGTATTAAGCTCAGTAGTCGAAATTATTGACAATAATTGTGATGGTGGGAGATAATTTCTCCTGCATGAAATCTCAGATGGATCATTGTCTGTCAATTGAAAAGCAGACTGTTGCAAGAAAACTCGATTGAAGGACAAATTAATTCCTATTTCCTAATAACCAAAGAAGGTTCCCCAAACTCCTATTTATCATTTTTACATGGTTGTCTACCTAGGGGTGAGCTGTTGAACTAAGGAATTTAGTACCGCATAAGATTTTTTGAAAATGACTCAAAAATTTCATAATTCCATCAAAAATGATGGTCAAGAGTACGCCATTAAGACGAACTAACTCCCAGAAATATGAATTTGTAATGTACAAAATTCCTCATCTTGTGAGAAAGTACAAAAAGCGTTGCCTTAAAAACAATCAACCACCACCATAACTGAATCATTTGCTTGTTCCGTGGAAGGCACACAACGAAGTCCATGCCCACATCGACCGGCAATAACTTTGATACAAAGTGTTTACATTCATATTCTGCCCTCAGGACTTGCCTAAGAGACATATCCTACATTGTTAAACCCGCATATGTGATCAAATGTGCCCTATATGGTCCACAACTCATGAAGCTGCCAAATTCAGACTTTATGGCCTACGGACATTATTGCAACTCATAATTACAGTCTACGTGATTAACTACGACCTACGTAATCGACAGTCCATGTAGCTCCCAACTCCAGCCCCTATATCCTACGGACGATATCACAACTCACCATTACGGCCTACGTGAACTACGGCCTACGTGAACTACAGCCTACGTAGTCCACAACTCATTCAACTCCCAACACACACCTCAACGGTCGAAAAATGTTATTGCAACTTAGCACTATGGCCTTCGTGATCAATTATTGTTAACGTGATCCACAACTCATGCAGGTTACAACTACCATCTTGGCTTACAGACATTGCAGCTCACTACTATGGCCTATGTGACCAATATTGGTTTAAATAATCCACGGCTCATGCAGCTCCCAACTCCGACATCTATGACCTACGGACATTATTGCATCTCACCACTAAGGCCTATGTGACCAAGTATGATTTACGTGACTCACAGCTCCTACAACTCCCTACTACAGCTTCTGTGGTCAACCAATGACGCTTAAGCAACAATCTACGGCCTATATGGCCAACAACTACCATGGGTTTCAACTACAGTCTCTACAACAAGCTAGCACTAAAATTACTATATACAACAATCACGATGGATTACTACCTCCCAAGTGATCGACTATGGCTTTCGCAGCTCGTTACGATTATCATTACTAAAATACTACTATATATCAACTTTGGAATTACATTTTCTCTAATTCAGGAAAAGAATGAGCTTGTATGTTCACCATTACATAATGGTTTATTTTAACTGGGCTAGGCCTCGTGAATTTTTTCCTTTTCAGGGTTTTCAACATAAAAAGTCAAGGTGTCTCTCCTTGCTACTTTTCTTTTATCCGTGTGTGTTGAATTCTCATACTACATTGAGATAATAATTTTACTGCACTACCACCACGGGCTTTTGACACGCATCAGTCATAATTAAGAAAAACTTGAACCTCGAGCCATAAAACATTTATTCATTGGTTATGCTCCCACCCAAAAGAGGTATAAATGTTTTGATTATAATTCTTAAAAAATTGTTTGTCTCCATATATGTCACCTTTTTTTAATTACAATACTTTTTTTCATCTCATCTTCAAAGGGGGGAGAGACAAAACAAAGATTCGACTATTGCTTTTTAGAATTTTTTCAAACCGAAGACTCACAAAATTATATCTCTCCAACCTTGATTGTTCAACCTAAAAATCCAAGCTATATTATATTTGGAAAAATGGGGTTGAATATTTTAGTTAGTGAAGTCGATTAAGATCTTCTTAAAATGTCATCTCATGATGTTCATAATCTTACATCTAACAAAGAAGAAACAGAAAAAAGAACTACGACATCAGTACCATTTGAAATTGTCTATTTGCGACAAAAGGACGATTTAAAAGGAGTTTATAAATCCTTTGAATATCCTCACTGAGCCTTCACTCCATGATCAGTCCAATTGATCTTCAAGTTATGAGTCTTCAAGTTCTAAACCCAATCTAGGCGTAATCCTAAATCTACGGATTACAGTCATCCCATTATTGCTTGTAAGAGAGCGAGGCCTTTCACCCAACATCATTTGTCTCATTGTGTCATATGAAAATTTTTCACCTATTTTTTGAGCTTCCACAATTGTTTTGTATGGAGATTTCAAATATTGTGCAGAATGCTCTGAAAGTTCCTAAGTGGAAAGAGGTTATCTTATAGCATATGAAAGCCTTCAAAAAATTGGAACGTGAGAATTTGTTGATCTACCAAAAGGGGAAAAAAAACTATTGGATGCAAATGCATGTTTATAGTTAAGTATAATTTTGATAGCTCATTTGAAAAATACAAAGCTCAATTGATTGCCAAGAAATTCACTCAAACCTATGACATTAATTACTTAGAGACATTCGCTTCAATCGCAAAATTAAATTTCATAAGAGTTTTATGTCACCTACAACTAATCTTGACCGGCCCCTACAGCAGTTGGATATAAAAAATGTATTTCTCAATAGAGACTTAGAGTCTAGAGAGAGAAGTGTACATGGATGCACCTCCAGTATTTAGTTAGATATTTGACACAAACGTGTGCATGCTAAAAAAATCTTTATCCTGCTTGGAGTAGCAACCGAAAGCGTGGTTTGAAAAATTTACACTATTTGTTAAAGGGAGGGGTATACTCAAGGGCAAGAAGATCATAGAATATTCTTCAAACATTCAAAGGATCGGAAGAGCATCATACTGATTGTGTATGTGAACGATATGATTCTCACCGGAGATGACGTATGTGAAATGAACCGGTTGAAGACTTCCCTCTCATCAGTTTTTAGAATAATGACTTAGAATTTCTGAGGTATTTCCTTGACATAGAGGTTGTTAGATCGAAGAAAAGAATTGTTGTTTCCCAAAGGAAATGTATTCTTGATCTTCTAAAAGAAGCTGGGATAAGTGATCGTAGGCTTGCAAACACTCCGGTTGATCCCAATCAGAATGGGAGATGAGAAGAAAGGTGGCCTAGTGAATACATCTCAATATCAAAAATTGGTGGGAAAGGTGATATATTTATCACATATATGGCTAGATATTGTCTTTGTTTTAAGCTTAGTGAGTTAATTTATGCATTTTCCTTCTAAAAAAACACCTTGAAGTAGTTAACAAAATTTTCAAATATCTAAAAAATACACGAGGTAAGAGTTTACTTTTTCAGGAAACCACACAATAAGACATAAAGGCATACAATGATGCAGATTGGGCGGGCTCAGTTGTTGACAAAAGATCGACATCTAGATATTGTACTTATGTCTGGGAAAATTTAGTTACATGGCAAAGTAAGAAACAAAATGTCGTGGCAAGTAGCGTCGAAGCAAAATATCGAGCTATGGATAATAGAATATGTGAGATATTATGGCTGAAGAGAATTCTTGAAGAACTACAGATCCCGATGAACATGCCAATGAAGTTGTACTGGGACAATAAAGATGTCATAAGCATTGCATAAAATCTAATGCAACATGATCACACAAAACATGTGAAGATTGATAGACATTTCATAAAAGAGAACATTGATTGTAGAGCTATTACATGGCTTTCACTCCGACAGTGCAACAAATAGCAAACATCTTCACCAATGGACTTTTCAAGCCTAATTTTAAGTTCATTGTAACCAAGGTATGATAGATATCTATGCTCCAACTTAAGGGAAGTATTAGAATTTTTAAAAAAAAATTGTTTTAGTAGTTTCTATTATTAGGTTTTATCTATTTATAGAACATTTATGGCTGATTTTATTTTGTTCCTAATGTGGGAGAAATACCCTTGTATTTATGTCGTAATCATTTTCTATGAAATTGAAGAGGAATGATAATATTTTCCTCCCAAAAGTTATATTCTATGATAATTCAACCATAGAAAGAACTTTTAGCCACAAAATAATTATGACAACCATCTGTGTGCAGTTGCAGTAACCTGAATGTTAAAAAGGTTTACAAAAAATGAAGATACAAAAGAATAAAAAAAATCCCCACTATCACAAAAGAAAAAGTAAATCCAAACCAGCAATCATAAATTGAAAAAATGGAAATCAAGGATTTTAAGGAGAAAAACAATAACCTTCAACGGCCACAAAATTCCCGACACATAAGGCGAATGCCTCACGGGAAGTTTATCAGTCAATCTGTACGTTGCGGTGATTCCTTTCAGCTGCTTTAAATCCTGCAAATAGATTTTAAAAATTAAATGTTAAAAAAAATCAACGGGCAAACATTGAGTGATAATTTTCTAAAATAAATTATTATCAAATCGTCTTATTACCAAACAAAAGAATTAACAAGGCTTCACAAAATGAATTCAGGTAACCAAGACCAGCTAAGTCCATTTAAAAAGTCTTGTATTTACATGAATTCAAGCATTTAAGCAGAGTATAAAAACGGGAAGGAAAATTTTGGAAGCCATTACCATGCAGCAATCATTAAAAACAAAGACCCAAATGAAAGAAAAAAAAGGGATAATTACAAGCATAGCACCAAAAAATTTTGCTATTTACAAAATTAGCAACCATGCTATTTTTTTGGACTACCAAACCACTATATTTACATGTGTCACGATGAAATCATTAAGAATAAGATAAAAGTAAAAAAATATGAGATGGGGTTTTATTGTGAATTTTGATATTTGAGTGAGAATTTGAAAAACAACTGAGGCTGCTAGTTTTGTAAATAGCAAAGTTTTGAGTGCTATGTATGTAATTGCCCAAAAAAAGAAAAGAAAAAACTAGACAAAAGAAGCATGTACCATCACATCCAATAATATACTCACCTCAAAAGATCTCTCAGCAATTCCCTCAACCATCATATCCTTCAAAATAGGTAAGGTGTCATTCAAAGATGTTGCAGCTTGTAAAATGCTGTGTCTTATAAGATCAAGCACTTCAGTGGAACAAGATTCGAGAAGTTCCAATACATGCCTAAGATAATTTCCGCTAAGCTCGGAAAAAAGAAAACCTACATCATGCATCACCTGCGCATAATATTTGAAAATAAATATGAAGTATAGGTACTCATCCAGTAACCATTAACCAGAAGATGTGAAGTACTCGATAATTCTAAATAGCTTGATCAATATAAAAACGGGAAATTAGATTAAAATAATGAATAAGCAAGAAACTTACAAGTTACAAGTTTTGGCACCGTGAATAATATTCCTTTATAAGATGTCTTTCAGAAGTTATCATAAATAATACCAAATTTCATAAAGCCAGCTTCACTTAAAGTTCACGACTCCATGACATTTGATGTTTAATTCTTAATCTACACAAAACTAAACCTAAACTTTTTAGCGAGAACCTATATCAATACATCTATGATTGTACCTAACGTCTTAAAATATTAATAAGAGAAAACCAATCAAGAATTTAATATTTTGAGTCATTATTGGTACTCATTATTAAGGTGGTTAAAAAGAAACTAAGGGATAGATCAATTGTATCATTAATGGATGCATTCCTTCAAACTTTTCCGTATCCTTGGAAATTGCAAAGGTTATTTTGCATTGGTAGTCCCTTTATTCCAAATTATAATTTTTTGAGTTCCTATTTCTTGAGAATGACTATATATTTTTCAAATGATATATTACTTATTAACATAATATTAATATATTTCACCCTATTTTTATACGGGATACCGACAATTAAGCATCTTTTACCTTCCAGGTGGATCACAACAAGCTTTTTATAATTCTACGCATTGTAATTTTGCAATATAGACATCAAGTTTTTTTGAATAAATCAAATGGAACTTCAAATCTTAAAATGTATTATATACATTATAGACTATGTTCAAGTATCAAGAGTTGTGTGCTATGCTAAAAAATATTTTGATAGAATGGGCTCAACTTAGTATTTATTTAGTCTTATTTATGAATTTCCTTTTATATAATGTGTAATTAATTGAGCTTTTTAGCAATGAACAATTTCAAAATCTTTAAGCATGAATAACATAGTATCATTTACATTACTAACTTTTTAATCTTTCCACTTGGCAAATAAAAAAATTATTGCTTTTTTTTTCCTTCCTCAGCTTAACATTCCAAAAATTAACGCAATAATTTTAGGTGCTGGCATCATAAGGGTATGTGACTAGTAATCATAGATGAGATTATAAATGGTAGACTTTGGGTGATCAAAATGGACACAACATTTATATGTTATGATGTGATTAGCAAATAGCCTTAAGACTTCCAATGATATTCTATGAAAGAAAATGTATCTAGCTAGAACATTATATCAAGGATTCAAAATTAGGCAACAAAAAGTTATTGACAGCCATGTAACAGTCAAAAAGTAAAGAAAAATACATTGCAAAATTTGGAAGACAGTGCATGAGAAGTTATTAAAGTTGAGCTAGAAATAGCGCATGATTTAGGAAAGATAGAAAATAAACCTAAATGAATTGAGAATGTAAAGTAGTTAATAAAGCATGTACCAATATCGTGAGAGGGTAGAATTATGTAAAAGGAATGAGTATTAAAAGGGATTAGACAAGTGAGAAGACTAAGATACCAGGCATAAAGGTTCATGTAAAAAACATGGACGACATTCAGCACAAAACAACAATAAAGCAAAGATTTCAAAATGTCGACCCCAAGTTACATATGGCTGCTAAAGTTCTTTTTAATGATCATGAGGTGAAAGCAATGATATAACTATTGCAGTACATGGATCTATATGCATAAACAATTCCTGCTGCAACGTATGATTGTTTTGAAAGTGTTTTTTATAGTGAAGATGATAATCTAATCTATACTTTTCTACTATTTTTTTAGTAATTAGGTAATAATGTCAGTCAGACATTCAAAATATGTTGATCTTTCGTGTGTAGAATTAAATATAAATTACTGTAAATCTCATCATCATCAACCTGACTATCATTTGGGGGAAGACTTATGAAATGATTTTTTGAACCATTTTCGCTCAGTTCCAACAATTTTGCATTTTCTGCTAGGGTTTTGAAGATGGGCTGCTTTTGGGCTGAACCAGTTGGTTCAGCAAGGGCACTAGTCCAGCAGGGAAGCTGGACCGGCCGGCTCAGGCTAATGGGTGGGATCTGCCGTCTTACCCCCCTCCCCTTATTTTGCCTATTATAAATAAGTGTTAATGTTGTTTAGAGTCCAGTTTTGTTTTCATATTTCCACCTCTGGCGCTTTTCCCTTCCTAGGATTATATCCAATGGCAAGAAGGTGCTCTGGCTATAACTCGTCCGAGGTGGTGACTTTCTCCAAAGGTTCGAGGGATGCTCCGGCTATAACTCGCTCCTGCGGGGATAGTTATCCTCTACCTATCCCCCCTTCCCTACTCGCTGCCACCTTCCCTGCCTCACCACCCTTCCTACTTCCCTGTCGTAAACCCCACCAGTTGTGACGCAAACCCTTCCACTCGCCAACATGCAGGCCACAAGCCACCGGTGCTCGCCTCTCTACTACATCGCAATCACCCTCTCTATGTTCCTGCTATGTCACACCCCACCTACGGAGCCGCAACTCCCGTATACCCCTCTCCAGTTATAATCACCATCCGCTACTCCTTACAAACACCAAAGGCCTGCCTTTACCTTTTCCAGCAGCTGGTTTACCGCAGCCTGCTCCCCAGCTGCTGATCCAGCCACCAATACCTCTCCTACCTGCCGCAACCCACCTTCCTTACCACCTGGATTCCCCCATTTCCTCCCACCCAATTGCAGTCCACTCCTACCATTTTCGCCCTAGGATGTCTTTGGTTTCGGTGTTGCTATTTTTCATGTTGTCAAGTGTTTGTGTCGTAACCCTTTTGAATTTCAGAAATAATATTTTTGTTAACTCCAGTATCGGTCTTGTTTTGCATGGTTCCCCGATTCCATGTCAAACTTCAGCTATAAAAATAATCTATTTGATGGCACAAGGAGATCCAAATAAGTACCATATGGATTGGCCATTTCCTTCTATGTAGTACTGTCAGGGACTCTAACAAAAAAAATAAAAAAATAAAAAATAAATAAGCCCGATCAAAACAGGAAGGTACTTTGAATTTCAAAATTACAGAATAATTTTATGGTATTACTAACTTTATTTTGACAGGGTTACGAACGGTTGCCTGGACTTTCAAGGATTAATGTCAAAGGAAGGATAAATAAAAAGTATAAGCAAAAAATCTATGTTGCATAATCATCATATGACACCGGAGTTAACCAAAACGGCAATGAAAAATGAAACATTTGTTGCGGAAGTGAATAGGGGTTGCAACAAACACACACCGAAATAGGAAAGTATAATAGACACTCAGCACAAACACCAACAAGGGCATAAATCGAAGGTGATGGAGCCGCTGTTGGAGGGGAATATTGGATACAGAGGGATGGATGGTCAAGAGGTGACTAGGGAAGGGGTGGGGGCTGTTAGGTTGTTGGTAGCTAGGAAGTGGTGTGGGGTGGAAGAGGGGTGGCAAAGGAATCATGGCTGGGAAGGGGCTGCCGCAAGGATTAGGGGGGCTGAAAGGGGCTTGACGGAAGCCGCACTGCCGACTGAACAGTTCCGGTGGGGATGGCAACAAGTCAGGCAGTCGAGATGAAGGTTGAGGAAGCAAAAAAGGGTAGATAAATACCTCCTCATAACCGGTTACAACCAGAGCATCTCTTCTCCTTCGGATATAGCCTTATAAGGGGTAACCTAGATGTCAACGACTACCCTGATAGAAAGATGAATCAAAAAACTGACTTAAACATAGGAAAACAACATATAAGTATTACTAGGTTAGCTAAGGGTGGGTCTTTCAGTTAGGTCGCAAATCCGCTTCAAGGAAGGATCACATGGCCCCTCTCCTCCCTTAGCATGAACCGGTTCAAGCAACTGGTTCGACATTTGTTGTTGTTGCATTCCACACGGGAGACACACCCATTTCAGTCTCTCGGGATTGGGGAAGTTTCAACCTCATTTATTGAATCTTCTATATCATCGTAGTATGGAGTCAAGTTTGCTAAGTTGAAGGTAGCAGAGATTTTATAATCCCTCGATAAGTTGTTCTTGTATGCATTGTCATTTAGCTATTAGAGAAATCAGAAAAGTCTATCTGCTTTAGGTTTGAGTTTCCCAAATGATCCAATGGAAAATTTCTCTTTCTTCAACCTGATCCACACTAAATCTCCTTCCTGAAACGACACCTTCCTTATTTTATTAGCATGCACTTGGTACTTATGGTTCTGCTTGGAGATCTCTTTTCCCACCTCCTCCTGTATCCTCTGAATCTCTTGTACCCTTGCCTCAACGTTCGCACTAACCTCCGATATAGGAAGAACCGGTACTAACTCGAGCGGGGTGAGATGATTGCGTCCATACACAATCTAGAAAGGTGTGTCCAGTAGTCTGGCTCCTAACCTATTGCTGGAAAATTCGGCCTGGACTTGGAGCAAGTCCCACAGTTTGATGTTCTTTCCTATGAAGCACCTCAGAAGATTTCTCAGACTCCTGTTCACCACCTACGTCTGACCATCTGTCTGCGGATTTTGTTCAAAGCTGAATTGAAGTTTAGTACCAAGTTTTCCACACATGGTTCTCCAAAAGTGACTTAGGAATTTGACTTCCTTATCAGTTCAAATCCTCTGTTTTCATATCTGAAAAAGAATTGTCGTATCATGCAAAAATGCATTATGCTATAAAGAGTACTATATATGCTAAACAAAATATTGGCCGCTCAGTTTTAATCAACTTTCCCTTTGCTGCCAATAAATTTAACATGTGCACAAAGTATGAAAATGTGTTCATGTCCATTAATTATGTTTATTGGAAAGAATTTTCAAGATTATTCACCTCTTTTAAGACATAAAAAGTCAAAAAAATTCCTAAACAATCCTAAGAAAAAATATCGACCAATGCTGCACCAGCTTAATGACCTGGACAAGATTAACACCGGTAAAAAGTAAAACATTAAGAAGTCTGTTTATATTCTCTCTCATATTTATGTTTTCTAACACAAGTGAATGCTGAAGAGAGAAGATTCAAGATGCAAGCATACATATATAAAATCTTCCGCAGCTGCATTACGTGCAAGCAGACCAGAAGATAGCCATGTAGAATACCTGTAAGTAAAGCCAACGAACGTAAGCATCTTTCAATTCTCAAAATATTCAGAAGTTATAGAATAAAACAAATGCAGGTCCATAAACCTGTAAAAGAGAAGAGGCATTTACATACACAATTCTTATGTATTACATATCTAACACCTAAACATTCATTTTTACAGGGATTCCACTCGATTCTTTAGCATCACATCAAAAATACCACCATCACTACCTTTTTAAAAGTGAATTACGCATGCATGGGTTTATGACACCAAGGTGCTAGTACGTGTAACTATCAAACATTGGGTGTTAAATATGAAAAGACGTAAAAATTGTGTGGAATGAATGTAAATTTCCCAAAAAAGGACCTCACCTTGAGATTAGCTGCAATGAAAGTCGTAAGAACTTGTCTGCGCAAGAAATAACAAGAACATCATCACTCCAGCATGATCTCAAACTTTCCAACAGCATCACACTTTGTTTCAATGTCAAGATTCTGGAATTTTCTTGATTTCTGTACAAATTATCAACTGGAGTAACAGTGCCAGCCATAAGAGTGGAATCCAGGGCATCTGCAATTTCCTGGAATCTGTATGATTGTAGCACTGGCTTCAAAATCATCAGACAGCATTTTGAAACATCAGTAATATAGAAACCATTGCCTCAGAGTGTCAAAACTACCTTAGAGAGAAGTAAACCCCAATATTCCAATGCCGCATGAATTCTACATAGACTGCCTGTAATCTGAATTTAGACACGGCGGACTTGGAAGAACAGTAACCTTGCAAGAAAATGAGTTGAAATTAATACATTTAACAGGGAACAGAAAATATGCTTCAAAATGCTAACATAACAACACGAAGTACAAAAATAAGGATAAACAAGAACATGATGGTGTTGCAACAAGAATGACCCTGATGAAAACCACAGAAGAAAAGCAGTAAAGAAGAGAATTGGTTGGCTTTATATCCACTTCTTGCGATCCTCCAACTTCCCAATTATGATAAATGCCACCCCACAAAACGTTTATTGGCATTATTTCTGTCTCATCCTATTGAAAATGCTTCCCCAGATTATTCATCAAAATGGACAAAAGAAGTTTTGTAATTAAGTCGCTTCCTCTGCTTGTATAGTTTTGCATGAAAGAGCATTCAACTTGCTATTGCAGACTCAGGATAAGGAGTTAAATAGGGTTGGAGCACAATAGAAACAGGCAGAGTTAAGACGCCAACCACAGAAACAGGCAGAGTTAGGATGCCAACTAAGAAAACGTGTAGACTTGTTTTTTTTTAACCTTATCCCATAGCGGTGCATGAAAAGCTCATTCCAAAGACAATAAAATTTTGTTTGGGTTGACTCATCCTTTTGGCATATTAGTACTTATAAACTCTGTACTGTGTTCCCTTCTTCTGTCACAGCCAGCAACATGCCCAAAACGGCCAACCCAAACCACACCCCGCAGCAAACTCTAGTTGTGTTTTGGAGTACAAATAAGCTCATAATGCAGTTACCTAATTCATTTTCATTGAAACAATTTTCTAATACAACTATTTATTCCAAAAAATTTGAGATAAAAGCCAGAATAATTATACCTTCAAGATAGGTCAAAAACCCTAAACTTGATTTATAATTTTTCAGAAATTCTGTAGGTTTTCCAGGAGAGAATGCCCCAGGTTTTCCCTTTTGAATGGCAACAAGAATTTCTTTAAGGATAGAATTGGCCAAGAAATCAAACACATGCAAACCTGAGTTTTCTGTAAAGAGGAAAAAAAAACCCATGAATCTGATGACACAGGAGAAAAGTAGCTATAAAAGAATATAAAGGCAGAATATGTAACAACCTATCGAAGAAATATCCAATATAAACTTGCAATCACTCTTAATACACTGCCTTATTTTTTTATAGCACTCTTCAAGCTCATCTGAGGAACTCCCATCGATGATCTGAGACTGGTTATAAGGAATAATATTCTGAATCAAAGGGGTCACAATAACTGTTCGAAAGATTTCTTCAGCTGCTGCTGTGTTATCAATAGCCGCATAAGCACGTAAACAATTGTAAATTGCATCTTCATCATGATGCTCAAGGCCATCTTTAAAACAGTTTCCTAAGCTATTATCCAACATTTCAGTGGTATTTTGGATTCGCTTTTCCATGTTCACAATAAAAGGAAGATCCTGCACTGCCAGAATTTAGAATGGAAAATAAAGATCAAAAGCATAACATCCTCCAGAAATCATTTCCATTATCAATATGTTTACTACGTAGAGGGAAAAAGATTGGCAACTACAGTATAAGATAATTTGATGTGATAGCGCGGAGAATGAAAACAGACTAGGTTAACACAAGCATGTGAATAATGTAGGTTACTTGGAATTTGTTTAATTAAATGTATACGGAGAAAAACCTATCTTTTGAGAGAATATAAAAAGAAAACAAAGTACATTATGAATTCCTTGATTAATTTTTTTCCCCCCTAAAACTCATCTTGTCCATAATCAATTTAAGCTGAGATGACAATATTCATCGATAGTTTCAAAAAACTTTGCTCAATGTTCTCGTGGTGAATCGATGATAAATTGCAGCAAAATGATTTGTGCAATTCCTATTCTACTATGTTTAATTGTGTCCTTGAGTTTTACGATAAAAAGTTTCCATCATATGTGGCAGAGGTCAGAGGGCATTATCAAAGACAGCAGAATAATATGAACAGGACTCACAGCTCAAAAATATATAGCCAATCAATGAAGTGCTACTAGATAAACAACATTCAACTTAAGAAAAAAGCATGGTCAACCAGCAAGATTTTATTGTAGGAAGTATTATATCCAAAATCATGCAATAATAATTTACTACAGCTCTGCAAACGCTTCCTAGATAATTTGCTCCAGAATTCGCAGCAAAGCAATTCAAACTTTGAAATTGACATCTACACTCGAAAGAGAAAAAGATTATGTAATGGAAATGGTCATATTTAGCATGTGAAGTTAAAATGCAATTTTTAGTGAAAGAAAGAGACCTTTGCATTGCTGATAGAAAATTTGATCCGATTCATTTCACTAGCAATTCTTTCCAAGAGGATGCTTTGGGTCACTCTGAAGTTGGTTCCATTTTCTGCGGGCTGCAATGAATTCTCATTACTGAGAACTAGATCCGCACTTGGTCCAATAGAAACTGTGGTCGGTAACTCTTTGATGAGTTTCTCAACCTAAAAAGTTTACAACCTTTCAATGTTCAAACAGGAGATATATCACATGGTGAAAAAGTTTCTCAAATTATCAACCAGAAAAAACATATAGTAAGAAGACAAAGCACTGATATAAAGACTCCAATATCACCATAAAAGACTAAAGAGTTTTCAGCCTGATGATTCAAATAATGCATGCAATGAAACTCCCTCAAAAAAATTAAGCAGCAACAAGATATATCGAATCTGCTTTGTTTTATGCTGCTGAAATAGTTTTTATTAATGCAATATAGGTCTTCAAATATGTCAAATCAACCCACAAAAGACTAAATGGCCATAGGCCAAGTACAAGAACAGCTACAAAAAAAAAAATTCTTAAACTTTCGGATGACTGGTTGAATCTGAACTCTCTAAATAAGAGTTCTTTGTACCCTATCAAAGCTTATGATAAACATCCAAATCAACCCGAAAAACCAAAGCAGTCATAGGCTAGTTACAAGAAGTCAAAACTTGTCAAAACAAATTTGAATCAAACCCATTCTCAAGCCTTTTTAGGCCAATTTTATATATTGTAAAACTTCTTAAAGAAATTTAAACTTAAATAATTTTATTACTTATTTATACTTTTTATAAGAATATGCTTCAATAAAAATGTTTGCTTGGCTTGAGGAGGATGGCATATGCATTTAAATGTTTGATTTTATTATTATAACCACATATGTACATAAAAAAGAATCCATTATGTGTACTTGAATTATTATTCATTGATGATAGTTAGAGTATGATTATGGGCTTGATTGACTGCTTGCAATATCGAAGTTGTGTTCGTGAAGTTATGTATCTTTCCCCCTTCAGCTATTCCAATCCAAAGGCATGATTATTTATCTTCCATTATTGCAAGAGGTCAGCATTTGAATGAGCACAACAGTTAACAAATTAAGTCTAGCTCAATGACATCTGATGAACAATATAATGAAAAGGGTCTCAATGTACCAAGAGTCGTCATCTTTGCCTTGATCTTCCTTTTTTTTTTCTTTTTTTTTTTTAAGGGAAACTTCTGCTAAATTCGAAGTTATTGTTTATCCTTAATCAACTATAATACGAAATCCATATTTTAAAGGATGGGAGATCATACCAAATCTAGTGAATCATTGGAAAGTAGAAGCGGAGAAAAAAAAGGCTGACGATAAGAGACGGACACAAGAAATTCAATTTCTCGAATGGGAACGTGGCAGCTTGAAAAATAATCCAATATTCAACTTACAGGGACATGTTTTAGCGGTGCTGAGCATGGATATCACATGAAAATAAAAAATCTAGGTAGGTTTTGTGGGTAGAATAGACTTTCAAAAGTTCTGCCACTAAAAGTGTAAAATGGTTTATCACGCAACCATTTCCACGCCAGATCCAAAAGCAGCAGGATACTGATCAATGTTGTCCTTTTGGATCCAGAAACTGCACATTGTTCAGAGGATGAATAGTATAAGAATTACCTTGGAAACAACATGGAAGGTATCAAGCAACCTCTCAAGAATCTCTCTAGCGGCCGACGCCTCCGCTCGCTGGCGGAGCCCTCCGCGAAGGGAGGAGAGAGAATTATCAACCGCAATGCGGAAGGCTCCGACCTTGTCCCGAAAATCGGCGAGCGGAGCCCGCATGCGGGCGACGGAGGAGTCGACATCCACAAGGCGGGTGCTTAGGCTGACGAAGTCGGTGTAATCACGGTTAATAAGCTCGACAAGCTCGGATTTGAGGGTGGCAAGGTGAGAACGGAGCTCGGCCCCAAGGCTTTCGAGGGGAACGAATGTCCGGAGGTCCGAGATGTAGGACTCGGGATCGAAGTCGGCGCTGAGGAATGAGGATTTCTTGAACCATAGGGGCTCGGAGTCGCCGGAAGGGTCGCCGAAAAGCTCTACCGCCGAGCGGGATGGCAGGGACGACGAGTGGAGATCCACCATTTCTCTACCCAATTTCTTTTCCAGTACGAGACGATTCGCCACGGCAATTGGTTGATTGTTAGAAAAAAATTGCTCTTTTACTTTACGGAGATACTCAACTCTGAAACTTAAAAAAATAAAATAAAATACATGCATCTCATATAATTTATATGAGATGTTGGATGATTGATAAAATGAAAAAACGAGAAAAAAGTATCCTTAGACCATGGTCAGATCACCGATGGAAATACATCGGGGTTTGACTCTCTAGTTGAAGTGACAAGTAACTCTTTGGTGATATGAAACAACTTTAAGATGGGTCACATCGCGTGTTTCAGGGAAATCCAAATATTGCCAGAGTTTTTTCTTATTGTTATCTTAGTCAAAAGTCTTAACTCATGGGTTTGAAACTTTGATATTAATTGGAATGATAATGTCATTGTTGATACACAAATTATATAGAGTTTCACGATTGGAGTTCATGACAGACCCAGAGGACGTTGTAGAGCTCTTCTCAAGACGATTCTTCAACCTCCATGAGCATTGCCTGATTCGTCACCTCTATTTGTCCATTCAGTTGGGGACGTGGCATTGCAATTTGCACCAAATGGATGTGAAGATTTTTCAGAATGATGTGAAGACTTTTCCAAATAATTGAGTCTCATTATCAGTGATAATCTTCATTAGGAGCCCAAAGTGACATATAATGTCTTTACAGATAAATTGTTTGGCATTGGCTTCAGTGATCTTAGCGAACGACTTCGTTTCTTGATCGTGGGTGGTAGAAACCATGTCTCATTATATTAACAGAAAGAGCTCTAACTTAGAGATGCTCCTCACATTCCAAAATGAATCTCTCGTAAATCGTAATAAGCTTCAAATGGGGGATGAAACTTGAGGTATGAACCTACAAAAGTCTTTTTATATAGTTCATTCCTGATAAGGATGAAGTTGACAGCCATGTACCAGAGGCGAATTAACACAGTAGCATCATTGTGTGGTGTTTCGTCTCATAGGAAGGAGATGATTTGATCTATCCAAGATGACACATTTGGGTCATCTATAGCTAATATAACACATGTGCTTTGAATTGTAGGAAAATGTATCTTCTTGATGCAGCTTCTTTTACATAGATCTTTAGTTGTCGAAGTAGCGAGCTTGAAGAGGGCATCGACTCAGATGTTATGATATTGAAGTAAGTGAATGAGCTGACATGTTTCAATTATGGAGAGAAATGTTCTTAGCAGATTGAGATAGTACACTAGATGTAAGTTATGGACGTCAAATTCTCCCTCAACTTGGGATGCAATGAGCTGAAAATCAGTGTAGATAATCATATTTCGTATTTTGTAGTTGATATCAAATTATAATTTGACAATGAGGGATTCAAACTTAGCAAAATTATTGATGGATGAAAATTTCAAGTGAAGCCCTTGCTCCAAGATGTCATGCTTCGGGGAGATGAACAGTATTTCAGCACGAGTTGCAGAGTTTCCGGATGCTCCATCCACATACAATGTCCACTTAAGTGACCGTAAAGGAGAAAATGGTGACTCATCAGAAGCAGACAATGTACATTCTAACATAAAGTCGGCCAACGTTTGTGATTTAATGTTTTGACGTGGTAGATAATGAATATCAAATTCTGTCAATTCTATCGATCATTTAACTAATCTTCTTGATGCTTCTGATTTTTATAGGATATCCTTCAAAAGGAGCTGTGTGTATATGCCAATAATGTGGGTTTGGAAGTACAAATGAAATGTCATTGCTGATAGTATAAGGGTCAGCGCAGACTTATCTGCAATCAGATAGCAACTTACTGTATCAGAGAGAATCTTATTAATGTAGTAGAGTGGCTTTTCAACAGAGTTTTCCACCCTTCCTAGAATGACATTTATTGTGTGAGGTGAAATAACTAAGTAGATTTATAACGTCTTCTCTTGAACTGGCTTTGAGAGGAGGGTGGTGAAGCCATATATGCCTTGAGTTGCTCAAAAGTGATCTGACGGTCATCTGTCAACTGAAAATCGGTGTTTCGAGCACCTTTAAGTATCTCGAAGAACGACAGATACTTATCCCCAGAACAAGTGAAAGCGGGATAGAGCGATTATACGATCATTAAGCACTGCACCTCTTTAATGTTCCTTGTAGGCACCATACCTCTCAGCGCCTTGTTTTTTTTTGGTTTTGCCTCAATTTCTCCATGTGTAGCCATGAATCCTATAAACTTCCTCGTGTGATTATGAAAACCCATTTAAGTGCCTCAACAATATCGGTAACATTGATGTCTAGTTTCACTCCACTTTGACTTTTGATTAAAGTTTGAATATTTTTTGCTCAAAAGATTATCTCGAGATTCATGTCATGTCTTGCAATTCATGTCATAAGAAGGAATTTATTGATGGCGTATCAAAGCTATATATTTTATTTGAGGAAAAATAAATAACTTTATAAGATAGATTTACATGTATACCACTCAATTCTTATGTATTTACATCTAGAATATATAAATTTCAATGTTTACATATATATCATCGTAGTATCTCATTTTTTAGATTAAAATGATGATATATTTGATGTGATATGTAAATTTTGATCGGTATAAATACAAAACAAAAAATTAATTGTTAGATATATAAATATATAGGTGTTGGGTGATATATATATGTAAAAGCCTCTCGTTATAATAGTTATATGCGGTAGATGGCACATCCGGGAATAAAAAAAAGGCGTTTGAATATCATTTTGTTTCCCCTATAAATATCCGAGATTTTTCGTCACCCATTCCCGTCTAGCTGGCGATGAAGCACTCGCTCATCCGTGCTCCCCAAGGAGGGACTCCATTGCGCGGGAAAATGAAGAAGGCACCCGGCTCAGATTTCAAATACCAGAGGAGCCCAAATTCTGATGATCTCGACTCTTCCTTCTCTGCTTCTCCTCCCCAGATTTCCGATATTACCGATAACTTCTCTGCCTCTTCATCGAATTCGGTGATTGCAGCCGCCGGCGACCTTGATGATGCAGAATCGAGCCATCCGATTATTTCTCTACTATTGGAGAACTCCTCCGATCAATCCGGTCTACCAGAGTTCCCGCCTACGCCTTTGGTGGAACCAGTCGGAGCTACTCTGGAGAACGTCGAGGAGGCGAGCATATCGATAACAGCGGCATCCTTCATTGAAGAGGCTGTAGAAGGGGGAGGTAGTTCTGTGGAGAAGGTGAGCTCCTAATTAGATCATATCTTTACTTCTATTGCACTTGATTTCCCATAATATGACAAGTTTCCTCTGTTTTTAGATCTTGACCGAATTGTCGGAGGGGGCTACTCAGCCGGGAGCTCAGATCGTCATGGAAAAGTGTTCCGAGATGGATGGGGGAGAGCAGAATCTGGAGGTAGCGCTGGTCGGATTCTCTACGGCGATGGAAAAGCTGTGCGACTCGATCAGAGAGGTGCTATTGCCCGCGGTGGAGCAGTGGAAGCGACGAAACGGGATTGACGGCTTCTTCTTCTTCTTTCTTGTGACCCTAGGAGGGATGACACTGGCATTCTTTATCGGCGCTGTGCTATTCTCCGTTCTACTCACCTCCGTGGCTCCCGAAGGCTACCTGAGCTTGAATAGTTTGCCTGAGTTCAGCAGACCTACCCCGACGTGATCCTTAGGTTGGGCATTGGAAATGCTTCACCGTAAGTATATTTCTTTTAATTAGAAGGCTTCAAAATACGACTACTGAGTTTGAGGAAAGTGAATAGATATGTGACCATCATTGTGGAACCCTTCTTTTATCATATGTTCTGGAGCTGGTTTTAAGTCTTACAATTACAAGGCGAATAACAGAGGGTTTACAATTCTCGGTTGTTTCTTTTGAAAATATTTTGTATTGATCTGATAAAAAAAATTGAAGAAACAATCCTTTCGAAAAAACAAAAATTGTATATGCCAACTTAAGCATGAAATAGAAATATAGATTGTTTGAGTTCCTGACATTTGCGCATCCTGTAAAATCAAATCACAAAGTGTGAATGCAAATCCATGGTTCAATGTTTCAACAAAATCTTCAAGCAAATCCGTGCTCTATGCATATAAGAAAACTATAAAGCTATGTTGGGCAGTTTGATGTTAATTCGTGTAATTTTTTTTTCGAGGAGAAGGTGGCATTGAATACGGTTCTAGGAGATTGAATGGTGACTAGAAATATGAAAATGCCGGCAGACCTGCATAAATTGAATCGAATGTTTTAAAATGAAAGAAAACGGTTTAGTGTTATAGAAGGTTGCATTAATTCAGTTTAGTTTAGTGTAGACATGAAAAAAAAATAAGGGCATTTACACAAAAATCATCCAATTCCTATGTATTTATATATCTGTCAACTAAACTTTTTTTCTTACATTCATACCATCCAAGTCTTTCACATCCTATCAAAATACCTTCATTTTAATTAAAAAAAAAAAATAATTGAAATCCACCTTTTCATGCATAGGTAAGATGACATGTATGTAAAAATTGAAGCTTGTGTTAGGCATGTAAATACATAGGAATTGCGTTTAATGTAAGTAAATCATCCAATATAAATCAAATTGTTCAAGGAAAAAAATATGCATTATGCTAAATAATGATAATAATAATATTCTATTAAAGGACTCAATCTGATTTATGCATGAACATTCATAATAATAATAATAATAATAATAATATGAATAATAATAATAATAATAATTATTATTATTATTATTATTATTACTATTATTATAAGAAATTGATTAATTAATGTCAATTTTAACATAAAAAAAAATTTGATTTAAAATTTAGTGTTGGATGTGTGTCTATCTTAGGCCAAAATTGATAAGGGATGTGATTTGTGTTGCCCTTGCAAAATATTTGTGGTCAAAATTAAGTCGACAATGTCAACTCACGCTGATTGTGTTGAACTTTGCGTCGTCAAATTATCAACATAATAATTAGTTAATAGTGTCGACGATACAGATGGTATAACCTACATTAAATAATTTGTGACGCTAAAGTCCGACACAAATCCGATGTTGGCGCCTTAAAGTTTTAATCCCGTGTGATAGTGCCTCTTTCACGTTTTTCACTGATAGATTGCTTACGGCTCTGATGAACCATCTTCTCCACCGAGCTTTTGATGTGTCAGGGGTGTTTGCACTAGTGAATTCGTTGCTCCGACAAGATTTCTTCGTCTCCGACCTATAGATAAAGTTCTCTTCTTTGTTGGGTCTTTCCATTAAATTTTTTTTTTCTGGATTTTAGTTTTTCTAATTTAAAAAATGAAGTTTCGGTGTACGATATGTTGTACATAAGAATTGTGTGGTTTGTATGTGGAAGTTGAAGTTTAGGTGTAGATATGTAATGCATAAGACTGTGTGGTTTGTATGAAAAAAAATTGAAATTTTGGTGTTAGATACGTAATGCATAAGAATTTTATGGTTTCCATGAGAAAATTGAAGCTTGGAGTTTGATATGTTGTATATAAGAATTGTGTAGTTTGTATGTAAAGATTGAAGTTTGGTTGTTAGATGTGTATTACACAAGAATTGTATGGTTTGCATGTAACAATGAAAGTTTAGGTGTTGGATACATAATGCATAAGAATTGTGTGGTTTGTATGAAAAAAATAAAGTTTAGGGTTAGATATGTAATACATAAAATTTGTGTGATTTGTATGTAAAGATTAAAGTTTGGCAGTTAGATGAGTGATACATAAGAATTCAGTGGAACATATGTAAAAATCGAAGTCTAGGTTTAGCCATGTAATACATAAAAATTGTGTGATTTATTTGTAAAAATTGAAGTTTACGCATTAGAAATGTGATACATAAGAGAAGTTTGAGTATTAGATACGTAATACATAAGAATTGTGTGATTTGTATGTAAAAATTGAATTTGAGTGTTAGATATGTGATGCATATGAATTACGTGGAATGCATGCAAAAATTAAAGTTCGGGCTGTAGATACGTAATACATAAGAGTTGTATGGTTTGTATATAAAAACTGAAGTTTAGGTACTAGATATGTAATACATAAAACATGTGCAGTTTGTATATAAAGATTGAAATTTGAGAGTTAGATATGTAATGCATAAGAATTGTGCAGTTTGTATGTAAAAATTGAAATTTATGTTGTAGATATGTAATACGTAAGAGTTGGGTATGAGGTTAATTCTAGATTAAAGAAAGGTTCACCCTTTGGACCAAAATCTTAAACTAAGATAAAAAGAGGACTAAAACATCAAATTCAAACAAAAAAAGAATTGGGCCACCACAACTGGACTTGGAGCCTACCTAATTGCCTTCACCAAACTTAAAGAAGCCCTAAGAACAAATAACAACTAAAATACAATAAATTCAACCCTAAGCTTAAAATACTCAACACCCTTAACGAAAATTAAAGTAAAACCTACTTAATATAAAATCCAGATAAAATAAATTAATTTAACATCAACCACCAAACACTACCAAAAAACCACTAGTCAACTTAAGCTCATACCAAAGGCACTAAGATCACCAAGTTGAACTTAGATCAAACCTAATTAAATCAAATGAAATAATAAATTAAATTAATTAGTATAATTAGTTAGATTAGTTAATCCTAAGGGGAATAAATGGTGGGCCCAAAGCATCAAAGGGCCCGAACTTAAGCCGTAGCCTTGTAACCCTAAAAGGTTTGACTCACATACCCAAATAACCTCTCATGGCACTACAACCCAAATAACAATTAATAAAAGTAAAAAAAAGCATAAAGAAAAAACACTAAAAGGCAAGTCATGCACACTTAACCAAGAGAGCCACCAAGTGTCACCTTGGTCAAACCAACCCAAATCAAATCCAAGGGGAGTCATAGATGACCAAAACTGTGTCAAGCCTCCAAGTCAAAACCCTCCCCAATCAACTATAGGCCTAGCCATGACACCTCCATTGCCATTGGAGCTCCACCATGCTCGATGCATAAAAAACGGGGAAAGCTTCTTTACCTCTACCCAAGCCATCTTCTTCCCTCTGCTCAAGCTCTGAAGATCCACCAGAGTTCCCCAAGAACACCAAAGCCTCTCCTATGGCCTCTCATGACTATAAAAAGGCCCCAATCCGAGAACCTCAAAATACGCTCAAGTCCTCCAACCAACAACCCAAAACCTTAGTCTTCAACAACAAAAAGCCTCCCACAGACCAAAGCATCCCAATCCCATCATCCTAAAGGCACTCTGACCACCACACAACCCTAGATCCCCTCTAAAACTCAGGGCTTTTTACGACTTTAACACACTCTCTCAAAACTTCATTTAAACCTTTCCCTTAGCTTCCCACCGTCCTAAAACATCCTTCATGATCAAAATCCACCCTTCCCGCACTCTTTACCATAGCCTAACACCAACATGTGCTCCCATTTGGTCTAGCTCATAGCTAGGACCAACTTCATCACAAATTGGAGTAAGGAGGAGGTGCACACATCCAAGATGATTGTTTCTATCAAGCCCAATCGAGGCCTCACCACTAGGGGTGTAAACGAACCGAACACGAACGAACGCATCACCGTTCGTGTTTGGTTCGTTTAGCAAACCGAACGAAAAAAATTGTTCGTGTTCGTCTCGTTTGCTTATCGAACGAATCGAACACGAACGCTCTGGCGAATCGAACACGAACTGTTCGCGAACAACGAGCTTTTTTGACAGCCCTACTCACCACTTGGGATAAGGAAATGGCTCGAAATCACCACTTTTGGCATCAGTTTCTTCCTTTATGAAGTAAAACAACAATGTATGCCCACTTAACTGTATGGATAAGTTTTCCTCACTTAGATGAAGCTATAGGATCAAACCCCAAGAGATTTGGTTAGGTGTAGCATGTGATTTTAGGGTTTGAACACGTATGCTAGAAATCCTAGGGGGCATTGGGGACATCGACGTAGTGTCGTTAGATCTCCGCTATTTGAAACGAGTGGCTGAGAACAAGTCGGGGGATGAAATCGCGCGAATCAACACACTGGATCGAGGCTAGCAAGGTGGCGCACATGGAAAACACAACGAATTGAAGAGTGTTGCGTGGAGCTTCGACAGGTACAAGGAATGATGCCACACCACCATGTTTAAATAAGAAATTCTAAATTTTCAAATTAAATAAATCCTAAGAGACCCATTAAAACTTTACAAATTCACTTCTCTTTGAATTAAAATTACAAAAATAAAATAAAAATACCCTCATATTAAGTAAACAGTGGAGAAAATAATGAACATAAAAATTTAAATTAATTAACTTATATTTAATTTTAATTTAATTAAATACTTCATAAAGTGTATTAATTATTAAGAATTAAATATAAGACTTAAAACAATGAAAATTTGAGGGATTATTCTCTCTATCCTTCGGAATCTTCATTGATTTTTTTCGACGGCAGAGGACTTTCCTAACATAAAAAGTCTTAATTTTCTATCAAAATTATGATTATTTTGAAAAATAATTATAAAAAATAAAATATTAATCACAAAAATAAAATTTCAAATGGAATTTAGCAAGGGAAATTAGGACGGTGATTTCCTTTAACAACATTATAATTTCCATCTCTGAAATTTTTAAAAATAAAATTAATACATGAGTGTGGGTTTGTAATTTGTAAATTTTGCATAGTAGCCCTTTTATCTCCTTAAACATAATTAAACCACTAAAAAATAACTTAGTAACCCTAAAGTTAGGACCTAAGGAAAACATTAAGATAATCAAAGGGTTAAGGGGAGTTGACTTCATAATCATCCCTAATTATAAGATCACCCTCATTTAATAATAAAATTGAAAATCTTAATTCAAACTAAAATTTTAATTCATTAATTTCTATCTTAAAATATTTAAGAAGACTAATGACCTAATCAACTCAGTAGTTCCTCCTTCGCATACTTAAGGAAATTGGTGAATTAAACCCAAGTTAAAACATTAAGTCATTAATATCTCCTTTGGAATATTAATGAATTAAATAGCTTTAATAATCTTTCTTTAAAATACTTTAGAAGAATAAAAGTTGAAAACAATTATTAATAAAAGATACTAACTGATTAAATTGCTAAAGGAACAAAGGAATTAAAACAAACTTAATTCAAAAAAAAATATTAGTTTTTCTTTAACTTGCTTAAGGAGATTAATGAATTAAGCAAACCTTAATTCAAATCAAGGCATTAACTCATTAATCCTTCCTTAAAAAGGATTAACTAATGAATCAAACAAACCACAAGTTGATCTTAAGACATAAGTACATCAAATAATAAAAGAAATCCTTACATTTAAATCATCTAATTAAACATTTTTGAACATATGAAGTCATACTGAAGATCATCTTGAATCAAGAGTATACTTTCATAGAACAAACTTTTTAAACAATTAAGTACATCATTTATCAACCACATGATAAACATGTTCTTAAAAGTTCACAAACCCACGAAACTTAAAATGAATTAATCAGGAGTCAGAGCTTGTTTGACTTCTCCTATCACTTAAAACATTTTTAAACAAACCTAACTTGGGAGACAAAGAGGGTTAAAAAGCAAAAGTTGCAAATTACAAACTTAACTCATAAAACACACCATAAAAACTACTAAAACTTCAATCCTAAAACCAAACTTAGTTTGAGGAGCTTTGAAGGAGGCAACACATGGCTGCTAATAAAGGTCTTTTTTCGGTCACTTGTGACCAATAAAATCATAAACCCTAAAGACCCAAGGTGACAGAACCATGAGTTCTTAATCGGGCTGTCCCGAAACGAAATAATAAAAATCACAAAAAATATAGATTGACTAAGAAGTTTTAAGCAACCTAAAATTTTCAAAAAATTGAATTTTAAAAAAGGCACTGAGACTTAAAATGAAACTTTGATCACTGAACGCAACTTTGAACCTGCTACCTGGGTCTACGAAGATCTGTTAGATGACATAACCCATGGTTGTTGACAAGAATCTTCCTGTCGAAGTGGGTTTAATCGCCTATTTGAGCTAAGTAAATCAGGAAACTCGACAACCCTGATACGACGAGAAGTCATGGGCAGCTTGACCGGGTTGTCCTAAATAAAAAACATAATAATTAACTCATTTCTAATCAAATAAAAAAAATAAATTTAATTCTCATACTTTCAATAGTGATAAAACACCCTAACTTTGTTTTGTAGGGTTAATAAGTTAACTGTTGTCTTATATTTATTTTACATGTTATTAGAGTGTGCTAACTCTGTGTTTACAGGGCTGCTATAAAATAAATAAGTTGTTATAGTAATCTAGGATCTATCTTTTGAGTCTTCTTTTACTTTATAGAGTTAAGTAGTGTTATGATCAATTGATTATAAACATCCAAACTATTCAAAAGAAGATGAAACAAGACGTGAAGGATAAACGTCAACTAAACTATCAACCTTAGTTCAAATGTTGTTTGTTGACGAGTTTGACATAGATTTAGGATTGATAACCATACTTTCAATTTATCCATGTCAGTTCAATAGGTCTGCCCACAATGTAGACCGATATTTATATTTCTACCTTTTACCTGGATTGTCGGTAGACTCACCTAGGGATTAAACTTTCTACCCCAACCTAAACAACTTCAACTTAATTTTTCAAAACAAAACTCATAACCAAAACTAAACCACATAAATCATTGCATTCATGACTATATAAATAACATGTATTTAAGACAACATTGATTGATTTTAAATAAAACTTAGTAGAAACTTGTTTTCGATTTAGGAATATGAACGAAAATACGACTTATAGCATATGCATTACATATTACTTCTACTCCGTATTTTTAGGCCCTTACTCATTGCACTGAAAGGGGCAGTTTGAACCGTGAGAACCAATGCCTTATAGAGTGAGTTCGACCTATGTATATTGATTCGTCTTTTGAACAAATCTTCTAAACATTCATCATCAAGGACTTCCATAATCTATTACAGAACCTACTTTACAGAACCTACTTTGGTGCACCTAGCATTAGGACTTAACATAATATAATATTTGAGTGTGGTGAAATATTAAAACCTTTAATTTCAAAGATATATTAGCATTAGTCTTAGGATATTATACATATCATACATACTTAGGCCTCTTGATTCATAATAAATTCGTAAGGCCTATTACTCCTAATAAATAATAACCCACCATATATTGCATCATCGAGACCGGCTATGCATGATTTTGAATGCGTTAGGTGGTTTATATGACAACCCTTTTCCAGGCAGGGTTGTAAGTACATTGCATTCTATATTTCTCTTCTTTTTAGGTTGGAGTTTTAATTTGTGTTATCATACTAAGAGGAAAAGGTTTTAAACAACACTTATTTAATAAAAAACGTTGACTATCATGATAATATGCAATGAAAAAAATGCATTTATAGCTATAAAAACTTTTACGTGCTCAGAGGTACAAAAATCACTTACATTTCAAGCTCTCCTTAGACAGTTTAGGCCTTTTTGACAAAGTTCTTTCTCTTAGTATGTTAACACAAATTAGAATAACAAATGCACTGTAATTCATGCCCATATATCCCAAAAATTATTCTAATTTGTGTTACCATACTAAGAGAAAATGTTCTAAAGAACATTTAATAAAAGTGTTGAGTATCATGATACAATAGTTTGTAATAGAGACATTAGACATATATGAAATAAAAGTGATATGCAGCGAAAAAAAACATTCGTAACCACAAAATTTGATAAAATTAAAGCATTCTCGTACCCGCTAATGAAGAAGTGGATGATAAGATCCTGACTACACGCGAAAAGTATTATCCCACATAATACCATACAACTTCTTATGAGAACATGATAATATAAGATAGAAGTACATGAGAGCGAAATGCATAAAAAAATAGGATAAATTTCTTTTTAATGAATGATTATATGTTGAGTGAATGAGTGATTTTAATAATTTTTTTTGAAAAATATTAAATATAATTATATAAGATCTCTACGATTAATTGTTACACTAGACATGCGATGTATTATTTCGACCTCCTTCGGACCAATAGCCCTGTGCCGTCGGGTTTCAAGACTATAAACTAATCAATATAATGTTCAAGTTTTTTGGTTAATAAAAAACATTAATTGCATAAATAGAAAATTAATTATTAATTATTATTCACATCATAATTAAATTTTTAAAAAGTGAGAGCAGCATTTCAACATTTCATAGATAATTTATGAAACTACTGACTGCATTTCAATATGTCAGTGATAAATTAGGAAAATGAAGGAAAATATTTCGATATATCACGAACAATTTAATAAAAAATATGGACATCATTCCAAAAAATTTTGGCTATGTTGTAAATTTAACAAATAATTTGGGCAGCATATCAACATAACCCTTTTAATTTTAAAAGAAATTTACACAATATTTAATAAAATGCAATTAATATTAAATAATAATTGGAAAAAATAAACCATAATCTAATTAGGGGGTTATTATGAAAT